>VZZY01006142.1:0-21007 GCA_013400335.1 Eurystomus gularis | reverse complement strand
CACTTATGAAGACATTAAAGAGCATTGGGCCCAATAGGTCATAATGAGTCACTTTTTCAAGAAGGAAACTGTAGGGGACCATGGCAAAAGCCTTGGAGAAGTCCAGACAGACTATATGCACCACTCACCCTTCATCAGCCAAGTGGGTTACTTTGTCATAGAAGGCGATCAGGTTTGTCAAGCACGATTTGCCCCTGATGAATTCATGTTGGATTTTCCCAATTATNCGATTTGCCCCTGATGAATTCATGTTGGATTTTCCCAGTTATGTGCTTCTGTTTACTTGTGATGCGCCGCAGGAGGATCTGCTCCATAACCTTCCCAGGGATCAACGTGAGGCTAATAGGTCTATAGTTACCTGGGTCCTCCTTGGGACCCTTCTTATGGATGGGAGTGACATTAGGCCTTTTTCAATCTTCAGGCATGTCTCCCGATCTCCACAACTTCTCAAAGATAATGGAGAGCGGCCTTGCAACGGCATCAGCTAGTTCTCTTAACACGCTTGGGTGGATGGCATCTGGGCCCATTGATTTGTACGGGTCAAGCTCCTGTAGGAGTTGGCAGAGCAGCTCTTCCTTCACTGACAGCGGGTCTGCCTGTGCCTCAAACTGGATTTTTGTTCCCACGGCCTGGGACCCGATGGTGCTGGTAAAGACAGGTGAAGAAAGTGTTGAGGACCTCTGCCTTTTCAGCACTGTTGGTGACTAGTTCACCTCTCCTGTTTAATAGTGGGCCTATACTCTCCTTCTGCTTCTGCTTGTTGTTGATGTATCTGAAGAACCCCTTCTTGAATTTCATGATGTCTTGGGCCAATTTCAGCTCAAGCTGAGCTTTTTTCTTCCTAACTGCATCCCTGCATACCCTGGTTACGTCCTTGCAATTTTCAGTAGGTATTGCTCCACTTTTCCATTACTGATACTTTTCCCTTTTGGTTCTAAGCAGACCCATAAGCTCGCGGTTAAACTAAGGGGATCTCTTACTCCGCCCACTCCCCTTGCTGTTAGAGGGAATGAATTGGTTTTGTGTTTCTAGGAGGGTGTTCTTGAAGAACTCCCAGCACTCACCAACTCCTTTATCTACCATTGAAGCTTCCCATGGGATCCCTGCTAGCTGAGCCCTGAGTGAGCTGAAGTTTGCTCTTCTAAAGTCTAAAACCTCTGTCTTGGAACTAACCTTCAGCCTGTTCAGTGCTATCCCAAACTCCACAATGTTGTGATCACTGCAGCCAAGGCTGACACTTAGATATTACAGAGCATGTTTTCTTGGTTAGTGAGCAATAAGTCCAGCAGCACCCCTTTCCTGTTTGACACATCTAACATTTATGTGAGGAAGGTGTTGTTCAAGCCTGCATGAAAGAGTAGTAGGGGATAGTAGTCTGTGCTTTTGACAAGTTGTGGCACCCTCTTGGCCACATCACGTATCTTTGCAACAGGAAAGCAGCATACCTCGCATGACTCCCTGTCAGGTCAGCAGATGTGTGCTTCTATGCCCTCTAACAGGGAGTGTCCCATCTGTTTTTAGTTGAGATGCTGGGGGGTGGAGCCTGTGGTGGAGCTCTGAGTCTCTGATGAAGCATCCAGGGTGCTTCATCCTCAGCAGTGTCAGTGGCTAGAACTTGGTTCTGGAGCCACCTGTCAATCTCTGCCTCTGTTCCTCTAATTCTGTGCAGCCTGGTTACTTTTTCCTGTAACTCAGCCACCTTATGTAACAGGTCTTCCACTTGTGCACACCTTGTGAAGGTACTTACCTTTTCCCCAGGGGAGGGGTTTGGGCAGTCACTGCAGCCTACTGCCTGTACTGAAGTTTCCTGTTACCAGTTCTGTCTGGGTGGATACATCAAACATCACTGCAGCTTTCACTGAAAAAGCAGTGGTTTTGGTCCTGAGGTGAATACCCACCATTTTGGCAGAGTCAAACTAACTGCTGTCGGGGCTTCTCCTTAGCGTGCCTTGTGCATGCTCTGCTCACGCTCGTGCTTACAGTGAGTTCACCACTGCTTCACTCTTTGCTGACCGAGTGTCGCTTCCTATTTCGCGGTGTTAAAATCGCCCGCAGTTTCCCTGGCAACGCCCTCAGCCACGTCCGCCCCTTAGCCTTGCCTACGTGCGAGCTGGTGCATCTATCCCCTCTGCCTCTGGTTCCCCTGGCTCTGATAACCCCCTAACTGCCTTAATCTAGCACTCAGCTACAGAACCTACCTCTGCTGTTGCCTCTGCTTTGCTCTTTGCTGACCGAGATGTTGGACAAAGGTTGGACTTGATGATCCTAGAGGTCTTTTCCAACCTAAAGGATTCTGGGATTCAGTGATTCTATGATTCTATAACAGTGATGCCTCCTGTAGCTAGAGTAACAAGACTTCGTCTGTAGGCTCCCCTTGATCAGGTGGCCTGTAGTAGACACCAACTACAAGGTTCCGCTTCCTGCCTTTTTCTCCAATTTCTACCCATAAGCTTTCAATTTGCTCGGTATTCTTTAAGGACATCTCTTCACACTCTATCCAGTTCTTAACATAGAGGGCAACACCTCCACCCCTCCTTCCTTTCCTCTCCCTTCTGAACAGGTTGTAGCCATCAACAGCCACACTCCAGTCACAGAATTTGTGCCCCCAAGTTTAAGTAATGGCCACTATGTTATAGCTTTCCAGCAGCAGTGTACCTTCCAGCTCCTCCTGTTTGTTGCCCATTCTGCATGCATTTGTGTTCTTAAGTTCAGCTGGGCTCTTGATTGTGTCACCTTCTTAGATGAGCATCCTTTAGCTCGCCTAAGGTGTTTCACAGGTGTTTCCCTGTTGGCTCCCACTATCTCAGGAGCCCTTGGCTCATCTCTACAAGACTTTGACTGTCCTGCTGTGTCCCCAGCATGCCTCAGGGCAACAGGTTGAAGTCCCTTACTAGCACTCTATCCCTGTATCCCTGTAACCCTGGTGGATCATCCCACAGGTTTTCACAGACAAAAGATACAATTTTAATCTCTTTTGGTAATTTTCAAGGTGGGGTTCCTGTTCCAATATAGTATTTGCTACAGGAGTAATTTCTTTTTTTCTCTGATTTTGACCAGAATTTCCATCTCGGGAATTTTTCAACGTTTTGTTGACGCTAATACACTGTTATAAAAAGGTTACAACTTTAAGAAGCTGGCATTTTCAGTAGGACAATGGTATTGTCAGAAATTTATTAACTATGTTATAAACAAGAACACAGAAATTCCACTGCTTGTGACTGAAAGTCCAGTTGTGTGTTGTGCAAACTCAGTTCAGACTTGCTGAAAAAAAACCCCAAACAAATAAAATTATATTAAGTACTGAGCAAATATATAAGGCTATGTAAAATAAGAATAGTGACAATAAGCAAAAATGGAATTGTTCAGACATTATCATATAGCAGCTTAAAGACTCAGGAGAAAAATACTGATGCAAGAAGTATAGAACCTTAATTTAAAAAGTAGAGGGTGAAAAGGCAGCAATTTAACCAATGCATCCCAAACTTATTGACAACTGCCCAATCAACAAAGACCTGTGCATTGCCTGTACTGGCAGTTCTAATAGTATTCAGACTTATTCTAACATAATATTAGCCCTACATATCTGCACTGAGCATTAGTCAATAAGTAATTGCTGTGCATGCCATATATATGTATGCTGTGTTTGTATATGCTTTGAAAAATATCTTTTCAGATGCCTGAAAAAAATAAGAACCAGTAAGAGGAGACTGTAACCTATCAGTTTCTAATTAACTTATTTTGTGACTAATATTTTTTAAAAATTGATGCAGGATTGTGTTAGATTTAAAAATAATATAATAAATGAGTAACATATTTGCTATATCTCCAATAAACTGACTCTGGTCACTGGAATTCTTACACACCTTTCTGTGTATGGATATACACCTTATGTTTATGGAATAAAAGTATCTTAATTAATCTAGAAAGAATATTTTCTTAAAGATATGTATGTGACAGGAAACTCATTAGATATACAACTATGAAATCAAAACAAAGTCATAAAAATGATAACTGCCTATTTCAGATTGTATTTTTTAAGGTTGCGCTAAACGCCAGTGCATATTTTTTGGGAAAAAAAAAAAACCAAAACCAACAAAAAACCAAAACCAAAACAAACCAAAAAGCAACCAAACAGCTCAAGAAATACTTTTCTGGTATCAAAAACATAAGCTTGAATTATTATTTAATTATCTTCTTCCATCAAGATTCTAATAACACTTTACTATTGATTAGTTATTTACTGATACTCCCAAATTAAAGTATATTTATAAGATATTAATAGTATTCTATACTGTTAAGCTTGTTGTAGTGAAATATATTGTAATACAAGAGGTGTTTATGATTTACTGGAGTCTGGCTATTTACATAATTTGAAATATGAAACAAAAACATTAGTATCACACTGGTATCTATTTGTTTCTCTCGGAATTGCCACTAATGTAACACTGACTTAAAGGCAGTGAAGCTTTAGCTTCTAAACTGAGATCTTGCCAAGATAGGGTATTTCATTTACTTGCATAGCATTACAGAAGAGGAAATTAATTTAGCTCAGAGAAAGAGTCAAAACAGTGGGTCTTTCATAATAATTATTATTCCCTATATAATCAACCAACAAAAAACCAAAACCAATAATAGATACAAGAGGATCTTAGTATTGTTTATGCCTTCAGAGTGTAAGCCAGACAGCTGTAATTAAGTATAGATCTCCTCCCCTAAGGGTTTTGAAAACAGGCAGGAAGTGTTAGGAATCTCCATGTGTTTGAGCTTCAAACTGCCTTGTCTTGG
Organism: Eurystomus gularis; assembly: GCA_013400335.1. Lineage (NCBI taxonomy): Eukaryota > Metazoa > Chordata > Aves > Coraciiformes > Coraciidae > Eurystomus > Eurystomus gularis. The sequence continues at coordinate 16,222 of VZZY01006142.1, read as the reverse complement.
GGAAATATATGGCTGCGTTGCTAGATAGAAGAGGACTAGGGAGAGCAATCTGTATTCTTGATTGCTTCCATCACTTAATGGCTAGTTTATTCCCTGACACTGTTTGAATGAACTTTGTCCAAAATATATGTATCTCCCCATAGAGAGAGATACCACTAAGCAGCACAGGCTCCAGTCTGATGTACCATTAGACCTTAAGAGTCAGGGATTTGTCCCTAACTGCTGTTTATTTATAAGCGTAGACATTGTGACTTTATATATAAAGTGTATTCCAAAACACAGACCACAGCATACACATCAAAACATATTGTAAGAGAATAACAGCAGTTTATGAAGATCCCCATCCTGGGGTCAGGGAGCTCCAAGTGTGGGCTGCTTTGTTAAGGGTAGATGAGCCAAGGATGGCCCAAAGTAAGGACAGTGCAAGTAATGCAGTCCCACAAACCCTGAGCTAGTCTGGTTACCAAGCAAGTCTGGCAACAGTAACCTTGATCAACCAAAAGGCTGGATGACCACAAAAGTCTATAGCAATGAGGCAGGTCTGAGGATCAAGCCAGGAAGATAAGTCAGTGGGTCAAAAGCAGCACCAAGACTGACACAATACATAGGCAGTCACAGGCATATCTGCTACATAGTACAGGCAAGGAAAGCGCCTGAACTTGAATGCAGCTAAGAGGAGTAAGATTCTTTCTTCTCACAACTTTTTCCCACAAAGCTTTCCTCCCTGCAGTCTAATCCAAGGCCACACAGCAGCACTAGATCTAGCTCACTTGAGCACAAGCAGTTGAGCTCCCAGCACAAGGCCCAGGGCTCTAACATATGGTACTGAAGTCTGGGACTAGATATTCAGCTGAAACCAATCATACCCTAGAGGTGCCAGCTTTGGCTGTTCTTGCCCACAGCACTTGTGGCCACACAGACTTGTTGCAAATAATGTAATGTGGCTTTGATACGAAAGTAGAATATGAGACCTATTAATTAATCCATATTTCATGGGCGAACATGGGCTCTGTGTTTTTCATAGAAGAGTCTGCAACTACAGTCAGAGCTATTTATCCTCAGTTTACTTTTACAGTCAACAAATACAAAAAAGGACATTTTTAGGAAGCAGTCTATCTGACCGATGTTAAAATAAGGTGAAGCACATCTCAATACCTTGCAAGTGCCACATTGTCTCTGCTCAGAATGCAGGGAGACTAAAATCTCTAGTTTAAGTGTAGACATCTGTTCCACTGATCATGGAGGGTTAACCCTGGCTAATGGCCAGATGCCCACCCACCCACTCTCTCACTTGTCAACAGGGTGGGGGAGGAAAATAAGAGGAAAAGACTGTGGGTTGAGCTAAAAACAGAGAGATCACTTACCAGTTGCCATCACAGGCAAAACAAACTTGACTGGAGGAAAACTAATTTATTTTGTTGCAAAATAAAATATATTTGGGTAGTGAGAAACAAAGACAAAAGATTAAAACAACTCCTTTGCCTCCATCTTTTCCTGGGCTCAACTTCATTGCCAACTGCTTTCAGCTGCCCACATCTCCAGCAGTGTACCCCTCACTTTCCTGCACTGTTTGCCCTGAGGTGCCACCATCTTGTCTGCTGGGCTCAGCTGTGTGTTGCAGTGGATCCATTGTCTGCTGGAACCAGCCGTGTCACTCATGGAGCAGTCTCAGCCCCTCTTCACAGAGGCCGCCCCTGCAGCCCCGCTTCTGCCAACACCTGGACACTTTGCACCTAATACACTGCTGTTTGTATGTATCAGAGTCCTATCCTAACTCCACAGCATACTGGCCTAGGTAACAGCTTGGCTTCTACAAGAATAGCAAGGTGGAAAATGCTAGGATGCATGACAGTTGGGGAACCTTTAAGCAGCAGTTCTTTACATAGTTTAACAGCTTGTCTCACAAAGTTCAGCTGAGTATTATGATGTGTTACCACTTCGACAAATTAGCTAGGCTTATCCACAAAAATCTTTAATATAATGGATTGCCAAATAGAGGAAAGGTATCTATCATCTTATAGTAAGGATTTCTAAACATGCCTGGGAAACATTCAAACTAAACAGAAAGTTAATTAATTTTAATGTCTTTGAGGTAAAACAGCCTAGGGAGGTAGACAAATGGTTAGATAGGGTTTAGGTAAATGCACGTATATATGTACACTATATTCACAGAGATTTCCATAGAGATCATATTCAAACTTGTAACAAGATTTAATATACATGCAGTAATTAGTTTAGATAATTAGTAATTTATACTTTTTGTATATAGATCTAAAATAGACTCTTACATTGTGGAAAGCAGAGCATTGCTAAATCCTAGGTGTAGTAAGATTTCTTCTAATAAGTGCTTCACATCTGTGGAATATTGCAATATGTTCCACATTTTTGTATGTTGTTGTGGCACAATGCCAGTTACAAATAAGCTTTCTAGTTTCTAGTTCTAGGTTCTCATCACACTTTAAAAATAACCTCAGAGAGGGAAGATAAAACATTGAAATCTGACAGAGAATCTGTCAAATGTCAGCTAGGCTTACAGTTACACAGAACTTCCAAGAGATATCTAAAGGCCTCTTATCTGTTGATGTCATGGCTGACTATAATTGTAAAATAAAAAAGAAGGCCCAAATCTGTCTGTCTATGAATAATATTTTTATAGGTTTCCATAATCAAATTAAATTTTAAAATAGTAATGCTATCCTGGAAAAAAGATACTTTTTTTTTACATTTGAATGGCAATAAGATGCACAGATAAAGACATGTTTAATTATGTGAATTATAGAACAAATAATATATTCTGAATTTCTATAGTATCTTTTATCCCACAAGATTTCATTCACAGGGGCTTTCACTCTTCAGAACATTAGAACTATTCAACAAGTTTTCTTAAGAATGGATTGCTTTTGAAGGTCTTGTGAAATGAAAAATAATGTGGTTCTGAAAACATTGTTCACGGAAGGCATTGTAATTTACTGTATGCTTCCTGAAGAGAGTATGTAAAATATGCATTGTAACATACAGTGAGCATTCTTCTACAGGAAGCATATCATAATGGAAATTTTCAGGATCTTAAAAATCGAACAAAATGTAACAAACAAGTGCAATGAATAGAACTGAAGTTGAACTTTCAATGTCATGTTGATAATCAGCCTAGAGCTTGACCTTAAATTCTTAACAGTATTCATCATATAATTCCCCATTTATTAATGGAAAGCTGTGCACAATATTACAATCTGTAGGATCTGAAGAATGATATATGCACTATGAACCCATGCTTACTATTTTAATTACATTTAATTAGCTTCAAATTCCCATTTTAGACCTTTCTACAAAAAACGAAAAAATGGTGAACTGATTTCATGTTAGTCCAGGTACAGAAGACTTCCTTCTGTGCAACAGAAAAACTGATGAAAGAGGTTAATCTTCTACAATGTTAGGATATGTTTCCATAGTACGGTTGTTCATGGTTTAAACCAACCAGAACTCATGTTAATGCATCTGTCCAAATCTCACTTCATATTCTTCACTTGCAGCATGAATTGGCTCACCTTCAGTGCCACTAGCTCTTGCTCAAGGCTGTGGCAACCATGTTCACTCAGCAGCTCCTAATCTACTAAAAGTGTGAGTAGATCAAACTGTATCTTCTCAAAGCATAGACAAAATAGATCCATGTCTGCTGAAAATTCCCTTTTCATATTCTGAGATTACTTCATGAAAAGCATTAAAAATATATGATCGATCTGATACAACATTGTCACATTTCCACAGAATTGGACTGGTCTTCAATTGGACTTAATCTGAATGTTTGAAAGACCAAAATTCTTTGGTCTTTCTGGACATAAATTCTATACAGGATAAAACACTTTAAATGCAGCAGTACTTTCTGCAATAAGACAGGATACACTCAACATGTTGCCTAAACATGTCCTGGTTTGCTGTGGTGAGTTGACTTTGCTGGCCTCCAGGTGCCTACCAGGCTGCTCTGTCACTCCCCCTTCTCAGCTGGACAAGGGAGAGAAAATATAATGAAAGGCTCATCGGTCAAGATAAGGACAAGGACACATTACTCACCAGTTACTGTCACAGGCAAAACAGACTTGGCTTGGGGAAATAAATGTAATGTATTGCCAATCAAATCAGAGTAGGATGATGAGAAATAAAACCAAAACTTAGAACACTTTTACCCACACCCTCCTTTCTTACTGGGCTCCAGTTCACTCCCAATTTCTCTACCTCGTCCCCCTGAGCAGTGCAGGAGGTCCGGGAATGGGAGCTGTGGTTGTTTCATCACACATTGTCTCTCCTGCTCCTTCCTCCCCACACTCTTTCCCTGCTCCATCATAGGGTCTCACCTACAGGGTATAGTCTTTCACGAACCTCTCCAGTCTGGGTCCTTCTCATGGATTGCAGTTCTTCAAAAACTGCTCCAGCATGAGTCCTTTTCACAGGGTTCAGTCCTTCAGGAACAGACTGCTCCAGCATGGGTCCCCTGCAGGGCCACAGACCCTACCACAAGACCTGCTCCTGCACAGGATTCCCTTCACTGGGTCACAGGTCCTGCCAGGAGCCTGCTCCAGTGTGCGCTTTCCATGGGGTCACAGCTTCCTTAAGGGCAAGTCTACCTGCTCCAGTGTGGGGTCGTCCACAGGCTACAGCTGGATAGCTGTTCTACCATGGACTTGCACAAGCTGCAGGAAGACAGTATGCCTCACCATGTACTCTGCCACAGGCTGCAGGGTAATCTCTGCTCTAGCACCTGGAGCACCTCCCTCCCCCTCCTTCTTCACTGTCCATGGTGTCTGCAGAGTTGTTTCTCTCACATATTCTGACTCCTCTCTCCCAGCTGCTGTTGCGCAGCGTTTTTTCCCCTTCTTATATTCTTTATCACAGAAGCTCTACCACTGTCACTGATTAGCTCAGCTTTAGCCAATGGTGGGTCTGCCTTGGAGCTGACTAACACTGGCTCTATTGGGCATGGGGGAAGCTTCTGGCATCTTCTTGCAGAAGCCACCCCTGTAGCCCCTCACTACCAAAACCTTGCCGCATAAACCAAATATATTTTCTCAGGGGTTCTTCAGGTTCCTCAAAGGATCTTAAATGTATATTCTGGCTATCTCTCTTCTGAGATTTTGCTTCTAATTCCAACTCTAGACAAGTTTAATTATAAAACAATTATCAGATGCATTCTAAAAGATTTAATTCAGGCTTTTCTTTGTACATCAGGAGGAATTGTAAGCTGACTTTTACCCTGTTAGTGTTTTACAGTAAAATAAATTCATACGTAATGAATATCATAATTTATCATCGTAAAGCCCAACTCTGAAAGACAGTACTATGGAGTAATGTTTTGCTGACATCTTTACAGAAAGATCCTAAAATGCTGGGTTTTGTTTGTTTATTGGTTGGCTGCTTGCTTTAAAAAAAAACTAAAATAAAGAAAAAAACCAAGAGTGTTGCAAACAAGACTTGGGTGCCTGCCTGCCTGCCAGGATAACTTTGTAAATCCTATAACAGAATCAGAAAAAGAACACAGAAACTTGAGCACCAAATTAAGCATGTGAGTTCAACATTTAGGTACTGCTGACATTCACCAAACTTCTAAAGGCTAGACTTCAGTTTGGTAGGAAACTGTTCACTCGTGTTCCTACACATGAAGTCATACAGTTATCTAAATTTATCCACAAAAGTACTGGAGCCTGTCAAAACTACAGAACTAATGTTTGATGCTTAAATCCCTCATACAGTCATAAAACAGGTAATTTCTCATTTCTATTTGGAGCTTTATCTGATAGACGTGTCTAGAGACTATTATCACATACAACATAGAGTAAATTGAATGGTCTTTTTCTTAATGAATAGGTTAATTTTCTTCCAAATTTCAAGCGGTAATTTATGCTGTGAAAGCTGTAACAAGTGTACTACGGGAAAGGAAGAAGACAAGAAGGTGTTATTTTTTAATTGAATTTTTTTGTTTAGATTTTATCTATTACAATTTAACAAGTATTGTTAAGTCTTTCTTTAACTCAGGAGTCCATGCTTGGACACAGCACTCTCATTTTTGTCTCAAACACTCAATGCAATATCTCTCAATCTGGATGGATATTCTAGGATATTTTAATAAAGAGTGGATGCAGGTGTGTGGATAATTAAACGGCGCCTTTAATCTCCTTTTGGTAGGTTTTTAATTTGGACAGGTCTGCTCTGAAAGTACTTGTTGCCTCCACTGACTACAATGAGTGAAGTGCTAAAATCACTAGCTCAGATGAAGACACCTATTAGAAACAGTGAGTGGTGAAAGTCAAGAGAGTTATTCTGCATGGACATCTTTGTAACTTTGGATGTAGTTTTCCACCTTGGATTTTCGGAGAAATTACATGTGAGTAAACTTACAGAAGATTAAATCAGATAAAAATAATTGATGGAATATGTGTTATGTGTAGGGAATATTTAATTAATTAAATTGAAAATTACGAAGATCATATATGTCTTTATGTATCTCTATTATAAATGGCACAATTTGGGTAATAAGCTTTATACTTCTAATTTACCCAAAAGGCCATATCTTCCATGAAATCTAGAGCTAATCTTATCTATCATGATATGAAATTACATTGCCATGAGCAGCTATGATAATGTGAAATTCATATTGGAGGACACAGATTGATCAAGTCTGTTAAATATCCAGTCAGATTGGCATGAGTTAAGCTTAGTAGTCAAAGTCCATCATGTCCCTAGATTTATGCATCAGAGAGTAGACTCTCTGATCCTGAAATCTCTGATCTAAGTCCATGTACCTATAATGCTGCCTCAAATATCTAAATACAACATGACTGCACTGTTGAACTCATGACGGAGTTCAGGCTCTTTACATCTGACTTTATAGATAGTGCCTATAAGTTAGGTAGAAGCTTTTAAGACGGGCTCTATAACTGATGTTTATCATATGATATCACTGCATAGATGATGCTAATTAGGCTCATTAACACTGTAACTATATCTAACTATTAAAACCATGGTGAGAAGTAAGTTTTTCTGCTCTTACCCCAAAGCTCAACTAGCACATATTCCTGACACAGAGGTTTTGTCAAGGTAGTTTGGATGTTACCTGAGCTTAAAGATGTTACTGAACCCCTTCTTAAAATATAACATGGACATATATTTTTTATATAAATACTGAAGAAGCTTTGCCTTTAGAGTTCTACATGTTCGGCAAATGTGACTCTTCAGTTGCTGAGCTCCTTTTGACCTGCACAGCTCAGGTAAAGGTAATCTTATTCCAAAGCCATTGGCTGCAAAGTGTACTGGAGATTGCCCTATTCAGATCCTTAGCATTCGTCAGCAAACACAAACTGAATAAAGAAAAGCTGAAAATCTCTTCTTAGATAAAAGAGCTCCCAATAGATATAGAACAAGCAAAACACAAACCTGTGTTACCATCCTCACAAGAGAAAAACACAGGTTAGTGAAAGGAACTTAATTGTTTTTCACCCAGTTCTGTCAGCCCCAAATGCTGATGTGAATTATGTGTGTCACACTGCATTAAAGGAAGAATTTATAGAAAACACCACATATACTTTTTCTTTTATACATCTTACTATATCATTAGTATTTCCTTTTTGCTTCAGGATTTTTATTTTTATTTTTGATGTAGTACCCAAATTATTGTATTCACATTTGATTATATTTCAGTTATATTTTAACTCAAATATTTAAATAAATAAAACCTATCACAAGTGAACATTTTCAGTTTAAGACAAAATAAAACAGGGGAGCTGCTCCAAAACCAACCCAGCCCACAGTGGAATGGTAAATCTCTGCATGTAAGGAAATGCAAGGGGAGTAGAGAGACCCACTAGGAGCCGGGAGCTGTATCAGAGGCTGGTGAGACCTGGGCATTGCCAGAGCAATGGTGACCACTCTCATGCCAGTAAAAGAAGCACTTGGGGAGAGCCAGTGACCAGACCAGGCAAACAGATCATGGTGCAGCAGTTCATGTGGAAGGGCATGCAGGAAGGGTGCTGAAAGTTCTGCTAGCTCTGATCAGGGAGCAATGGTTTCCACCTGGCAGAAAGCCATGGAATCTCTCTAGAAGCTCAACATGAGCCGGCAGTGCGCTGGTGCAGCCCAGAAGGCCAACCACATCCTGGGATGTATCAAGAGAAGCGTAGCCAGCAGGTCAAGAGAGGTGATTCTCCCCCTTTACTCTGCTCTTGTGAGACCCCACCTCGAATACTGCATCCAGTTCTGGTGACCCCACCAGAAGAGAGACATAGATCTGTTGGAGCGTGTTCAGAAGAGGGCCACAAAGATGATCCAAGGGCTGGAGCACCTTTGCTACGAGGACAGGCTGCGGGAGCTGGGGTTGTTCAGTCTTGAAAAGAGAAGACTTTGGGGGGACCTAATAGCTGCCTTCCAATACCTGAAGGGAACCTACAGGAAGGCTGGGGAGGGACTTTTTACAAGAGCGCCCACTGATAGGACAAGGGGTAATGGGTTTAAGTGGAAGGAGAATAGATTTAGATTAGATCTTAGGAAGAAATTCTTCAGTACGAGGGTGGCAAGACTTTGGAATAAATTGCCCAGAGATGTTGTGGCTGCCCCCTCCCTGGAGGTGTTCAAGGCCAGGTTGGACAGAGCCTTGAGTAGCCTGATCTAGTTGAGAGGCGTTCCTGCCCATGACAGGGAGGTTGGATTAAATGATCTCTAAGGTCCCTTCCAACCTAGGCCATTCTATGATTCTATGATTCTCTAAGCTCTGCACGCACCACACTGATGCAGCTACCCAGACAGAGCTTCAGTCTGAACATGCAGCGACCCAGGCGTCAGGCTGTGCCCGACTCTTACACCAGTGCAGGACAGCAACAGTGAGCACACCTGTGAGAGGTCTTCCCAGGTACAGGAACTCCTCCACTTAGTAACAAAGCTCCAGGAGGAGGTGAGTAGGTTGAGAAGTGTCAGGAAGTGCAAGGAGATTGATCCCTGGAATCACATCCTGCCTTCCCTGAGACAGACCCAGCACTCAGGAAAGGCACATAACACAGAGGATACCTGTTCCCCTCTCCAACTGACTAAGCATAGTTACCTGAAGGAGAGGTGGCAATGGTGACAAGTTCCTGTTTGATGCAGAAGGTATGTCCCCTCAGCAACAACCCCACCTTCACAGGTGCCCTTGTGTAACAGATATGAGGCTCTCCAACTGGAACCTAATGATAATGAAGATTCACCTGGCTCAGAGTTGTCACTGAGGTTAAGTTGGCCCATGCCCTGCATCAAAACTTCTTCTACAAAGAAAAAACACAGGTCATTGTAATAGGCAACTCCGTTTTGCTGAAGGGAACGGACCTACTTCTTAGGGAAGTCTGCTGCCCTCCTGGGGCCCGGGTTAAAGATGTACTGAGAAAAGGGCACAGGAGCAGGCTGTCACAGTGTGCTGTAAGATGAGCTGATGGGGAGTAAGAACATCCTGGCTGAACAGAGACCTTTGGCTGGAACTCAGGAAGAAAAGGAAAGTCTATGACCTATGGAAGAAAGGACAGGCCACTCAGGATGACTACAAAGGTTTTGTGAGGTTGTGTAGGGAGAAAATTAGAAAAGCCAAAGCCCGACTAGAACTGGCTACAAGCCGAAACATCTGGCTACTGCCATAAAAGGCAACAAAAAATTTTTCTATAAATACATTAACAGCTAAAGGAGGACTAACGAGAATCTCCATCCTCTGTCAGATGCGAGAGCAAGCATAATGACAAAGATTGAGGAAAAGGCTCAGGTACTGAATGCCTTTTTGCCTCAGTCTTTTATAGTAAGACCATGTGTTCTCTAAGTGCCCAGCCCCCTGAGCTGGATGACAGGGCAAAGGAGCAAAATGAAGTCCCCATAATCCAAGAGGAAATAGTCAGTGACTTACTACACCACTTAGATACACACAAGTCTATATGGCCGGATGAGATCCATCCAAGGGCACTGAAGAAGTTGGCAAAAGTGCTCACCAAGCCACTTTCAATGGTTTATCAGCAGTCCTGGCTAATCAGGAAGGTCCCTGTTGAGTGGAGGTTAGCAAATGTGACACCCATCTACAAGAATGGCTGGAAGGAGGATCCAGAGAACTACAGGCCTGTCAGTCTGACCTTTGTGCCAGGGAAGGTTATGGACCAAATCAGCTTGAGTGCCACCACGCAGCAGATACAGGACAAGGAGGCGATTAGGCCCAGTAAGCGTGGGATTATGAAAGGCGGGGTCCTGCTTGACTAACCCGATGTCCTTCCATGACAAGGTGACCTGCCTGGTGCATGAGAGAAAGGCTGTGGATATTGTCTACCTGGACATTAGTAAACCTTTCAACACTGTTTTCCACAGCACTCTCCTGGAGAAACTGGCTGCTTATGGCTTGCATGGGTGTATGTATCGCTGTATAAAAAATCGGCTGGATGGTCAGGCCCAAAGAGTGGTAGTGAATAGAGTTAAATCCAGGTGGCAGCCAGTCATGAGTTTGATGGGTCAAGGCCAGCGGCATGAGGTTCAACAAGGCCAAGTGTTGGGTCCTGAGCTTGGGTCACAACAACCCTGTGCAACACTACAGGCTTAGGGAAGAGTGGCTGGAAAGATGCCTGGTGGAAAAGGACCTGGGGGTCTTAGCTGACAGCTGGCTGGGTAGGAGCCAGCAGTATGCCCAGATGACCAAGAAGGCCAACAGCACCCTGGCTTGTATCAGAAACAGTGTGGTCAGCAGGACTAGAGAAGTGACCTTCCCCCTGTACTCACCATTGGTGAGGCTGCACCATGAATATTGCATTCAGTTTTGGGCCCCTCACTACAAAAAGAACATTGACGTGTCCAAGGAAGGGCAATGAAGCTGGTGGAGGGTCTAGACCCCACATCTTATGAGGAGTGGCTGAGGGAACTGAGGTTGTTTAGCCTGGAGAAAAGGAGGCTTAGGGGAGACCTTATTATTCTCTACAACTATGTGAAATGAGGTTGTAGTGAGGTGTGAGTCAGTCTGTTCTCCCAAGCAGCAAGTGATAGAACAAGAGAAAATGTCCTCAGGTTGTACCAGGGAAGGTTTAGATTGGACATTAGGAAAATTTCTTCACAGAAAGGGTTGTCAAGCACTGGAACAGGCTTCCCAGGGAACTGGTGGAGTCCTTATCCCTGCATGTATTTAAAAGATGTGTAGATGTGGCACTTAGCAGCATGGTTTAGTGGTGACCCAGCAGTGTTAGATTAATGGTTGGAGCTGATGATCTGAAAGATCTCTTCCAACCAAAACAAATGTTTGATTCTATGATTCTAAACCAAAACAAAACAGCTTAATGTAGTGTAATTTTTTGCATGATTTTATGCATTTGTGCTAAACTTACCAGCATTTTAGAACTAAAGGAGAAGGGTCTAATGGTTATTTAAATCAAAAGGTTAAACTGAAAAGCACTTGCTTTAAGAAATTCTGTATGTTCAGATTTGTTTATTTATTTCTTAATTTCATTTGTGTTACTTGAAACTGATTTTGCTCAGAGTTGCAAATACCCAAAGATAAACCCAGTCTGACTTTTTACTAGAATGACCCTGGTTACAAGGTAAATCAATTTCTTGATTTTGGCATTCTTGCCTTCACCAGCTAAATAAGACTTACCTACATACAGACATGAATACACCTGCATAGATATATTCATACATTTATATACATATGTGTGCATGTGCATTTATGTATATCCCCTTGAAATATGATGGGTTTCTTTGGAATATGATGGGCTTCCTTGTATAAACAAAAACTCCTAGATTCAAGCTGAAGGCTCGTAATTGGAAAAATAACATAGGCATCTGTCTGAAAGTCAGTGAGAGAGGAAGAATTGATTCCCCTACATCACTGTTTAAAATCCAGCATACAGTATTGTGGTGGTTCAGTAAAGCTGTGGGGGTTCAGTCCCTATCGGCAGCCAAGCCACATGGCCGCTGCCGCTGCCCCCCTCACCTCGGACACAGGGAAAGGCAGGATTGCTTGAGAATGCCTTTTTGAGTTGAGATAAGGAGAGTTTAATACAATGACACACAAGAAACAATTGCAGAAACAACAGCAATGACAACAGTGAGAAAAACAATGTACAAGATAAGCGATACCATGTGGACAAACAGATGGAGTGGAGCAGACTGGCCACATGTGTGCAAGTTGCACCACAGAACCGGAACTGCCCTGGGGAATGATGTCAGCATGGTATGGAATAGCCTGTCTGCACCAAATTAACCCTGTCCTGGCCGAACCAGGACAAGTACTTAAACTCTTGTCCATCAGCCCTCCTTATCCAGGTAATTCTGCTGAAATCAGCATACTTAATCTAATAACGAATGACTATCTATGACAGAAATGAGAGCTGCAGAATAAACTCTAATTAAGCAATAAAGATATGTTTGGGATTTTTTTACATCTCATAGAATCATACAGTCCACAAGAGATTAATTATACAATGCCAAAGTGAAATAACTGTAGCAGGATAATTATGAGAACCTGTGCTACCACAAAGTCACTGGGTTCTTTTGACTATGCCAGATTAGACAAAAAAAAAATAATACTTGCATGTCAGTTAACTATTTCTTTATGTGATACCCTCTTCTGAAAATATTTCCTCTTACTATAGCAAAGAACTACAGCAGAAATAAAAAGTTATTATTAATGCTAAAGGAGTAATTTCATGATCCAATATTTAAATGTCTCTGTTCTCAGGTAGCTGAGAAGAGAGTGCTCATGTTCTTACACTTGTGATAAAGTGGTTTGCAATGCATTACATTCAGCTTAGAAAAATTCCTCCCTAAAACACAATATAAATACCCCACATTTTTAGTAAATTTATTCAGACATTACTAGTACTATCCTCTTCTCTCCAGAGAACTCTGAAACAAAGAAAACTGTCAGACTGAGATAAGCATCAACCTTAATATGGAATGTAATCTCCTCTTAATAAATATAAAAGATACATCCAAAATAATATTTGTCTAGCATTTGCCCAGTATGACATGATCATGAAGTCCATTAAGAGACTCTCTAAGCCGTTTCAAAATATCATAGCTACAAAAAGCCTGGATATAAAGTAATTTGAGTTGCACACTGAACAAATATCTCTAGGAATACTAAGCATGAATGATTATTATGGTAATTCTGGGGAACTGTAAAGAAGCAGTCCCAGCAATGACAACAATGACAGCATGAGGGCATTACAAGATCATAGATATATATAGTCAGCTGTCAGAGCTGCTTTCAAGCTTGTGTTCATATATTCATGTAAAAATAGCATCCCTGTATTGCATATTAGCTACCAAAGAGACTGTTTTTGTAAAAAAATGTTACTGATGCAAATAGCATATAATTTTATTTACTAGTATCTGAGAACTGTTCGTTACACTTGTAGTGTAAAATTCCTCTTGATTTGTTTCAGAAAATGCATTTCCATTCATAAGACCTTTAAATCCTTAAGTAACGTAAAGTTACTTTTTCCTACGAAATCTCAAAGTATTATTCTTATTAGGGATCAGTATCTAAGGCAATAACATCTTGAGTGTAGCACAGGTTATCAAATATTAAAAATAATAATAAAGGGGTACAAATATAATTGTATTATTTTTATTTGAAATAAGTTATTTTCAGTTTCTATCTGGAAGAGTAAAGTAAAAATATTTTCTGGCTAATGTAAAAATAAACTTATCTGTCACAGTATCCCATTCCTCATAGTAGCTGGTAATGGATCCTTGTAAAAGAAAGCGGGGATTTAAAGACACAAACAGTATGTGGACACATTTCTCCAAATAATCCCCCAATTTCCAGCTATGGAATAAGTACTTTCTAAGTTAGAAGCAACATGTTTGTCTCTGACTACTTGGATAGATGTTCTTTCCACTGCTTGTTGAATCCATGAGACTTGTTATCATCCAGGTGATAAATTCCACAGCTTTAATAACATGTTGTATGAAGCTTTTATGAGCTGCATCAGTTTCTCACTATGGCTAATTTATAAACAGAGAAATTTAAAGGACTGTAGCCTGATCTACCACTTTAGTAGTGTCACCACAGCATATTTGGTGTCCAAATGACTAGATTAGGTTTCTCTTGTTCTTAGAGTAAGAGAATGAGCTCCATCTGCAAAGACAGTGCTAGTGTTTTCTATTTTATTATGTTTTAAAATTTATTTTAATCATTCAAGGAAAGCTACCAGACTTACAATATTTATCTAAACAATTCATGTTAAAAAAGTAATATTTTTTGTGTCTTAAAACAAACAAAAAAACAACTACAAGAAAAGCAACCAACCCAGAAATGGCTCAGGACTCCCTATTTACATTTGTGAGATTACCTGGTTTTTTTTGTGGGTGGTTGTTTGGTTTTTTTCCTTTTTGAGACACATTTTTCTGTCCTGCTGTATATCTTCTTGTGCTTGGATAGGGAAGGCAGCCTGTCGTAGTTGAGACGGACAAGACGCTGGACAAATTTAGCAGCAATAGCAAACTTTATTTTTTACAGCTCTTCTTTTATACTCTCTAACTTTAGCTCTAAACCATCGTGTCACACAATAATTGGTTTTTGCTTGTTACTAACATTCTCTTATTGGTTAACATTTCTTGCCCACGTGTCTTCATTAGCTTCTGTCAACATCCTTCTTTTACGTTCTTCAAATTCCTCAAAAGCTGTTTATCTTCTTTCAAGGGTACAGCTTGATTTAGTCAAGGTCAAAGCTTTCTGTGAGTCCTGCAGGCCAGCTTTCAGCCCCTACAGAAGCCTTCCCATCCATCTCACCCTTTACCTCCTGTTTCTATTCCCATATTTCTTTCCTTCTTTCCATGTTTTTTCCAAAGTTTTTCTTTCTGCAATGGTTTCTTAGGTAACATCCAGATATTTCCTTTGCTTCACCAAGGGCAAATCATGCCTGACAAACCTGGTGGCCTTCTATGAGAAGGTCACAACATCAATAGACATAGGAAGAGCAACTGTTGTCATTTACCCGGATCTGAGCAAAGCCCACACGACATCCTGGTCTCCAAGCTGGTAAAATATGGGTTCGATGGATGGACAACTCAATGGATAAAGAACTGGCTTGATGGCCGCACCTAAAGAGTGGCTATCAATGGGTCCGTGTCCAGGTGGAGGCCAGTGACAAGTGGAGTCCCTTCAAGGATCAGTACTGGGACCGGTCTTGTTTAACATCTTCGTTGGCGACATGGACAGTGGCACTGGGTGCACCCTCAGCAAGTGTGCCGATGGCACCAAGCTGTGTGGTGTGGCTGACACGCTGGAGGAAAGGAATGCCATCCAGAAGGACTTTGACATGCTGGAGAGGTGAGCCCATGCCAACCTCATGAAGTTCAACAAGACCAAGTGCAAGGTCATGCATCTGGGTCAGGGCAATCCGAAGTACTGATGCAGGCTGGACAGTGACTGGCTTCAGAGCAGCCCTGAAGAAAAGGACTTGGGGGTACTGGTGGATGAGAAGCTCAACATGAGCCATCAGTGTACACTTGCAGCCCAGAAAGCCAATCGTATCCTGGGCTGCATCAAGAGAAATGCGTCCAGCAGGTTTGAGGGAGGTGGTTCTCCTCCTCTACCCCACTCTCGTGAGACCCCACCTGGAGTACTGTGTCCGGTTCTGGAGCCCTATTACAAGAAAGATATAGACGTGCTGGAACATGTCCGAAGAAGTGCCATGAGGATGATCAGAGGGCTGGAGCACCTCTCCTATGAAGACAGACTGAGAGAGTTGGGGTTATTCAGTTTGGAGAAGACAGGGCTCTGAGGAGACCTTATCGTGGCCTTCCAGTATCTTAAGGGGGCCTACAAGAAAGCTGGTGAGGGACTTCTTAGGATGTCAGGCAGTGGTAGGACTAGGGGTAATGGATCAAAACTAGAGGTGGGTAGATTCAGATTAGNAGGTCCCTTCCAACCCTGACAATTCTATGATTCTATATACCACTTAGATATAAAGGTATCTGGCTTGCATCTCTGAGAGGGACTTTCCTCCCATCAGTCTTGGACTATTGCTGTAGACCTCATCTTCTCTAATACTGCCTGCATGTTTCACAGAGTTTCTGCCTTTTTCTTGCCATGATACTCAGCCTTCTGTACCTGTCATGTAGTTCTTGACATCTCCATATATTTTTATTCCTTGCCTGGCTAACAAAATGGCAAAGGAATTACATCATCCATTAGGACAGACTTGCTTCTACTCTGTTAAAAGGTGTAGGATAAACACTGGAG
>VZZY01006140.1:899195-912279 GCA_013400335.1 Eurystomus gularis | reverse complement strand
CCGCGGGCAGGAGCGCTCCGGGCCGGGCCCGGGGGCTCGGGGGGCTCTGGGGACCCCGGACCCCTCTGCAGCGGGGCTCAGGGCACGCACGCAGCCCTTCCAGTGTGGGGCTGTCCCTGGGCCACCGCGGGGGCCGGGCAGGGCTGCGGTCAGCGTGGTGCTCCCTCTGCCCAGCCCTGCCCCGGGCTCTGCTCTCTCCTCGGTTAATGAGACCCACGGGAGAGGGGATCCCCTTGAGGAACAGCATAAAAGTTTATTGTATGTAAGAACGGAGCCCATGAGGTATGTACACGTATTTACAAGATGAAATGAATGAGCCTAATTATTTACAACAAGGACTGTCCTCCACAGGTCTGTACATCGAGAGGTGATTGTGAAAACATATTTACAGGCGGGATCCAGCGGCTGTGAGCAAGATAGAGATGGAAAAGAAACGAAACCGAAGGGTGAGGTGAGGGGCACTGTGCAGTCATGGAGCTCGGTGGGGCTGGGTGGTGGCCAGACACTGTCCTCACCCCTTGAGACAGCAATGCAGACCCCCAGCCTCTTTTCCTGAGGAGGTGGATGGTCGATGGGACGTGGCTGCTTTTCCTCCTCTTTGTCTCAAAATCGCCGCTCCATGCCCCAGTGCCTTTCTGGGCCATCTTTCCTCCTGGTTCCCAGTGCCTGGCTCCATCCCTTGCCCCACAGCCGCTGGGGGTGGGCAGGCTGGGAGCTGGGGGGTCTCCCAATGCCAGAGGGGGTTACAGCTCACTGAAGCGCACTGCTGGCTCCAGCTTGTGAGACAGGGCTGTTAGGACTTTGTCGAACTTCTCATAGCGCTCAGCCTGGCTGCTCTCAGCCCCACGGCTGCCCCAGAGCAGCCGCAGCTGGAACTCAGTGCTGAAGACCTCCAGCAGCTCGGCTCTGCCCTGAAAACCTGCAGAGAGGGAAAGTCAGTTCCTTGGTATGGGATGGGGACCCGGTGCCCGTGTGATGCTCCATCTGGTGCTGGGCTGGAGCTGCACCCCAGGAACGCAGCAGAGGGAAAGGGGCTCTGCCATCCCCATTGCTTACCCTGCAGCTTCACCTCAGCATTGGTGTGGTAGAGCCCTCCATGGTGGGCCACCATCCGTGCTGCCTCCAGGTGGGCCATGACCACCTCCACACCGTTGTCGCTAGTCTCCCAGGGCTCAGGACTGTCCGTCAGAGCATCATCCCGCTCCAGGAGAGTCACAAGGGGCATGATGTGGGGAAAGGTGGTGTTGGTCAGCGGCGGCCCTTCTGTGGAGAGAGGCACCCTGAAGACCCGGTGTGGCCCCAGGCCCGTATGTCCCCATCTGCCCCTGCCCTGTGGAGCACTCAGCTGCCACCGCACTCCCGGGAGAGGCTTTAAGCCTCAGCTGTAGCACAGCAGCGGCTGTGGCTCTTCGATCGCTGTGCCTGGGGCCATCGCCTCACTCAGCACCAGCTCCTCCCAGCCAGGCTTTCTGGTCGTGCCAGGAGGGGAACACTTCTGTCCCTGCTCGGGCTGCGTCCGCATTTCCCAGGGCTGCGATGGGCAGCAGGTTTGCAGAGCCCAGAGCGCTGGGTGTTGGAGAGAGGTGGTTCTTCATCTTCCCCGACTGGCTGCCCTGTCCCCTTGGCTTGGCACGCACCGCCATGTGAGCGCGAGGGTTTGGCTCGGCTGAGTTGCGTTTGTGCCCAGCTGCTGGTTTCATTTAGTTATGAAATGCTTCCTTGGGAAGGAAGGGGCAACCAAGGCCAAGCGGGCCCTGCTGGGTGCTGGGGCGGTTCAGCAGCCAGAGGGAAAGTGTCTGGCACTGGCTGGGTGAGAGTCGGAGCTCTCAAACATGTTACCCCACAGCAAGGGCTTGCTTGGATGAAGCGCGAAGGAGCAGGCAGGTGAGAGAAGGCGTTGCTCCCGTTACCTTTCCCTTCGTTCAGGCTCTTCAGGAATGGCTTGAGCTTCTTCTCGTAGAGGATCGCACCCTCTGTGTGCCGCTGCCGCAGCACCATCCAGGTCTGCTCCAGCCGGGCAATCTGAAAGTAGATGGGGTAGATGGAGGGTGCTGGGGACAGCGCAGTCCCCAGGCACCAAGCTCCGGGCTCGCTGGGTACTCCCAGTGGGACACAGCCCAGCCTGGCCTCAGCGCCATGGCCCCCAGTCTTGCACACAGCAGTGCTTGCTGCTCCCCAAAACACTCTCCTGCACCAGCGCTCACAGCCAGAGATGGTACATCCCTGGCATCGAGGCTGGGTTCAGGATTTCTCTTCCCTTTCCCTGCCCCAGGACAGCAGCTTCCCTGCGTCGCAGTGGCCTTGAAGATGAGACACAGGGAGGGGGCAGCCATTCCACCTCCTTTGTGCAGGCAGGAAGCAAGACTTCCCAGCTGGGCTCGAATTAAAATTGAATTTTAATCTTCTTTCATCTTCCAAAGGGAGCAGTGTGGCCCAGAGACGCTGCTGCCACAGCCTTCAGACTGATTTGTATTGTACCGGAGGGCAGATTCATTTCCTCTCAGGAACACAGCCCAGCACAAAACAAAAAGCCCAACCACCAAAAAGACAATCGGATCCTGGCAGGACGGGACTTTCTACTCTGTGAAGGGGATGGCTTTTCCCCTTCCCTGCTTACACCCCAGTGAATGCGGCTCTGTGCCTCCTACCCTGGGCATTTTCCCCCTTTCTCCCACCCCAACTGGTGTCAGAGCCTGCAGGATTTGGGGAGAGGACTGTGTTTTGGGTGAGGGGGCTGAGCCCAGGCCATGAGGACGAAGGCAGCGTCCCCATACCTGTGTCATTTCCAGCGCGTTCATCACAGCTGCAAAACTGAACATGTTCCCCATGGTGCTCTTCAGCTCGGCGGCCAGCTGGATGGTTTTGTGGAGCAGGGCCGCCCGCTCCTCCGTGCTGCCCGTACAGCCCAGGATGTCCACGGCAATCATGATGGACATGGTGTGAAACCTGCCATGGGGTGAGACACAGAGCAGGGTCAGTGCAGGGGGGCTGGAGATGCTCCCAAGGCTCGGCTGGGGCCCCTCCACCCTGAGGGGTGCAGTGGGCACCCTCCCACCCTGTGCTAAGCTGGAGACACCCCAGGGGAGCCGGGCTGTGCTGTGCAGGGGAGCCCGGTGGGCTCGCCTCCACCGTGGTGTGCCGTACCGTTCCAGCAGGTCGAGGCGGAGCTGGTGACCATGGGGCAGGGTGAGCAGCTCCATGCCAGAGCTCACCCCCATAAGCCGCTGCATCTCCACCGTCACACCTAATATCCGGGCAACCTGGGAAGAAAGGTGAGAGCTGATTAGATATTTGTTAATTGAGAAGAGGCTGAAGCGTGTCCTCAGGCAGCCTCTTGCCCGGGCCCAGCCTCTCCCTGCCCCGGCTGACACAGCGTGGTGGAGACCAGCAGAGATGCTCCAGTGCTTGGGGGTGCCCCGATGCTTGGGGGTGCTCTGATCCCCTGCCAGCCCAGTGATCAGAGGGCAGCAGTGCCCATCCCTCCCACTTGGCCCCGGCCATACCAGGCAGTCCACTTTGGTGATGTGTTTGGCCAGGGTCTTCACGTCCACCTCTGCCAGCAGCTCTTTGACCTTCTTGAGCACAGCCATCTCCAGGGGTTTGTTCTCCAGGGGGATAAGCAGGGACTGGAAGGCCGCAGGGTTGAAGGAGGAGGTTGTTTCCATGATGGGGGGCACAAAGCCCATGAAGTCCTGCTCTCCTTTCAGCCTCTGCCCTGCCTCTGCTTCCCCAGAGCCATTCTCCACAGTCCCTCTCTGTCCTTCCTCCACCTTTAGCCTCTCCACATAGCTCTTTGTTGGCAGCTGCTTGGTGTCATGAGCTGGCCGGTCTCTGCTGATGGGCGAGGTGGGGTGGAGCTGGCAGTAATGCCCCGTGTCCGGGTCACTGTAGCTGTTCACAGAAGGAGAAGGGGAGGCACGGGCGTACCCGTGGCAGGGAGTCGAGTGGGTGCTGTGGGCAGGGTCTGGCAGAGGTTTGCTGTTGTTCCCTGGGCACAACTGGGGCTCGCTGGACCTTCTTATGACTGGAGAGGCTGGGGAAATCCCAGCTGCTTGGCAGGCGTGTGGCTTTAGCCGTGTAACTGTAGGAAGCAGAGGAGACCCTGTTACCAGGACCTGGAGATACACACACGCATAGGAACCAGGAATGGAGCAGCCCAGGGACGTGGAGCTCAGGGGAAACCCTGCTGCCCAAATGGACTCAGCCAGTCCCAGGACAGCTGCACCATGACACGGCTGAGAAAGGGCTGAGGTCCCATCCTCAACTCAAGCCCTCCATCAGGACAGTTCTCTTTGCCATGCAAAGAGCTGGACTGGGTTTCAGTAGCAGGGAGTGAAGAAGGGGCTTTTCTTTACAGCCAGCTCCTTCTGCCTCCCCAGGTCTCTGCATCACACCCATGCCAAGCCCAGCCTGACCCATGTCCCCACTGTCCCCAGTGGGATGGAGCGATGATGCCTACCCGTGCTGTAGGCGGGCGATGCTGGGTTCTCGGAGATGGGGGACATCGGGGAGTGCAGGTCTTGGATCTGGTCCACGCTGACAGCACAGTTGCGAATGATGTCTCTGTGGTGGGGCAGGGACACGCTGGGGAGGGGGCAGATGGGGTTAGTCCCTGCAAATAAGGTCCAGGGCAAGGGCAGAGGGGCTGGGATGAGGGTTTGCTGCCCCATTACCTCCCCTTGGGACATCACTTTCTTTCACAACTACCCATAATGAGCTGAACACATAACGAGCTGAACCTGGAGCACTGAGCGGGCAGTGTCTGCAGGCAGCTGGGAGCAGGAGTGGTCAGTGCATATATAGAGCAGGGACAGCCCTCCTTCCACAACTATGGTGCAGGAGAGAGGGACTTCCTGATGCCAAGGTACGATGGGATGGGATGGCTTGGTTCCAGGGTGGGAAAGTAGCTCTGGCAAAGAGTTGTTGGGGGTAGTTTTCTAGGGCTGTGCTGCATGGTGGTATCTGATGCTGGGTGTGTTACTATATTTCCACCTGAGAGCTGTGTCAGGATGGTGAGCTGTTGCTCTGACCCACAGCTTAGGAGTGGTGGTAAGTGCCTGGAAGCTGGACTTGGAGCCCAACAGGCACCTGATGAGGTGCCTGGGTTGGTGAGCTGCAGTGTGTGCTCAAGGAGGTGCACAGTGAGCAAGGAGGTCTCGGGCTGGTGGGGCAGCAGTTGTGGCCTGATGCAAGTGCTGTGTGTCAATAGTATTGCAAAAGATACTGTGTTTGGGGGATCCTGAGCACAGGGAGTGTTGCAAGGAGGTGTGGCAGGTAATGCACTGCCCTCCCTGGCACGGGTGAGGGCTGGGCTGCTGTGATGTGCTTGGTCGTGAGCACCGTGCCTCTTCGGGTTATGTGCTTAGTTGCGAGTGCTGTGCCTCTGCGGAGGGAGGAGGAGGATGGGAGAGCAGTGGCGGTGATGAGGGGTTTGGGGAAAATGTGAGTGGTGAGGAAAGACTGATGGATCTGGACTCTTCTTCTGGAAACACATATGGTCTCCTGGAAGTCTGAGTGTTTTCCTTTTCTCTGCCATAACAGTTAGTGGCCTGTTTTCTGCTGGCGTGTTCTCACCCTGCCCTTGGCCTGAGAAGGTCGAGGCAGTGAGAAAGTGGCTTGGTTCAACAACAGGCTGTGGGACAGGCTGTGTGCTGCTGGGGAGGCAGGAATAGATGGGTCCCCTTCAGCTGCTGTGTGTGAGGATGTGTGGTGGCTCTGCCCTCCCTGGTGGTTTCTGGGTAAGCCCAGGGCTGCTGAAAACAAGTTGTGCAAAGGAAATCTCCTTCTCCACCTCTGGACAAGCACAGCTGCTCCAGGGTTAACATGAGCAGATCAGCCATGGGGAGGCTGTGATCTGGGGGCTGTGCAGATGCCCATCAGCACAGCTCCATCAGTCTCTTCCTGCCCATCAAGCTTTCAGCTCTGCTTGGTAACTCCTTGCAAATGCTCCAGCTGAACAGAAAGGGCTCTAAAACTAAAAGGGCCCTTCAAAAACAAGCCAACAAATAACCTCATGGTGGCTGGGACTGGCTCTCCCCTCGCATCTGCCTGGGAAAGCTCAGCTTCCTGGCTCTGACAAGCCCTGACATGCTGGTAATCCGGACTGGATAGTTGTAAAACACTCTGGCTTCTAGCCTATGATGCTCAAGTCCTGTCTGCTCACTGGGTGTCTGATATGGTAGCTCAGCGTGGTTGGCAGCCAGCCTGGGAGAAAACCCCAGTTCCAGCTGGGTACCAATTACTCTGCCCATACCTTTGCTGGTCTCTCTTCCATCTCTGATCCCTAAATCCTGCCCTGCACCCTGGGATCAGGGACTGAGCATGGCCCCACTTCTTTCCCATGGCCCCACCTTTTGTCCTCTGCTTAGCTGAGCCAGGACAAGACCATGTGCTCACCTGGTCGGGCACCCCTCAGCCCTGGTGATCTTGTCTGCTGTCAGGCCATCTGTCATGGTGATGCTCCTCCTCTTGATGTGCCCCCCTTTCTGGGTGGCAGGGCTGTGGGGTCCCCCATGCTTGCCATTGGTCAGCCCATAGCTGGCTTCCAGGTAGCGAAGGGGGAAGGTGCGGTTGATGGGGCAGTAGACGATGGCTCCGCTCTGCTCAGAGATGGCTTTGCGGTTGCCCACGTAGAAGCGGACGAGGGCAGGCACATTGTCAAAGCTCTCCTGCTCAAAGAGGTACTGGACACGGGTATGGCCTTCACTGGACTTGACAGTGACTTTGTTGATCTTGAAGTGGAGGGGCTCATTGCGCCAGCGGCACGTCAGCACGTAGTCACCCAGGCTGGTGAGTGAGTCACGGATGAGGAAGTCGCCATTCCTCTGCACGAGGCTCTCTGACACCTGGCAGGGGAGAAGGCAGTGGTTCAGGCATGGCCATGCTCTTGGGACCACACTGGGGGCGTGGGTAGATCCTCCACTGAGGCATTGGCTCATTCTCCTTCCCCCTGGCTCTGAGCTGCAGGAGGGCATTTCCCATGGCAAAACCAGACAGCCCAGGGCTAATGAAGTCCTTGCCCAGAGGCTTCCCAGGAGGACAGGCTGGTGATTCTGTGTAGCCTCAGGGTGCTGTCCCCAAGCAACCCAAGCAAAGGGTGCATGGAGCCACCCACCTTCCCCTCCTCACCTCCCGGGGGATGCGGCCGTGGTACCAAGCATGGCTGCGCAAGTCAGTGCTGCTCAGCTTCAGCTCCTCTTCCAGCTCCTTGTGAAGCTTCTCTGGTGATGAGTCAAGGATGTATTTCTCCTTGGAGAACTGTACAGGGGAGGAGAAAGCGTCAGCCGATGCAGCAGTGCAGGACCTGGGGAGGGATGGGCTGACAGGGTCCCCATGGAGCACTGAGGGAGCCTCCAGGGCGCAGGTACTGGTGATGCCACCCACCAGGAGCAGACCTGTCCAGGTGGCATGTCCCCATCATGCCTGACCACTCTGTCCTCAGTGTTCTGCTTCAGCTCAGAGCTGAGTGTGGTTGCGCAGGAGAAAACCTGTGCCAGCTCCCTCTCAAACACCTCTAGGGCTGAACCACCATGGGAAGCATTCTTCCAGGAAGAAACCTGCATTATTCCTCCTCCTTGAAACATCCACTGTTGTCCCCCCTTCAAAGGGTTAACCTGCTATGTTTAGCCTGATGGTGGCATGAATAGTAATGACAAATGTGAAGGGAACCTTCTGCATCAAAATTAGCTTTTACGGGCACGAAATTAGCTTTTACCGGCACTGGTGCACCTGAGCCTGGAGGATGCAATTTGCCCCCTCCCTTCCCCTGAGAGATAAGGGATGGCGTCATGTCTCCTGTTGGCTGGAGCCGGCCGCGTTCCCTGCCCGCCGCTTGGCCAGCATTCCCGAAGGGCAGCCAGGGATGCCGAGCTGCCGGCACGGTGGAGACAGTGCTTGTTTGGGGAGGCGAGCGTGGGCTCGCAGTTCCCGTGTGCTCTGCATGCGAGGCCAGTTCCCCTGGTTGGTGCAGCAGCTTTGAGGTGAGTCCTGCTGTGGTGCCTTGGCAGCACTGCATGGTGGAGCCAGGACTCCTGGGTTTATCCCATGTCCCAGATCGATGCTGTCCTGCAAGGGGGATGTGTGTGCCACTGCCATGGACCAGGGAGCCTGGATGGGGCTACCAGGATGTCCTGTTCCACCACTCCCACGAGTGAGGGTGGTTCAGGGGCCTGGCTCCATGTCTAGTGGCAATGCCAGTGTGAGGAGGCACCATAGGATGGCCCAGCTCTTTGGTACTTTTTAGGGCAGGATGCTGCTGGCATCTTGGAGGACAGGTACAGGCTTGAAACCCTGCTGACATGGCTCTGGCACTGCTGGAGGAGTGGGCAGGCACTCATGGCGGGCCTCATGCAGCAGCTGGTTCCCCAGAGCATTGGGGGCTGCAGCCCCATGCCAACGCTCCTCCCTCGTAGCTGACCCCTTTGCCCAGGACCTCATCCTCTGTGTTCCCATATCAATTCCCTCTGCTCCTTTAGTGGTTGTGAGCGGGAGAAAGCATAGAACACTGCACTGCTCTCCTGCCTTTTACCCTCTGCTCCCAGGGTGCTCCTGGGACCCCACCGAGTCCCTCAGTGGGAGCCTGACCCCAAGTGCCCCCTGCTTTCCCAAGGGAGATGCTCCATCCCCTGTGGTAGCTGCATTCATCAGCCAACCCAGGCAGCGATGCTGGTCCAGGGACTCTGCTCCAACATGGGGAGGGGGAAGGAGGCTGTGAAGGGCCTGTGTGACAGACCATGCTCTCCAGGGCTTGCCCTCACCAGCCTGGACCTGCCCTTGTTCCGCCCTTCCCAACTGCTATCAAGTCTAA
The DNA here is from genome assembly GCA_013400335.1 of Eurystomus gularis. Classification (NCBI taxonomy): domain Eukaryota; kingdom Metazoa; phylum Chordata; class Aves; order Coraciiformes; family Coraciidae; genus Eurystomus; species Eurystomus gularis. Next base: position 903,473 of record VZZY01006140.1, on the reverse strand, counting down.
AGGTGCTGGGACAGGCGAAGCAGCCTGTGAAAGCAGTTCAGACTGAGCTCTGACTTGCTCATCTGACTGTGTTTACCCTCCCCATGAGAGGATCCAGCTCACTGGAGCTGTGGGGACCTGAACCAGGTGACACACAGATTGTCCTCCCCTGACCGAGGGTTGCAGGGAGCTGAGCACTCACTGCTGCTCTGGGGCCCTCAGGGAGATAAAGCCACCCGATGCTGCTGAACCCTATTAAAAATAAATGGTAGCTGGTGGATGCTGCTGAGGTCCAGCTGCCTCCCGGGGGGCCAAGGCTGAGCAGATGCCGTTTCCATGACAACCCATCCACTGCCACTGAGCAGACCTGGCTGGGCCCAGCGGCACTGGGGGACCCTTGACTGGGACACCCTCCCTGCTGCGTGGCTCACCCCAAACTCGGGCAGGGGAGGATTCCCTGGGAGCAGGCTAAAGCAGGCAGAGCTGAGCCGGGAGTGGTTTGGAGCCAGCACTCGCCCTGCTGCCCCTGGAGCAGGGATTAGCGACTGGTCTGCTCAGCATCATACATCTGGGTTTTCCCCCAAATCCTCCCCATGCAAATGTGTGGGATAACAAACACAAACCCAGCTGAGCAGTGCCTGGCGTCTCCAAGCCTGGATTTGGGCAGCAGCTGGCTGGCATCCATGCCAGGAGCCAGGTGCTAAGCTCGCAGGAGAGAACAGGAGGTCTGGGAGAGGCAAGGGAGGCTTTGCATCTTGCAGACAGGGGAAGGAGGCCAGTTGTGAACAGAGGGTGCCACAACCACTTTCTCCAGCCATGTGGACAGCACTGTCCCTTCAGCGCCTCAGCTGGGCAATGAGATCCCATCTGATGCAAGACCACCAAAAAGCCACTTCTGGGAGTGACTGTGTGGCTACGATGGCCAGGGAGGCAGCAGGAGACTGATCATGAGGAGCCCTTTTCCTCGGTATGATGTGACTCTAGGGACTGATCCTCATTGTGAATCCCTCACGCTCTTCCAACATGCACTGGTCACTGCCAAAATCACCTGGCTGCTCCCCTCTCCGTGCCAGAGCTTGGCTTGCCATAAGCTCTCTGTGCAAAAGCCCCACGTGCTGTGGAGGGATGCGCTTCCACTGGCCCCTGAGCCCTTCAGCAGTGTTTGACTTTCCTCGGCTCCGCTCGGTAGTGTGTCTCGGAGGAGACCAGCTTGCGGGCTGCCAGCTGGCCGGGCGCCGAGGCGCGGGTGCTGGCGAGGCACGGCGCGGCATGGCAAGGCAGCGCAGGCCAGCCGAACGCTGTCAGGAGCCTGTAAAGCGGATGTCTGAGCGCCGTGCTGAAAAGGGCAATGCTTGGCACTCTCAGCTGTGCCAAGAGGACATCAAAAGATGTACAGCCTGATGTGAGGTCTTGCATACTAGTGTGTTGGGTGTGGGGAAAAGCCTTGACTTCCACCAGCACCTAACTTGAGTGCATGGTGCTGGCCTGCTGCATGGAGAGTCCCAAGGCCTCTTCCAGCTGAGTGGGAAGAAATGGGGATTAGAGTGGTTCTCTGAACCAGCCACACCAGACAAACCAGCTCAGGAGCTGCCAGAGATGATGCCAAGCTTTGCTTGAGGAATCCCAACCAGCAGCCAAGCTGGCTTGGCTGGAGAAGGAGAGTTCCTCTATCATGTTCAGCACCCTGATGGGCTGTTTCACAGTCCTGGGGCTGGGGAATCCTCTGGTGCTGCTGTGCAATGGGGCATCCCCCACAAGGAGGCAGTTCCCAGCACTCTCCATCCCTGCCCACTTCCCTGACTCTCCCTGGTACTTTCCTGGGAGAAGAGGTGCCTGCAGTCCCAGCTGTGGGGCAAGTACTGGAACTGGCAGTGGAAGGGCAAGAGCTGGGGGGATGGAGGGTGCTGACAGCTGTGGTATGTGTAAAACGGTGGCTGTTGCTCTGCCTGGTGTAAGGAGAGCTTCAAAGCTCTCCTTGGTTTTCTCCCCTTGCGAAGGTAATCTTATGAAACAGGAGTATTTGCAGTCTGCTTTACTGCTCTCCCCTCCCAAATGTGGAGGAGTCACAGCTGAGGATGAAGTCAGCTTGGAGAGCAAGGTGTACTCGCACCCCACCCTGCTCCTCTGCCGATAACATCTGACTAACCTCGGGGCACCAAGCGCATCTGCTCTCCCTGCTGCCCGCCCTGTGCTGGGACCCTCACTAGGGAAATCCCAGCTCCTTTTGGAGTTCTCCACCCGTGCTCTGGCTGGCAGAGCAGTTGCGGGGCCTTGGAAGCAGAACTGGGAGGAGAGTAACAAGCCACTGGGAGCAGGTGTATGGGGAAAGCCCCAGAATTGCACGAGGGGTTTTCTCTGCTTCCTCAGCACCTGGCAGTGGGCTAGTTCAGTGCAGTATTCCAGAGCAAACATCCTTGCCAAGAGACAACCAGCATAACAGCAAACCTTAGAACTGGTCTGTGTCCTGCCCAGTGCAGGATTGCTGCGCTCACTGGTACAGCTGCCAGGTACCACCTGAGAATGGTTAGTCCATCCCGTGTGACCACAGTGAGAAAATCCCAGTGCAAACAACCCTCAAGTTGTTATGGGCTTGCTCTAGTCTGCATGCCCTGCTATAAGCCACTCCATCCCACATCCTACTGATCTTCATATCCATACGGAAAATGAATCTTTTGTCCATCTGTCCTTTCTTACAATGACTCTGGGCATCTAAATGGCCTCTGAGAAGGCACTAGCCCATCCCTCCACCCCATGGGTGATTGAAGGCATCTTCTTGTGTATGCCACATCTCCATTAGGCCCCACTGAAGGCAGACCTTGACTCAAGATCTTTGTCCTGGCATTCAAAGCCCTTCCTAGGACTGGTCCTGGCTACCCACAGAGTCTCCTCTCCCCTTGTCTGTGCTCCTTTGTGACAGCTCCGAAGCAATTATGTCTGGCTGGCAGGGGTGGGGTGCAGCTGGGGTTGATGGCCGGGAACATCTGGGTGCTCTAAGGTGGGACAAGTGCCCCAGGTTGTGTGGTGGGGTGGTGGAGCATGCTGCTACTGCTGTCCTGGGGGAGCAGGTCTCCAGTGCAGTGATGGGGGGTGTGTATACACACATTTCCATCCATCTATATATTACTTATCTCACTCGAAGACGGCAGCAGCGGCTGCTGCTGCATCCCTTTTCGGTGCTGCTATTGGCCAGAAATGATGTCAGTGCTTCCCAGGCTGGGTGCACTGCCATTGGCGGTGAGCAGGGATGCGGCTGTCAGCTGGAAGCGCTCCAGTCATTCATGGGGACTTCAGTGTGTGTTTGCTGGGCACGCTTGGACACAAATAGATGGTGAAAGATCTGGCAGAGCCAGGTGAGCACTTAAGGCTTCACTTTTAACTCTTTCTGGGGTCGGGATGGAGAGCCCTCCATCCCCTCTTGCATCCCTGTGTGAGAGCCAGACGCCCACCTCTTGTTCTGGCAGTAGCTCACTGTAAGCACCCCATCGCCCCCTGAGATGTGCAGCCCAAGGGCTGCTGTTGCTGGGGCATGTCCCCTATGTTGCTTAGTGGTCTTTGGACAACCAGGAGCAGCTCTTCTGCTTTTTCCTCTTCACCCCCACTAGCAATCAAAATCCCTGGCTTTGCACTGAGATCAGCTGCAATCATGACAAGACTTGAAATGCTGCTTCTGGGCTCTGTCTTACCCAGTGTAATCTCTAAAGCTCCGCACCTACCTCGCTCAGCAGGACTACTGACTAAGGCTGCCAGCTCTTGGCTGCCGGCTCCCTTCTAACTTGCAGCATGCTACCAACCAGAGCCTGCTTGGCTCTCGCAATCCTAAACACCTTCGCTCTCTAACTCGGTAAATGAGGGAACCAATTTTTAGTGCCGTCCTCCTCCCGTGCAAATGCCACAGTCCAAAAATAGGACACCTAGACTTGTGCCCAGACAGTGGCGGTGCTGGAAGCACCACAGGACAGGTGACAGATGGGTCCCAGCTTTCTCCCACCAGTCAGACCTGTGCAGCGCAGCATATACACGGAGACTCGGGCCAAGAAGCAGAGCGTTCATCTGGGCTCGGTGGTGCTCCCAGCACATGCTCTCTGTTGGGGAGCGCTAAATGCTCCCCTTGGCGAGGCCTGCCGCAGGTGACGGCTCCCTTCGGAGACTTGTCAGAAGTGCCGGTCTGGGGGGATCCGGCGGCTTTGGCCCAGTGGCCCTGGCTGGGGAGGGGGCTGAGCTCTGCCCCGCGGCCCGGCGCTTGGCTCGCCGCACACTCGCTGCCTCCGTGAGGAGCGCAGGCGGGCGCCCTGCCCGCAC
>VZZY01006140.1:877166-898969 GCA_013400335.1 Eurystomus gularis | reverse complement strand
CGCCACGGGGGACCCCGGGGAACAGGCAGCACCGGCGCTGCCGCCTCCCCAGGGGAGCCGGCACCCCGGAGAGCAACCGGCACCCCTGAGGGGAACCGGCTCCTCTGAGGGGAACGGGCACCCGGCTGCCTTTGACCTGAGGGGAACCGGCTCCTCCCAGGTCAACCAGATCCTCTGAGGACAACCGGCACCCCCGAGGGGAACCGGCACCCGGCCGCCTGCGCCCTGAGGGGACCCAGCACCCCTTATCTTCCCACCCCAAATCCACCTGCTCTCCCCAGGGTCGCACACGGGTCAGGGACAACCTTGTCCCTTCTCGCCCACCCTTTCTTCCGTCACCCCCACTCTGGTGACGCCTTTCTTGGGGGGACACGGCAGGGAGCCCTGCCTGCTTCTCGCGTAGGCCATCTCCGAGTTGCATTTAATTAAGGCTCCGCTTCGGTTTAATTAAGGCCACGGTTTCACGTATGGGATGCGCGAGGCAGCACTGATGATTCAAAGCGTTGCTCCAGCCCTGACTCTCGGGGGAAAAAAACACCTCAAAATCCCTGCCTGAACCCCCTGCCAGCACCTTGCCCTGTGCACGAGGATGGGCAAGAGGGTTCCCCAGCGTCCTGCAGCGAGCTCTGCACCTGCTTGTCCACACCGAGCTGTCTTCCTCCAGCTCTGTCCTGCACCAGCACAGCCTGGGCTTGGCCATGCTTCCGTAACGGGGGGCTTTGTGTTCCCATCCCCAACGCGTGTCCTGTCCCAAAGGCCCCTGTGCCTCCTGGTGCGCCGCTGCCCAAGTGGATGCTGTGAGTTCAGAGCAGTATTCCTGCCACCACCGACCGCAGAACCCTGTGGCCTCCCTGCTAATTAATTCAAACGAGCCCCTCGCATCCCCAGGCAGGGAGGCAGCAGCCGGGGCTGATGAGATACGAGTCCCCCGAGCAGCTCCTACACACAGAACAAAGAGAGCTCGGCCCCGTGCTCTGCCCCTGGTTTTGCAGGGAGAGAGGAGATGGGAAAGCAGCGCAGGTTTGGAGCAGGACAGGGCTGAGGTGTGGAGGAAGGCAGGCAGCATGCAGCCTGCAGGCAGGGAACATGGGGCAATAGGTGCTCATGGGTCCCATGGGTGCCCTGGCAGGACGGGTGGGGAGCACAGGCTCTCCTCCTCTCCTCTTGCACCGGGCTGAGGGACAGACCAGATGGCAGCGCGCAGGGAGATGCGGCTCCAAAAGGATCCGACGGTGAATCACCCTCCTGCCAAGGCTTCTCCCCCGCAACGGGCTCTGTGGTTTCCCTCAGAGGCTCTCTCTGAGGAATCAAGAGGGAGCCTCATGGGGTGCTGTGGGGTGATGTCCCTGGGCTGTGCTCATTCTGTCTTTCTGCAAGGAGAAGCTGCTGAAAACCTGTGACTGAGCTCTTGTGGGGGTACACGGCAGCTTTGCTGGCTGCTGCTCCCCCAAAGGGTACCGCCGTGCTGCAGCTCCTTCGCCTGTGCAAGGGCCAGAGCCGGGCTGGCTGGGGTGTCAGCAAATGGAGCGGGGCGCGCAGATCCCCCAGGCATCTTGGAAACACCAAGCCTTAGGCTATTATTAAAGCACATTAATTACCAAGTGCTTATTGATCCCAGCTTTCCGCCCCTCCCTAGCTCCTGGTTGCACCGCTAATCATGGCAGGCTTGGGGATGGGAGAGCTGGTCAGTGTGTGGCTGAAACTCAGGGGCTGATGTTTGGCGGATCTTTGGTGCACGTCTGGACACAGACCTGCCCATGAGGCTGACGAGGGCTTTGCAGTGCGTCTTCTCTCCCCTTCTGACCCTCTCCTTCACTAGCTCTTTTCTTCCTGTCTTCCCTCCACTCACTCCTACAATGGCATTTTGTCTCAGCTTGTTTCCCTCCTGGCCGCAAGGCAAGGACCTATTCCAGTGGCAGGTCCCTCTTGCTCCCAAGGGATCCCCAGCACAGCATCCACATTCCCACCCTGAATCCCGCAGGCCCTGGGGCCAAATGCTGTTGGATGCTGAGCACCCCACAGCCACACGGGCTCCCAGCCAGGCTCGGTGCCTGCAATCAGCCAGAGTGCCCTCATTATCCTGGTCACTCACACTCCCGATAATTACTTATTTGACTAAAATAGCTGCTGCCACAGCAGCCATCAGTTGCTTCCATGACCAAAAGGAAGTGGCGTATAAATCACAGCCCACGGGCCATATCAGTATGCCACAGGGACAGGGAGAAATAAAGGCCAAACAGCTCAGGCCTGGGATGTGCCTGGAGAGTGGGGAATTCTTCTGGCTCACCAACAAGAACTCAAGCCCAAAGGCAAAGCCATAACCATTGCTCCACACCTGGGATATTTCAGTCTGTTAACTCATGAGCTATGAAATGTGCCCATCTCTGGGTGCACTCACTGATGGCACAAGGGAAGACGCCCCAAACCACTCAGCTCTGCCCATCAACACCTCCTCACCCTTGCAGGGTTTGCCTGTATGCAGTCCTGTGCACCCCAAGGTGCCCCACACCAGGGCTCTATCCTGTGATGTCCAGTCAGAGCCTCAATGCTCCCATCAGAACCTTGTTGCTCCAGCACATGTCCCACTTCCAGTCCTGTGAGCTCCTGCTCTGCCAGTCCCACAGGGCTAAGGGTATAGGAGAGAAGGAACATCCCACCCCTCTGCTACAGGTCAACAAGCCACATCTGACCCCACTGCCCAGAGGCTGCTGGTTTCCATACCCTGCATGCAGGATCTTTGTTAGCCCCAAGGCTGGACCCAGAGGGGGTGACCCCCATTAGGAGGAGCAGATGAATTCAGGGTCCAGCCAGTTCTCTCCTGAGCCTGCCAGCTGGTGCCACCATGGAGGGTTCCCATATTTCCACGTCTAGTTACAGCCACCATCAAGAGCCCCAAGTCCAAAAGATGAAGGTTCAGGGCTCTTCTCTAATTACTGTACCCAAGTCAGGCACCTCAGGTCCCTTCTCAACAACCACATCTGCCCAGCAGCATTACATGCCCATTGGGTGACCGGACTTAGGGGGCTCCAGCTCTTCTCAAACAAACATGGCAGTGACCACCTTGGCAGGTTTCCAGCACTCAATCCCCAAACCACACAGCATCTTTGCCACTGTTCCTCTGCGCCTGTCCAGCTCCCATCATGCCAGCAGCCTCCTGCAAAAGGGCCCGCTCTCCTCCGGAGCCAGGCGCCTCGCTAATGAATTTCTGGCCAGACATGAAGAGTCCTCAGGAATGTTAATAGTTTGCTGGAGGATAAGCAAGAGATTTGAAGAGATTTACACCAACTTTCATGTGACAGCCACAAAAGTGGCTCAAACCCTTCCGTTTCTTTACGTGGGGGTGGAGGGAGGAGGCTGCCCCTGCGTCCGCAGCGTTTGCAAGCAATGGGGAGCATGAAATGCAGGCAGCTCCAGTGGGAGCAGCATTATGGGGACCATGTAGTGTTTGTGTTTCCTCTGCCTCCCCAAGCCTCACTGTTTCTGCAGGGAAATTCTTCTAGGGCCTGAAGGAAGTGGTGGGATGGGGGTGCAGAGCTGAGCATCCCACTGGCATAGGACCTGGCCAGCCCCAGGCCCACCCGCCCCACTCCACTGCTGGTACCCAGACAGGGCAGGCTGTGATCGCACTCAGTGTCTTACCTTCACGTATTCACTGCTGGACTCCAGGCCATCGTGGTGGCTAAAAGGAAGGGGAAAAATAAAGATACATAAGTAAAGGGCAGTAAGGCATGATAGTCAGATCAAAGGCAATGGTGGCATAGCTGGGAGAAGCAGAGGTCTGTGCCCTTTGCCATGGGGCTAAGAACATGGCCACAGTTTTGGGAGAGATTCCCAGGGTTCCTGCCCACTCCGTACCCATTCTCAGTGCAGGGCTTAACCTCCCTAATGCGATCAGGGAAGAATGAGGCCTTTTAGAGAGATCCTTTTTTAGATGATCTCTCCCCAAATCGGCTTGGGACCATGTGAACTGAGCTGGGGACGCTCAATGGCCAGGCTGGGGTCCCTGCGGGTCATGGTGCCGGGGGCTGCATGCTGAGGTGGGGGCCCCTGTGCCCTGTTCCTCAGCAGAGCTGCGTTCCCAGCTGTTGGGACACACTGCCCAGACAAGCAATTCTGACAGTTTCTCTGTGGCCTTGTGCGACCCTGTGGAAATCAAACTCCCACTGAAGCCAGGGGTGGACTGTGACATCCTGGCTGAGACTGCAAGATTTGCCCTCCCAGCATACAGGCAATAGAAACTCCTGTTCTTCTTGGTGGCATGTTTGCTCTTAGCCCTACTGACAACCACTCTAACAACCCCGAGATGCAGCTGATCCAGCAGCTTCTTTGCCATCGTTTCCTGGGGTATGCAGATGGCCCCTGATCTTTCTAGAGCATGTAGCAATGGTGCTACTGCTTTTTGTGCTCTTGTAGGTCAGGGTATGCATCTGCATGGGTGAGTGCAAGGGGAACAATCGAGAGTTCAAAGGGAGAGAGGCTGTAACAGCCTGAGCTGGGATGCACCACCCTGAGGTCTCGCACTTCAGAATAAAATACAGAAATCCAACCTTCTTTAACCAGAACCCCATACCTGTTGCCTCCCCAGTGCCAAGCTTCAGCACAGATATCCCACTGCTTGCCGAGGTCACCTGCCCAAGCACAGGGTGGCCACAAGGGCCCTGGGATGGCAGGCTCCCAGCACAAGGGCAAGCAGCTGCAACTAAGGAATAGCCACATCCGAGGGTGACAGAGACCCGGGATGTCCCTGCCCTGCCAGGACCTGCCTCTCTCCACCTAGTGCCTACAGCCACAACTGGACCCCTGCCTTGTACTGGGAGCTGCAGGGGGTCCTGCACACAAAAGCTTCCTAGTAGCTGCACTGGTGGCATCCCTGGGGAGCTAAATTCCTCCTCTGTGGGCTCCCTCCAGGTCGGGGATGGTGCTGGTTGTTCAGAAATCAGCTCCCCAAAGGGAAGTGGGGATGGGCGAGGTGGCCACTGTCAGACATTGACCCCCTGGACATCTCTCGTGGTATTCCAGCAGGTCCTGCTGGGGTCAGCATGAGCCCTTTGGGGTGTCCAGCCCTGCAGTGGGCAACCCCTCCTCCTTCAAGCCCACGCTGCTGAAACCACATGCAGCCTGGAAGGGAAAAGGGGCTGGAAATCAAGCCTATGCTTTTTTGGGGTGAAAAAAATAGAGGAGCATTTAGGAGAAGGGACAGACACAGACTCCCCTGGGCAGCTGCGAGCTGCCTGCCAGCCTGTTTGCCTTTCACATGAGCGCAGAGAGCTGCCTGGTGTGGTGAGAGCCGTGAGAAAAACCATCAGGAGGACGGGGGGCCTCTGGGCAGGAAATCGGGAGCATGGGAGCAGCTGGGAGAAGCGGAGAGGGCCTGGGCAGGGGAGGCCCCTGAGCCGGGGAAGGGCAGCAGCTGGGGCCGGGGGGGTTGGGGAGGACTGGGCACCGCAGCCCCCCTGGTTCTGCACATTCCTGGAGGAAACAGCATTTTTGGGGGCAGCTGAGTGCCTGGGAGAAATTCCAGGGCTGCCTTTGGAGTGCGGCTGTGGCTGAGTTGCTGGGATCCAGCACTACCATGGTGGCACCGGGGAGCAGGGTTTTGGTGGGGTGGCTGCTCCGTTTGGGCTTGGGAAGGCATCATAGTGACTTGAAAACGTGCCAAGATCTGGTCTGGCTGCGGGGAATGATCCAGGGTAATCGTGTGGGTCCAGCCTTGGTCTGGAGCCCAGGCTCTGCCTGTCTGTGGACACTGGTGCAGGCTGCGCCCCAGGAGAACAAAGTTTGGGGACCTCGTGCCTCAATTTCCCCCTCTGCAGAGCTGCCACCTCCGGGGTTTAGGCAGGCAGCGCTGGCAGAGGGGTCTGCCAGCAGCATCAGGCAGCGTCCTGCCTGTGCCCCGCGGGAAGCAGCGTTTCCCGTGCCTCAACACACGGCTGGCGTGCGGAGGGAAGTCGAGTCACGTCCGCTCTGTGACCTGCCTCTGGGTCATCTCCCGTTAGTCACTGTGTTGCTGCCAGAGTCACAGCCACCACCTTGCTCTCCATGGTCTGGGTGCTGCTCCCTGTCCCACAGCAGTGCAATTCTCCCCTCCAGGCCTGATCCTGCAGGAAGCATCCCTGGGAAAGCATCCTCAGCCCCTTCTGCATCAGGGTCTGTCCTCACCTGAGATGCTTCAGGGAGGGCAAGCGAAAATGTGCTCCAGGGCCATGCTCTCGTTCCCTCCACCCCATGACACTGTCACTCCCTCTGCACAGGCACGTCCTGTGCTGGGCAGCTGGCCCTGGCCATGGCCTGGCGGGAACGGACTGTCCCCATCCCCAGGGATATTCCTGTGCAGGAGGAAGGGCTGGGGCGCGGCACTATCCCGGTCCTGCTTCCGCCCGCCCGCCCCGCAGCAGGGCCCGGCCATGGGGATGGCGCTGGTGGACGGCTGCTCTCTGAGCCAGGGGCTGTGGCAGGAGCTCCAAGTAGAGCATAGGGCAGGGCAGAAATGCCTCAGATGCTAAATCCTACTCTGGTCACTCTCATGCCTCAGTTTCCCTGGCAAACAGCATGGCTACGCCCATCATCAGAGCAGCTCCAGGTGATGCAAAAATGCATCTGGCCCTCAATTTTTGGGGACCCAAGTCCCCACTCCCCAGAGCCAAGACACCTGGGAACGCACCCGCATTCCCCTGTGCCTGGCTCCCAGCCACGCTGGCCTGGGACCTAAGTAATTTCTGGGGGACAGAGGGTCTGGGCGAGCCCCGTACACCCTCTGCAGGGTCTCTCTGTGGCAGTGCCAGTAAGCCCCTGATCCTCCAAGCCTCCAGCCCCCCGACCAGTCTGTAGCCCCCCAGCCTCTCTGCCCTGGCGCTGGGTCTGACTGCGGTTTCGGCAGCCGCAGCCGATGCGCTTGCTCTTTCCCTGAGCAAATGCCTCCACGGGCCTCGGGCTTCAGCTGCCGAGCAGCAGCTTCGGCAGCGTCTATGTCGAAGCTTTGTGCCCATCCCAAGCAAAGCCCCTTCCCAGCCTCTCCCTTCCCGTCCCCTCCACCGTGCCGGGGTGCGAGGGGTGGCCAAGGGGAAAGGACCCCGTTACCTGCCCTGTCCCAGGGTGGGAAACCTCCTGCCCACCGCTGTCATCGGCTCTGTGTGATTCGGTGAGCTCCGGGACCTCTGCTCCGGGATGGGGAGAAGCTCTTGCAGGCTCTCTCCCGCCTTGTACTGAGCGTTAGGACTTCGGGGCGCGCAAGGCGGTGGCAGACCCTCCTCCTTCCCGTCCCAGCCCTCCTCCGGCCCTCCCTTTGCAGTCGACAGGAATGTGTGGCCGGCACAGCCCGGCTCCCACCGCCAGCAAGAATTCCTCCTCCTCACCCGGCTCCTGGGGCCACCCGGACCTCCCGAACGCTCATCACTGGGCCGAGGAGCCCCCAGCCCCGAGGGAGCACCGGGAGAACAGGGGCCACCCGAGTGCGGAGAGAGGAGAGTTGGATCAGGGGAGGGGTGGTACGGTGGGACCTTGTTTTGGGGATAAATTTGGAGTCAGCACCTCTGCCTGTGCCCCCAGTCCCACCCGTGCTGCTGGGCTGGGGATGCATTTGGCCCCTCATGCCCAGGTGATGGGCAGGGAGTTAAAAATCGCTCCTGTTGATTCTAAGGTCAAAACTGAAAGAAAATCTGACACTCATCTGAGGGGCTGAGCCCCCAGATTCCCCCAGAGGGTGGATTTTGTGGCCAGAGAGTGGGTTTTGTGCCTGGATTTGGGCGGTGTGCCTGGACTGGAGGGTTTATGCCTGGAGTTGGGGATTTACTGGTGTGTGATGGAAATGGGGATGGGGCGGCTGGTTTCAGAGATTGCCCCTGTGCCTTGAGAGAGGGGGTGGAAAAGAGGAGAGTGAGAGGTGGAGTGGGCCAGGACAAGCAGGTCTGAGCTCTTCGCAGCGTGTGCCGGCAATGGAACTGAGCTGCTGGCAGAACAAAGGGATGCTGGGGCTGAGCGGGACTGCGAGATGTTTCCACCCTGTCCGGAAACGGGAAAGAGCAGGAATCCCACAGGAAATCTCAGTCCCATGGAGCTGCTGACCTGACTACGGTGCAGAGCACTCCAGCTGTGCTGTCCCACAAGCCAGGTGCATCCCGCTGGCACTGCAGGTGAGGGGAGGAACACCACAGGGACACCACCATGTTCCAGTGCCCTCCACTTGCCCTCGGGGGGCAGAAAGGGGGTCCCAGTGGAAGGCAGGGCAAACCCAATGGGGCCATACCTGTCCGGAAAGCTCTCACCGGGATGCTCTTGCCCCTTTTCCTGCAGATTCCCATCGGTGGTCTCCACTCCTGCTGCCACATCGGGGGTCAGGGTTTGGCTGGTGTTTGGGGCCAGGCTAGAGCTCAGTGCCTCTGTCCTGGGGCAGGAGACATTCCCTGCAGGTTCCTGATCCATCCTGGCCATTGCTGCCCCTGGGGTGTCCATGGGCTGAGCCTCTTCCTCCTCCTGCTCTCCTTGTCCAACAGCTGAGCATGAGTCCATGGCTGGGTCAGGCATGCCAGAGATCTCAGAGGACTTGGGGTTGGGGAGTGGGGCTGTCTGGGGGATTTTGTGCCCTTTCTCCTGGCAGCTCTGGCTACGCTTGGCTTTGCCCAGGCTCTTCCCTGCCTTGCCCAGGTTCAGCCTGGGCATGGTGCCCATGTGGCTGTACATGTCCGATGACCGAGCGTAGGGGCCGGGGCTCTTGGGCATGGTGTTGAGATCATCCTGGGTGCTGTTGAAGGGCTCCTCCAGGAAGCCTTCTGGTGGAGGGAGACCCAGCCCCAGGCTCTTGGAAGAGCTGGGGGCCACAGATGTGCGCCGGAGGGTGAAGGAGCGGGGGATGCTGCTCAGGCTCCCAAAGCCTTTGAACTTGAAAAACTCTGTTAAAAAGAGAGGAGAGATGAGTGTGGGGTTACTGCTGGCATGGTGTGTTGGTGGGGTCCTGGAGCCCCTGGTCCTGGGCTGGGGTTGGCACAGGGCACTGTGTCATGGTGCAACCTGGCGTCAGTCCTGTTACACCCTGCATCTCTGGTCCCCACCCAGCATGACGTCCCTGTGGCCTGGGGAGTACGTGATGCTGCTCAGGGCATCTCTGTCGGGACTCTGGGAGGTCTGTCCTGGTCCCCTGGGGGGGAAATGTGCCCCATGGACTGGCAAACCTAGTGGCTGCATTTACCCACCACAGTTGTAAGGGTGGAGGAAGAAACACCCTGTCCTTGTAAGCAGGCAACGCCAGAAATTATTTCAAATCTCTTCCTTCCGCCCTCCACCTCTCTGCTTCCCCAGAGGACTCTGGGCAGGGCTGTCGGCTGTGCCCATCCCCGTAGCCTCGGGGCATGCCCGCAGGCCATGCCCCCTGCCCTCTCCAGGATGAAAGCAAGGGACACACCACATGTCCCCAGGGGATGGGGGGCCCAGCCACGTGTGATGAATCACCGTGTGCACGTCCCTTGGTCCCTTGCCAGCAAAGTGGAGCAGGAACCAACCGTGTGCGTGGAGCCCATCGGTGCTCGCGTGGCAGCCCTGGCTGCGGGCAGGAGACAACGTTCCCACTTCCTCAGCCGAGCGCTCAGCCCCTTGCCGCCTCCCCACAGCTCCCAGCTGCCACCTGCAAGCTCTGAGCTCAAAGCGTTTGCTGGAGAAGTATTTATAACCTTGGCGGGCGGCTTTGCATTTCACACCTCAGCCCCAGCTCAGCTCTGCGTGCTGCTGCAGTGCAACCCCATGCTGGTGCTGGTGCCGGTGCTGGTGCTGGCTTGAGGATGGTGGGACGTGGGGTGAAGCAGGCTGTGGACGCAGCTCTGCAGGGCAGCGTTTCAACGCCAGAGCCCTGGGGCTGTGGCTGCCTCTGGGGGTTTGGCAATGTTTAAGTCACCCTGGGGCTCTGCAGAGCCTCTTCCGCTCTGGGCATGCAGAAAGTGGCACGATGCGGCCGTGCTGTGCTGTGCCAGGAGCTGGGCATCCAGGGGCTGCTCAGCTGTTGGGTGCCCTTTCTCCTGCCACCATCCATGGGCTCCGCAGGGCAGCCCCGCAGCTGGGTGGAGCAAAGGGCCATGCAAGGGGCTGCAGCAGCCCAAAGGCCCTTCTGCAGGGCAGAAACCTCGTGGCCTGCATGTGGTTAAAGGCAAAACTGGTTTGGGTTATATATCCCCTCGGGGGCTCATCATCCTCCAAGAGGGAAAGGCAACACTGGGGACTTTCTCCATCTCCCTGGCTCTCCACCACAAAGGAAAATCCCAGCTGGGATGGGGCCGTGGGTTTTGCCAGTGGAGGGGTCCCAGGGGAGCGGAGGTTCGGGCTCCCCTCCGGCGCCGGCATCGTGGCAGGAATGCAGAGAGCAGCGGCAAAGGCCGGCTCCAGTGCAGCCCAGCGCTGGGAAGCGGATTGAAGGCCACTGCAGCTGCCTCCCGGGGCTCTGGGGGAAAGCCGAGGTCTGTGAGAAAGAGCAGAGCTCGCTCCCGGTGGGTACTGAGCGCTTCCTCCAAGAGCAGCCAGCAGGACCCGCTCCCAGGCTCCTACCCCAGCTCCTCCATGTCACCCCCGTCCCTGTGCTGCAGGAGCACCCTGGGGTGGGGAGCCTGCCCATCCCCAGCCCCCAGCATTGGCACCAGCTTGCACACCCAGCCGTGCACCCTGAAGGGTGTGATGTGGGGAGTTAAGACCCCCAAACCGTGTATCCCCCTGGGTGCATCCCAGCACCCAGTGCAGAGCTGGGCTGCAGCAGACTGGGACCAGTCCCAGCACCTAGCTCAAGCCAACAGCACCCACCTGAGCTCTTCACCAGCCCTGGGGATGGAAACTCCCAAAGCCCCCCACCCCAATGAGCTTCCTCACAAAAGCAGAGCCTGTCTTGGCTCCAAACGTCCCTGGGTGGGAGTGTGTGAGCACACACTCACACTCAAACTCACACTCATACTCACTTTTATGCATCCCCCCCTCCTCACTGGGCTGTCCAGCAGCTGTCCAGGTGAGCACCCCATCGCCTGCCCACCCCATCCCGTGGCCACTTACTGAACTTCTTGAAGCCCACTCGTTTCTGGCCCTCAGCCATGGCCACGCCAGTCAGAGGCCGCGGGGACTGAAGAGGGACAAATTTATAATCGTGAAGCCCTTCCCTNCCCACGCAGTCACTCATTGCTTGCTTGCGTTTCCTCCTCGGTGCTGTCATCTGCTCCTGGCCCTGCTCCTGCCCCTGCCCGCCCTCCTGCTGTCCCCAGCATCCTCAAAGTCCCCACGTCTGCTCACATCTGCCTGGCTGATCGAGGGCCACCTCTGGGGCCCTGGTTTGGGGATGCCCAGCCGATGCGGATACCCAAAAAACCCTGGGTTCCAGCCCTATTGAGGAAGGTGCCAGCCCTCCAGACAGGGTCCACCATGCACATTTGGGGCTCAGCCCCTGTCCTCCTTGTGCCCCATGGGGTGACAGCTGCATGGCATCACTGTCACCAGCTGCTCCCTCATGCTGGGGGACCTTGCGGTGCCCCGTAGGAGTGTCTCCATGCAGGACAAGGTGGCCTGGACCTGGCAGGGATCCATTGTTCATGTTGTCCCCCATTCCCGTCGTTTCCATGGCCAGAATACCAGCAGCCATCTCTGCTTCTGCTCTGGCCTTGTCTCTCTGTGCTCCCTGCCTTGGGAACTAGTGTCAAACAACCCCAAACCAAGCTGTTCATTCTGCACCCAGACGTGGGCGTTGACAGGGGGATGGTGTCCCCTCGCTGGGACCGTTTCTGTCAGCAGGGCAGGATCTCAGGGTTCCCCTAGGGTTAGGTCCTGGTGTCCCCCTGCCCTGGCCATGAGGTCCCCTCGCCACAGCCCCTGGCTGCCAGTGCAGTGCAGAGCCAGGGAGCAGAAATGCTGTTAAATCCCTGGTGGGTTAAAGCACGCAGGGGACGTGGTGGCCTGCTTTAGGGCCACCAGCACTAGGGGCTGCTCAGTGCCCTGGGCCGTGTGGAAAGACGTGGGGTGACAGTGGGGGACACAGGGCTGTTTCCTTGAGGATTCTGGGACATGAACATGGACATAAGCACACATTGGAGTGGCTCATGGCAGGGCAAGCGGCCAGCCACAGCAGCAGAGGGGTGCTGGTGGCAGTGGCAAGAACAGCCCAGCATCCCAAGAGAGTGACAGGCAGGGACAACATGGCCACTGCTGCCAAACTGAAAGTTTGGGGCCAGTTCTGTTTAATGTCTTTATCAATGATCTGGATGAGGGGATCGAGGGCACCCTCAGTGTGTTTGCAGATGACACCCAGATGGGAGTGTGTGTTGATCTGCTTGAGGGTAGGGAGGACCTACAGAGGGATCTAGACAGGCTGGATTGATGGGCTGAGGCCAATTGTTTGAAATTTCAACAAGGCCAGGTCTTGAACTTGCATCACAATAACCCCCTGCAACGCTCCAGGCGTGGGGAAGAGTGGCTGGAAACTGCCTGTTGGAAAAGGACCTTGTGGCCGAATCCACAATAGCATCCTGGCTTCTATCAGCACTAGTGTGGCCAGCAGGAGTAAGGAAATGATTGTACCTCTGTACTGGGCGCTGGGGAGGCCACCCCTTGAATACTGGGGTCAGTTTTGGGCCCCTCACTCCAAGAAGAACATTGAGGGGCTGGAGTGTGTCCAGAGAAGGGCAACGAAGCTGGGGAAGGGTCTAGAGCACAAGTGTGGTGAGGAGCAGCTGAGGGACCTTTCGGTGTTGAGCCTGGAGAAAAGGAGGCTCAGGGGAGACCTTCTCGCTCTCCACAACTCCCTGAAGTTTCGTTAGGGGAGGTTGAGGTTGGACACGAGGAACAATTTCTCCATGGCAAGGGCTGTGGAGGGCTGGCCCAGGGCCCCATCCCGGGAGGGGTTTCCAAGCCGTGGAGATGTGGTGCAGAGGGACACGGGTTAGCGGTGCCCTGGCAGTGCTGGGGAACGGGCGGACGACGCCAAAGGTCCCTCCGGCCAAACCGACTCTGACTCCCAGGAGGCCGCGCGCGGCGGCGGCAGGGCCAGGGCGTGGGACGCAACAGGCGGGGCGCGTGGCGGAAGGGGCGGGGCACAGGCCGGAAGTGCCCGTCCCGGTGACGGAAGAGGCGCGGCGCGGGGCTGCGGCGGCGGCCGGCATGGCCAAACAGTACGACATGGTGGAGTGTCCCTTCTGCGACGAGGTCTCCAAGTACGAGAAGCTCGCCAAGATCGGGCAGGGCACCTTCGGGTGAGTGTCCCGCCGGCTCCGGCCCTCCATGCCCCCCACCCCTACCCGGCCGCCGACTGGGCCCGGCCCCCTCAGCTCCGCGGCCTACCTCAGGCCCGAGCGCCCCCGGCTTGGGTGTCCTCTCCCCTGTCACCCCCTGGCTCTAGGGAACCAGCCTGACCCCTGAGCCCTTTTTTTGCCGCCCCGAGGCCCCGCTCTGTCCCAGGCTCTGGCAGAGGAGCGTTTACCCTGGGGACAGTCGGGGCGGGGACCGGCAGCTTTGCCTGAAACGTGCAGCTTTGCCCAGAATCCTTGTGGGGCTGTGGGAGTGTTCCCCCTAATAAGGATTCTTCACCCGGCGTGCAGGATGCCGATCAACACACTGATTCGCGATATTTGTCTTTATCTCAATTCGGCAGAATTGGGTGCCAGGCATCTCACACAGCCAGCACACCTTTCAAGAAACATTTTGAACTTTTTGTAGAAAATATTAGCAAAGAAGAAGCTGCCCAAAAGTAAATGGTTACTTGTGCTCACACACCAAAAGTTCAATTGCTTGTCCTGACGCCCATCGAACTTGTTACACTAAGGTGGTCCTATATTTCCATATAAAATCCTTTCCTAGAGGTGTGGTTTTTAGTATTATAATTAGTTAAGGTAACTGGAGGTGGGTTTTAGTATTATAATTAGTTAAGGTCACCATCAAGTTTTTGGTTAGCTTCATGTCTTGCTACAATTCCTGGTCAAATAGGTTTTGAACAACAGATTGACCACACAATGGGTACTACAACATCCTGTTCTTGGGGGCTTTCCATTTCTGTCACCATGGTCTCATAACAGACCTGTCATGGTCGCCTAATTTTGGGAAAATTTTAACTCCCCTTGACACTGGGAGCTCTGGGTTGGCTCAGCCAGTCCTAAGGGCCTTTGGTCCAAAGGGGATGTGGCTGGGTTGGATGGTGGCTCAGCACAGAACTGTCTGGGTTTTGTTTGGTTTTGTTCCTTGTGGGGAGCACCTGGCTCCTTCCCTTCTTCCTTCTGCTGCTTACAGGTTTTTTTCTGTTTTTACAGGGAAGTTTTCAAAGCCAAACATCGTCAGACAGGCAAGAAAGTAGCGCTGAAGAAAGTGTTGATGGAAAATGAGAAGGAGGGGGTAAGTGTGGGAGCGTGGCTGGGTTGTGTTTGGGAAAGCCTGGACTTTCATGGATGAAAGCTAAACTTTGGGACGACAGAGGTGTGTTTTCACTCTGTTCTTTAGCCGTGTTTATTGCTATAATGTGCTGGATCTTGAACCTGTACGGGTGTGGGCAGGGCCCCAGCCCTGGGGCCTTTTTACTCTCCTACTAATACTGTGTCATTGTTGCCCTGCCAAGATGTGTGGGCTGTTATTGCCCTCTTGGCTGCTGAGGCCCGTGGCAGCAGTGCGGT
Source organism: Eurystomus gularis (assembly GCA_013400335.1). Classification (NCBI taxonomy): domain Eukaryota; kingdom Metazoa; phylum Chordata; class Aves; order Coraciiformes; family Coraciidae; genus Eurystomus; species Eurystomus gularis. Next base: position 884,363 of record VZZY01006140.1, on the reverse strand, counting down.
GCAGTGGCTCTGTGGTGACTGGGCTTGGAGGTGACACTGCTTACATGTTTCTTCTCCTGTGCAAAACCCCATCATCCCCAGTGCAGGGCTCCACACTGGCTGTTGTTTGTGGAAGAACTGGGTCTGCGATGGGGCAAGTTGGGGAGAGGGTTAACAGCTTAAACAGCACGGGCGGCAGCCGGGGAGGCTGCTCTGCAGCTTCAGCCGGGCTGTACCGTGTCCTGTTAGGAACGTGCAAGGTGAGGAGAGGAGGGATGGGTGTCTGCGTGTCCATCTCAGCACCACACAACAACCTCTGTCTTATGGCAGAATCTCCCTCCAGTGGTGAATAAATGTTGACAATCCTGGCGTTGGTGTTATATTTGAAAGCTCTGATTTCTCCTCAGTGACTCATCGCAGTGCTGCTTGAGCAGATCCCTTGCCAAGCTGCCGTGGTCACACCTCTACCGTTCTCTAGGCAGGGGTGGCCTGTTCTGCACCTCTAAACCCTGTTCTCTCTTTCTTCTTTGCAGTTCCCCATCACAGCCTTGCGAGAGATTAAAATCCTCCAGCTGCTCAAACATGAGAACGTGGTGAACCTCATAGAAATCTGCAGGACCAAAGGTAACTTGCGGGGGTGTCTCTTGTACTGCTTGTTGGCTTTTTCCAGCCCTCCACCGCTGAGCAGGCTGGTGTTTTGTGCTGGGAGTGGGGTCCTCAGCTGGGCACAGGCCTCTGTTCCTGCCTGCGGTGTGGGGTGATGGTGCGTTCATCTGGGAAAGCAGTTTCTAAATGTGTTAGAACATTGCTGCAGCTTGTCTAGAAAAAGGTGTTGTCGGTCCTGCTGGGATATGCCTGTGCCGTGGTGGTGAATGCTGCCTGTGTTGGAAAACTCCTGTCTGAGAGGCTTTAAGTACACCAGCACTGGAGTGACTTTGAAGCAGAGGGTTCTCAGCCCAGAGCTGATCCTGCGGCTGTGCGCAGCCGCTTCCTGGCGGGAGCTGGAGCCGTCCCTCTCGGTTGGCTTGAGCTGATGACACAGTTGCAGCTGGAGACTCGCTCAGCGTCTCTTTCTGTGGGTGACAGCAACTGCTCGGGCTCTGAGGGCTGGGGCTCCACGTGGGCCGGTTCTGGACTGGTTTTCCACCTCCTTGCTGCGTGACTGGCGTGGTTGGTGCACCTGGCCTGTCTCTGTTTCCAGTGAAATTGGTTTAAAACATTTCCTATTTTTTATATATCATTCCCTTATATGGATTAGTACTGGAAAAATACTATTGAAAGTAAGGACTGATGTTGAAACCTGCCATTCTCTAACTAGTCATTTCCGTTAAATAAAAACGAAAGTGGCAGATAGCCCATGATGATGTTTTTACAAAAGTTCAGTCACTGAACTGGTAGGAATCTCTGGCCTGGGACCAGGAACTTGAAGTTACTCCAGTGCTCCACTATGTGTAGATTATTGTCTGAACAGGTACAAGTGGAAACACCGATGACAAGTTAATTTTTAATTCATTGTTTGATTAAATGAGTTGTGATGATTGCATGTCTGGCATATTGAGGGTAAATATTTTTGTAGACACATCAGTTGTGTTTTCTTTGAATTCTAGTTTTCATTCAAATCTACCTTGAACAGGCGGGGCGCGTGGCGAGAAATGTGGCATTTGCTGTTCTCAGACTTTAAGCTTGTCTCTTTTTATGTCAGAGAGGTGAGGCAGGGGCTGTATTCCTGCAGGGGACTGCAGAGCTAGCGCAGCAGGCACCCTCTGGGCTCAGCCGTCATTTTCCAGTTGGAGATGCTGATCAGCAGGTTTTGCTGATTGCAGCTGATGAAAATCAGCCTTTCTTTTTAATACTGTTTTACAAGCGTGCTCTAGGAACAAGATTGAGATCGATTGCTTCATCTGAGGTTTCCTGTTATTGACTTTAAATTGCCACTGGAGTTGGGAGTTTTAAATCACTTTGATACAAATCAGTCTGTTTTTGTAGCTGCTGTTTGAGGTTGTAGAAAACCCCACTTTCTAAAATGTTATATTAGACAGATTTTTTCCATTTCTGCATTTTTTCCTGGGGCTGTCTCTGCGGGCACCCTCTCTATTGCTGATGCAATCGCTGATGCAGTCAGTGATAGTGCTGGGCTGGCAGCTAGCGGTGTGTGCACCTACCAGCCACAGCTTGCCGGGAGGAAACCCCACAGCCACTACGGGCACAGAACAACATGAAAGGAAGCTGTCAAAGATTTCCATGCTCTTTCCTTGCCCGTCTGACGACATTTACTGCTCCCATCCTCATCCCCTGTTCTTCCGTTGCTAGTTGTGCTGTCTCAGTGCCCCTTCACAAAGGCTGCAGGCTGTCTCTGTTTCTCTGTGTTCCTGTGCCCAGAGGTTTTGTCTGGGGAGCATTGTATGAGCAGCAGGGTGGCTGGAGGTCGGGAGGAGTGGTAACAGGGTTAAGGTTCCGTCACTAACTGTCCCTCCTTGCCTCTCCTGTAGCCTCTCCATACAACCGCTGCAAGGGCAGTATCTACCTTGTGTTTGACTTCTGCGAGCATGACCTGGCTGGCCTTCTCAGCAATGCTCACGTCAAGTTCACACTCTCAGAGATCAAGAAAGTGATGCAGATGTTATTAAATGGACTTTATTACATCCACAGGAACAAGGTAATGGGCCAGATCCGCACTGTGCCCTGAGGTCACCCTGTTCTCCCATGGCTTTCTAAGGAGCGGGTGTCTTAGCATAGGCTGGAGGGAAGTCCTTCCTTGTGCTCCACCTCTGAGCCCTCTTCTAGCACCAGGCGCCCAAGGAGGGTACCTTAATGGCTTAACTTATTGATGTCTGTCTTTGTACAGATCCTGCATCGAGACATGAAAGCTGCAAATGTCCTAATCACACGGGATGGAGTCCTGAAGCTTGCGGACTTCGGGCTGGCTCGAGCTTTCAGCCTGGCTAAGAACAGCCAGCCAAACCGCTACACCAACCGGGTGGTGACACTGTGGTACCGCCCACCAGAGCTGCTCCTAGGTAGGAGTTGATGGGCTCTGCTGGCTTCTCTGCCCTTCTCATGCCCCCGGGTGACTAACACGGCATCTTCGTTTAGGGGAGCGGGACTATGGTCCCCCCATTGACCTCTGGGGCGCAGGCTGCATCATGGCAGAGATGTGGACCCGCAGCCCCATCATGCAGGGGAACACGGAGCAGCACCAGCTCACCCTCATCAGCCAGCTCTGTGGATCCATCACACCGGAGGTAAGGGTGAGAGTGCTGGAGGTAAGGGCGAGAGCGCGGGCAAGCTGTGGAGGGCGGGAGGAGAGGGGTATGAAGTGGTGGTGTGGGCAGAGACCTGGACTGGACACTCCTGGGCCTCTTCCCTGCCCTGTGTGCTGGCTGCTGCACATTCCTGGCACTGGAGTGTGCCTACTGCTGGCAGGAAGGCTGAGAAAGCTCCTGTGGATGCTGTTTGCCTCCTGGGAGCCAAGTGCACAGTGGGACACTGTTCTTCCTTTGCTGCTCTGTGTAAACTCCAGCTGTCATGTTACTTGTATTCAACCTACTAAGGAGAGGAGGGTGAACTTGTGCTCCCACACCTCCTTCGGGAAGGGCAAGTCGTGTCCTTGTTTTTGAGGAGAGAGAGGATGCTGGCTGCTGCTAGCGTGAAAGAACAGAACGTGTAGGAATCTGTTCTAGCCTGTGTTTGGGGTTGATCCCTTAGATAAACACCCTCTGGATTTCTGCTTAAATAAGAGTTTTTTAGTTTTGTGTTGAGGGGCTTGTCTCATGCGCTTTGCACTGGTCAACTTGGAAAACCTCTTTAATTCTGGCTTGTGATTTGTCAGCCGATAAGGAACTGGCAGAAAGTAACAGCTCAAGATCCTAAAGCTCAGAGATATGGGTAGCAGAATGTCAGGGCTGGCTTCAGAGGCATGATGCCTCTATTACATACATTATGTACACACATTGGAGGCACTTTCAATTGCCTGTAAATACCTACTGTGATCTCTTTACAGATCAGGGTTGAAGTAAGTGCTGGTGATTGCAGCTTTGCAAGGGTAAAAGGTGCCACATACATCTAGGTTGTTACTTAGCAATAAGTTTTGTCACTTTTCTGGATATTGTAGCTGGCCTGAGCTGCGCTCTTTACTAGTGCTTTTGTGGGAGAACCAGAATTCCTGGAGCATCCTGCATGCCGTTCCCACACCAGCAGGACTCTGTCCTGACTTGTCCGTGTGTGTTTCCAGCCTTTAGTGCACCCTTTAGTGCCTCCTTTGTGCTGTGAGAACAAGGTGTGCTGGCTTGGAAGTTATAAAATGGTGTTCTCTTGGCAGACCTGCCCTGGTTTGCCTGAGGGTATTCGCATCAAAAGTGGCTTGTCCTCTCTAACTATTTCTTCCCAACTCCCCTTTCCTGCCCTTTCCCAGGTTTGGCCGAACGTGGATAAATATGAGCTGTACCAGAAGCTGGATCTCCCCAAGGGCCAGAAGCGCAAGGTGAAAGATCGCCTGAAAGCCTATGTCAAAGACCCCTATGCACTCGACCTCATCGACAAGCTGCTGGTGCTGGATCCCGCCCAGCGGATCGACAGTGACGACGCGCTGAACCACGACTTCTTCTGGTCAGACCCCATGCCCTCGGACCTCAAAAATATGCTGTCCACTCACAACCAGTCCATGTTTGAGTACCTGGCCCCACCGCGCAGGAGGGGTGGGCATATGCCCCAGCAGCCAGCGAATCAAGGCAGGAACCCGGCCGCCACCAACCAGACTGAATTCGACAGGGTGTTTTGATCAGGAGCTTTCCCAGTGGGGTCTTTCCATCTGGGAAGGGACTTTCTTCAAGGTGAAGTGCCTGCCGGCTTTAACCGAGCTCTGCTGTCGCCTCGTGCAGCAGCTCAGCTGCCATGGAGCTGCGTGACCAAGGAGCTGATGCCTGTGTTAAAGTTAAGTTTCTTTACTGTAGGTTTCCTATAGCAGAATCTCAGGCATCAAATCTCACAACAATAAATAACTTAATAGAAAGTTACAGCATCAGGGTCAGCTCGAGCTGGGTGCCACCAGAGAGGGACCCCGAACAAAGAAATCATGGCAGTTACACACTCGCCATCCAAGTTGTGCTCCCCTCATGCGGCAGTTCAGTCCAATAGTAAGATTTGGGTCTGGGGTCTTCTTGTTCCTCTTTGGATCCTTCCTCTGTCTCCAGATGGGCCATTCCTTTCCTTATCTGGAGGATGCAGCTTCTGCTGACGGATGCGGCTACCTTATTTTTTTACAGGACGCAGCTTCAGCTGGTGGATGTGGTTACCTTATTTTTCACAGAATGCAGCTTCTGCTAACAGCTGTGGTTACCTTAATTTGCACAGGTCTTGGGGCTTCCCTTCATAGAACAAAGTATAAGCTCAGCCCAGGTTCTTCCTATTAACACTGTACTGTAGATTCCGTTCGAGCTGCTACAACAGCCTGCGAGCCTGGGGTTGGTTCCCTGCAGCTTTGGCACGGAGCCTGTGCTCCTCCTGCAACATTTCTGTATTAGTTACATTAATCTTGTGGATTGATTATTACGGACCCAGTGATGGAGAGAGCGGCTCTGTCAGTGCTGGGGCTCTCGGCAAATGCTGTGTCCAGGGAGTACCTGCCCTGGAGCAAACTGGGCCCTGCTGGGAGGTGTCTCATCTCTCGGCTCGTTTTAGCTTCTGTGCGGTGTATCCTTTGAAGTGGTGAAGCATTGATGTAGGACAAGGCAGGTGCTTCTGAGTAATGCAGGAGTGTCCTGAGAAAGGTAGAGTCACTCTGGACAGCTTGACTAACTCACTGGAGTTTGGGCTCTTGCCTAGAAAGGGGCTCACTGGGCAAACCAGAGTCGGGGTGCGGCAGGGCTGGTTGCTCCATACCGCCAGGATTTACAGCGGGAATCATTGGTCTCTGTAACAGCACGCGGCATCCTCGCTTTCTTCATTGCAAACTGCAGTGGGGATTCTTGTCACCACGCCCAGCCCGCTGGCTGCCGCAGCAGCTTGGGCAGGGAGGGGCGTTGAGAGTGGGGTGAGACCTGCTGCCTGCGGGGATTTCAGGATGGTGTGGCCGTGCTGGGAACGCTGCTGGAATCAGGGTGATGCTTTAAACCCTCACGTGTTCACTTCTCTGTCCTGGAGCTCTTTGCATGAGTCTAGAGCAAGTTTGCTGCCTGTCCTGGGTGCAGCGACCAGCCCGATGTACTGTGATGGTCTGTGCACACCCTCTGCCAGAGCTTCTCTGGACTGAGCGTAAGGGCTTCTTCGCAGCCTGCTCACCGAACTCTCTGTCTTCCATGGCTGTCAGCTGCAGCTGGCTGTCCTCTCAGCAAGCCCCACGATCCCAAGACTTTCAGGCAGATAACGTGTACGCCATGCAGCGGGTGATAACCTTTGGCGGTTGCTGAAGTTGTCCTTTAACTAACGGCCAAAGCCCCGTCGGTAGCATAAGGTCTCAGGGGAGGAAGCGGTGGCGAGCGGGGCCGTTCTCGGGACAAAAAGTGAGGATGATAAAGGACGTGTACAAGGTAAATGTCTTGGTGCAGGGCTTGGAAACGGCATCTGGTTGGGAGAGGAGCTTGGTTTCCTTGTAAAAGATGAAGTTGGTTGCAGGCAATAAGGCAGATGGCTTCTGGTTGTGAATAAACACGATCCTGTCCCAAACGGCGGGTTTTGACCTTTTTGCCTAATCGGAGGAAGCAATTGGAGTGCTGTAACCCAGCACCTCTGGCACCCAGGTTTGGGTTTAGACATCTGCTGGTGTGCCCCGCCGGGGGTGCCCGGCTCTGCCCTGTGCCGGTAACGGGAGAGGGTCCGTGCAACGTGGGTGAACCCAGCACTGGCGGTAGCCTGAGCAGAGTGGGGAGGCTGGTGAGGGCTGAGGGACCCGTCGGGAACACCCCGGCTGCTCCCACGGCGCCGGCTGAGGAGGCCGCTGCCGGGCCAGGGGGGTCCTGAGGGAACCCCGCGCCCCCACAGCAGCCCCTGCGTGGAGCTGGGGGCAGAGCCGTGTCCTGAGCTGCCTCCAGCCGGGGGGAGCCGGGTGCTTCTCCCGAGCCCTCCCGAGGGGAGAGGCCGGCGGCTCGGCGGGAGGGTCTCCGCCCGCCTCCCTCACTGCCCCTCACCAAGATGGCGACCCCTCCCCTCCGACGTGGCGGCGCGCTGCCCGTTTCAAAGATGGCGGCACGCCGGGTGGGCGTGGCGCGGCCCCGCCCCCGCCCC
>VZZY01006140.1:861264-876440 GCA_013400335.1 Eurystomus gularis | reverse complement strand
TGCCCCGTTCCCGCCCCACGGGGCCAAGGGGAACCGGGGGAGGGCCGGGCTCCCCCCCGCCGATAAGTAGCCGGTCCCCGCGGTGTCCCTGCTTTGGTGCCGCCGGCGCGTCCCCGCGGGGCCATGGCGGAGATGCTGCCGGTGTGGGTGGATGCGGGCACCGCCGAGGGGACCGAGCCCGACGGGGTGGGTCGGGGCACGGTGGGCACGGGGCAGGTTGGCCCCGAGGCCGCGGTGATGGGCACCGTCCTCACCACCCCTGGGGCTCCTTCCAGGACGCCATCCGGACCCTCAACACCCTGCAGACCAACGCCAGCTACCTGGAGCAGGTGAAGCGGGAGCGCGGCGACCCCCAGGCCCAGCTGGAAGCCATGCGGGGCTTTTTGGAGAGGAGCGGGCTGAAGGTGAGAGGGGGTGTCCCCATCCCTGTCGTCCCCCCCCCCGTCCCAGCAGTGGTGCCACCACGCTTGGCACTGGCTGCCGCGGGGGTCTCACGGGGTGGTTGACCTCCGGCAGGTCGAGGACCTGGATCGACTGAACATCATCCACGTCACGGGGACGAAGGGCAAGGTGAGGTGGGCGGGCAGCATCTGGGTCTGGGGGGGTTTGGGGGCGCAAGAGGGGGCCCGACAGCGTCTCTGTCTCCGTTGGCCCCTGCCCCGGTGCGGGGGAGGTTTAACGTTGCCGTCTCCCCAGGGCTCGGCGTGCGCCTTCACCGAGTGCATCCTCCGCAGCTATGGGCTGAAGACAGGCTTTTACAGGTGGGCAGGAGGGCGTTGGGAGGGTCTGGGGGGGGCCAGGAGGGTTTGGGGGGGCTGGTGGTGCCGTGCCTGACCATGCTCTCTCAATCTCGGCTTCCCCAGTTCCCCTCACCTGGTCCAGGTACGAGAGCGGATCCGCATCAACGGGCAGCCCATCAGCAAGGAGCTCTTCAGCAAGTACTTCTGGCTGGTCTACAACCGCCTGGAGGAGACCAAGGTGGGGGTGATGGGACTTGTAGGGGGTGCTCCTTCCCTCAGGGACCACCCCCTGGGGCCGTGTGGACCAGTGTCGGTTGGGGATGCCCCGTGCCATCCTCTTACACCCGCTCTGCCCGGCAGGACCCGGCACACGCCAGCATGCCAGCGTATTTCCGCTTCCTCACCATCATGGCCTTTCACGTCTTCCTGCAGGAGAAGGTAGGTGGTGGTGGCCTCCAGCTTGTGATAGGGGTGTCACGTTGGTGGGGACCTCAGGGAGGCGGAGAACATTTAGGACAGAACTTGCATTGCTCAGGCTGTCATGGCTGTGACCTGTGCCATGTGGATGGTCCTCCCACAAGTGGGGCGTGTGTTCAGGCAGGGGTTTGGAGGGGTGGTGGCAGGGACCTGGCCCCACCTGCACCCCCAGACCCACGGGGACATATGCAGCTGGTGGCCTTGTGATGGATCCAATGTCCTTGCGTCCCCAGGTGGACCTGGCGGTGGTGGAGGTTGGTATTGGTGGCGCCTACGACTGCACTAACATCATCAGGTAGGAGCCAGTGGGGCTGAGCCTGTCCCCTGGGACTGTGAGGGCCTGGTGTCCCCACAGTGGGGGGACAGTAGGGACATTACCATGCTGTGTCCCCAGGGCGCCAGTGGTGTGTGGGGTCTCCTCCCTGGGCATTGACCACACCAGCATCCTGGGGGACACCATGGAGAAGATCGCCTGGCAGAAGGGGGGCATTTTTAAGGTAGGGAGATCCAATTCTTGTGGTTCGGGGTATGCTCCTCCATGGCCCTGAGCACCCCTGTCCTTCGCAGCCCGGTGTGCCAGCGTTCACTGTGGCGCAGCCAGAGCGGCCACTGGAAGTGCTGAGAGACCGAGCCCAGGAGCGGGAGGTGAGTTGGGTGGCAGGGTAGGGTGGATGGGGCGTACCCCATGGTGGGGGGCTCAGCCTCCTCTCCCCGCAGTGTCCCCTCTACCTCTGCCCGGATCTGGATGCCTTCGAGGGGGGCCACCGGGCTCTGGAGCTGGGGCTGGCAGGTGCCCACCAGCGCTCCAACGCTGCCCTGGCCTTGCAGCTGGCACGGACATGGCTGCAGCGCCGTGGCTGCCAGGGTAAGCTGAGGGGACAGGGGTGGGGCCGTTGGACCCCACCATGGTCCCCCCCGAGGTCTCAGCAGGGTGCCTGTCCCCTCCAGGTCTTGGTGAGCTGATGGAGGTGCCACCAGGCACTGAGCTGGTGGGGAGGCCGGTGCCATTGGCACCTGCCTTTTGCCCCACTGATGCCATGATCCAAGGTGAAGTATGGCCACCCCAGGACCCCCCCCTGTCATGTCACAGGGCTTGGGGGGGCTGCCCGCCCTGCATTTGATCCCTGCGGGGGTCCCAGTGCTGGAGTGGGGTATGGCGGTCCCAGCCATGCCCTGTGCCCCCCACCCCAGGCCTGCGGGACACGGAGTGGCTGGGCCGGACCCAGGTGCTGCCCCGTGGCCCTGTGACGTGGTACCTGGATGGAGCCCACACCACCAGCAGCATCCAGGCTTGCGTCCGCTGGTTCCGCCAAGCTGCCCTCAACCAAGACAAGCCCCATGAGTAAGGAGAGGACACAAGGAAGGGGACACACATGGGAGTGGGCATGGTGGTGGTGCTAGGGGTCCCCATGGGGCATGGTGGTGGTGCTGGGGGTCCTCATGGAGCACGGGCCACCCACCCTTTCTCCCTGCAGTGGCTCCGAGGTGCGTGTGCTGCTCTTCAACGCCACAGGGGACCGGGACATGGCCGCGTTGCTCAAGCTGCTGCTGGTGAGGTTTCTGGGGGCATGGTGGGGGCTTGCTGCACAGATCCCTGGGTCCTCTGCCTGTGCTAGGACCTGCTTTGCTGTCTGTCCACTGCGCTGTGTCCACCTTGCTGCCCCTGGTTGCATCCCACCTCCCTGCTCCCTTGTCAAGGGTCTCGCAGCCCTGAGTGCAGGGGGGACAACTCAGATCACCCCTTCCCTGGACCAAGCCCCCGTAACCCCACTGGTGTGGGACTGGTCCCAGTGGAAATCCAGTGGGTGGGTGGGAAATCCAATGGGTGGGTGCTGAGAGCTCCCACAGCGCTGACCCCCATCTCCCCCCGCAGCCCTGCCACTTTGACTATGCTGTCTTCTGCCCCAACTTCACAGAGGTGTCCCTGGCCAGCAACGTGGGTGAGTGCTGGGGAGCCGGGGTCTCCCCCGGCCCCTTGCCCCGCCATCCTCAAACCCCTCCCCAGCCCCTTCCTAATCCCTGACCCCCATCTCCACCCCTCCCAGACCAGCAAAACTTCAATGTGACGCTGGAGAACGCCCTGACCCGCTGCCTGGAGAACCAGCGGATGTGGACCCGGCTGCTGGAGGAGAAGGGGGGGCAGGACCACTGGCTCCCAACCCCCCTGCGGGCAGGGGGGCTGCTGCAGCCGGCCCCAGCCCGAGGGACCCTGCTTCTGGTCCCCCCAGCCCCGCGACCCCTCAATTCCCCAGCCCTCGTCTTCCCGTGCCTGGCCCAGGCGCTGCGGTGGGTGGCCCAGGGCCGGGACCCCCGGCTGGCAGCACCCACTGCCACAGGGGCTCACCCGCACCCCGCTGCCAGCAGCGGGGCCGTGCTGCTGCGGGAGGCGGCCGCCGTCCGTGTCCTGGTCACCGGCAGCCTGCACTTGGTGGGGGGGGTCCTCCGGCTGCTCAACCCCGCGCTCTCCCAGTAACAGGGGGGACACGGGGCTTTGCACCTCTTTTTACTTGAAGTGCCAGTTTTGCCCCCCGATGATGCTCGGAGGTGGCCGGGTGGGTGGGGGGACACACATGGGATCCCCCAACCCCATCCTGGCTCGGCCCTTTTCACCCCAGTGCCTTTTGCCTGTGCCCCCCCCGGGGCACTGGCCATGGTGGGGAGGCTCCCAGCCCCCAGCCCTTAGTGAGATAGATGAGGGGGGCCCCCAGGCTCTGGGGGGGGCTGCCCCGGGCTGTGCTGGGGTCCTGGCACCCGGGGAAGGGGGGCGTGGTTTTGGGGAGGGGTGGGTAGGCAGGAACCTCAAGCTGCGGTGAGGCTCGGCATCGGGGCGCGACTAATTTAACATAGGGGAGATTTTTATTATTATTAATAAGAGTTTGTAACTTGGACGGAAAGCTGGGGGGGGTGGTTTCTGCCCATTGCCCCACGAGGCGGGCACCAGCCCTGCACCCCCTCGCCCCAGTAAACCTCTTGCTGCTCCCAGTGTTGCCCGCTGCCTTTTTTGGGGGGATGCGGGAGGGGCACAGGGGTCACCCTGAGTGCTGGGGCATGTCCTGGGGGCACCCACTTTTGGGCCACCCCCTCCCCATTTGATGGGGAGTCTTCGGGGGGCCTTTGGCAATAGCTGCTCTCTCCGCCTCCCTGGTGCACCCAGCAGCAGGAGACCTTGGCAGGGGGTTTGCAGGGTGCCCCCCGCCCCCAGCATGGGCTGCCCTTGAGGGGCCAAAGCATTCACTGAATGAGTAACGGAGGCCCCCCCCGGGCTCAGCCTGAGTTTTGGGGGATAAAAAACAGCTTAATGGGGCCGAGGTGGACCCGGGGGGGACCTGGGAGTCAGGCCATGCTGCTGGTGGAGCAGGGGGTGCTCTGGGTGCTGCCGATGCTGTGGTTGGTGCTGCTGCTCTCAGAGGCTGGCGCCGTGCTGGAAACTGGCTGCAGTTTGGAGATGGGACCTGGCTCACGTCATGGGACAGGGGGGAAAACACCAAGGGGAAACCAGACTCAGGGCATCCAGCAGTGGCCATAGCTTGTCCTCATGGGATCTTCCAGCCCCCATGCATGAACCCTCCCAGATCGCTCTTCGCATGAGCCCCAGAGATGGAGATGGGCATGAGAGGTGGTGGTGGCACCATGAGCAGGAGAGGGCAGTGGTGGAGGGGACCCCAGGGCAGTTGGAGGCAGCCTGGGAAGCTGTGTCCACCCCGAGCCAGGTTATTTGCCCATGGCATTGCCAGGAGGGGTGTATGGATGACAGCAGCGGAGCAGCCTGGTCCTTGGCTCTCTTGGGGACCTTGGCCAGGGGGCTTTGGACTGGGGCAGGACATGGGCAACCCAGCAAGGCACATGCATGTGGCTTGTCCCTCCACCCCCATCCCACTGCCAGGGTCCCCAGGGGTGGTGGACACTCACGAGTGTGAGAGTAGATGTACCAGAGCCCAGCGGTGAGGAGTGCCCCGATGAGGAAGGCGCCGAAGGTGATGCCCAGCACGGCAGTCAGCCCCAGCCCACGAGCTGCAGGAGGACAAAGTCATCAGCATCGCTGGGCTGGGGGGGGGGATGGAGGGGGGATCCTCTTCCCACCCCAATTCCTGCCCCAGCCCCCTCCCTGCCTTAAACTCACTGTTTGGTGGCCGCCAGCTGTCCTTCACCGTCACCTCCAGGACCTTCTCAAAGATGGTGGTGTTCTGTGGACGCAGAGGTTGGGGTGAGAGGAGGGCACCTCCACACCCTGGCAGGAGGACAGGGCTGGGAGGCCCCATGCAATCTGGGGTCTTGGGATGCCGGTCCTGGATGGGCCCCACCCACCCGGCAGCGTGAGACAAACCCACCAAGCTGCTATCGATGGTGGGGACCAGCATGGTGGTGGCATCATGGGGTGAGGGAGGGTTACACTGACCTGCAAGCCGGCCTTGCACTTGAGGGAGGCAGAGAACGGGATGTGGCTGCCCTCGGGGACAGTGTAGGTGAAGCGGAAGCGCCAGACCTTCCTCCGATGGCTGCTGGGGGGGCCCTCCAGCATGGCCACCCCCGCGCCTCGCGCCTCTCCGCCCTGCAGCAGCAGCACCGGCTCCCGCCCCGGCACCACCAGCCAGCATGCCTTCAGCTGCAGGTCTGCCGGGTGGTCCTCCCACCACATGGATGCCTGCCGTGACAAGGAGAGGGGGGACACCATCAGGGTCACTGGCCTGAAGATGGTGGACCTCCCCCAGCCTGGCACCAAGGCGGTGGTGGTACCTGCACGAAGACCTCCTTGTTGACCTCCAGCTCTGTCTGCGGTCCCTCAAAGGCGGCGGTGGGGAAAAGGCGCAGGAAGAGCTCCCGTGGGATGTTGCACTGGAAGGCCACCTGCAAGCAGGGCCAGTGCTGAGGGCACTCCACCCTGGGATCCAGCACCCAGCCAGCAGTGGCACTGGCACCCTGCTCTGAGGGTCCCACTCCTGGGCCCACTGGGAAAAACCCAACTCTTACCCGCACATTCCAGAGCACCGTGCCATTGGTGAGGCTGAGGATGAGCTGCAAGAAAGTGGGGCAGGTTGGGTGAGCCAAGTGGTCCCCACTGCCAGGGTCTATTGTCCCCGATGGGATGGGATGGGAGTCTCACCCACCTCACCAACCCCCCATCTCTGCAGCATCCAGGCCCAGCGCTTGGCTGCTGCAGAGTATTTCCAGCCATGCAAAAGCAAGGTGGTTCCCAAGAAGCTCTGCTGGGCATCACTGAAGCCTCCGTGGGGCTGGGGGCAGCACCTTGGCCAGTAACCCCCCCCCCCTCCCCCCCACCAGCTCACCTCATTTTTGGCTTGGTCCCTGCCCTCCAGCAAGGTGCCGCAGTGGCTGAGGGGGGTTTTCAGCATGAAGTGAGTGGCATTTTTCTCTGCCTGGCATCTGAAGTCCCGCAGGGTGATGTTCACCACATCCTTGATGAGCTTGGAGAAAAGCACCCAGCAGTCACCCACTGGCTAGAGACAGCCACATGCTACCCACCTTGAGCACCCAGAGCAGGATGTGACCCCCTCCCTGGGCAATGCTGGAAGGCATTGGAACCCCCCCTCAACCCCTTACCTGCAAGTGGGCCCTGGCAATGATGATCTCCATGGTTTCATCCGTGCACTTCCAGGGCTGGAGTGTGCCCAGCAGCATGTTGGGCATCGAGATGGTGGTGGAGGTCAGAGGCGTGGGAGTCACAGGTGCCCTCCTGACTGTCTCTGTGGGATGGGGAGATGGAGGGGGCTGAACAAGGGTGGTGGGACCCCTGCAATCTTACCCAGACCTGGAGTGCTGAGGGTCTCACCATGCTCCTGGATATCCAGGCTGATGTGGGTGCTGGTGGGGATGGCGGAATAAGAGGCAATGATGCTGTAGTTCTTCTCAAAGGCTTTGGCAACAAGACCCTGCTCCGTGTCCGGCAGGTGCTCCCCAGGGATCCGTGGCGATGACATGTGCAAGAGCTCATACCTCCCAGAGACCTACAGCGGGGGGCGGGACAGGGCTGAGCAGGGATGGGGATAGCTGAGGATGCACAAGACAGCGATGGCTTCTGGGCTCATCCCCATTAGTAGGGCTTGCAGCAAGGGGGTTGCCACCTCCCCATGCCAAATGTCCCCAGGTGCCCACTGATATCTCTTGGGCATCTGGCAGTCCCCTTGGTGAGGGGGGGGGGGGAAACACCCGTCCCACTCAGCCATACCAGAAGCTGGATGTGGCAGTTGTTGACGGAGAGGAACCAAGTCGGGTTGGTCTGACTCTGCAGGATGAGGATCTGCTCTCTCACAGTACTCTCGGGACAGGTCAGGGTCAGGTTCACCTCTGTGATGGAGGAGCTGCAAAACCATGAGATTCCCCAACCCAGCATCAGCATCCCATGCGGGTGGGTCCCGTACCCACCTTGGGATGGGTGGCTCTGCCTGTGAGACACCTCAACCGCTTCCCAAGCATTTCCCACCACCACCATTTCCTGCCACCCAGGGGTCCCACCACTGGCACCACTCAGTACCTGGGCTCGGGCTGCAGGCTGATGATGTGGGCAGCCCTGGTGCTCTGGGCATCCCCCCGCGAGCAGCCCTTTGTCCCGTGGAAGAAGACCTCAGTCTCAAGGTGCAGCATAGCATTGAAGTTCTCCTGGGGGATGCAGTCTGGGGGGCTGCTGCTGTCTGCAGAAGCAAGGCGGGGGGGGAGGTGTCATCAAAACCAGACTGGGCTCAGTGGGTGGTGAGATGCTGGGGACCAGGGGCATCAGTGCCCATAGCATCTCCCCCGGGGCCGTGCTTCACCCTGGTGAGTTGTCACCCTTTGGGAGCATGAAGAGCATTGCTACCCACCTTGGTTCCCCCAGTTCCAGCCCCACTCACCTTCTCCCAGGTGGAGCCGGATCCAGCGAGGGTCCCGCAGCTCACTGTAGGACGTGATGCCTCCATAGAGTTCCTGAGCCCAGGCCTGCAGCCACTTCTTGGAGGTGTCCATGAGTAGCTTGATGTCCAGTGCTGTGGTGGTCCCTGAGTCAATGTCGGCATCCTGTGTGGAGAGCTGCAGGCTGAGCTGGGGTGGGGGGAGGCAAGGCACACCACTCTCTGGGACAGGGGAAAGCGTGGAAAGCCTTTCCTTGGCATGGAGGATGCAGGTTAAAGTTAAGCCAGGCAGGCAGCCCTGATTTCATCGTGGCTGGGGGTCACCCTGGATGAATGGGGGTTTTGGGGGCCATGAGCTGGGAGCGATGTGGGCGGTCGGTGGCACGCGGAGAGCTCGGTCCACTTTATTATTAGCCACAAACAAAGCAGGAGGTTTATTTTGCTAACAAAGCGCCCGTCCCCAGCTCAGCCTGTTGGAGCCAAACCCCATCCCTGACCTTCCTCTCACCAGCCGGAGGAAACGGGAGCTTTTTCCAGCCCTGTGCGTCATTCCCCGCCCGGCCAGCTCCATGCTCAGCACCGCCGGCAGTGGCCGGGTGCGTCCCACTCCTCCTCGGGGCACCACAAGCATTGTCTCCAGGAATGGGGGGAACCGATCTCCTCCAAGGACCCCCCGCAAATGTCTCCAGGGATGGCCCCAGCCCAGCTCCCTCCCTGGGGCTGCTCTTGGCACGGGGCTGTGGAACTCACGGTGTGGACAAGCAGTTTCGGGCACTGGGAGCTGATGGTGGCTGAGCAGCGAGGGCACAGGAGGATGAGCACTGGTGTCCGGGTGCAGCTGTCGGCTCGCGGTGTGACAGACACCTTCAGTGGGAAGGCAGAAGGCTTGGGGGCAAAAGAGAGAGTATCACCACCGAGGCCACTGAGCCCCAGTTGCTGTCACTTCCCTGGCTTCCCCGGGGCCACCTCACCTGCCCCTGAAGCTGGAGGCAGTGGGGAGAGCTCTTGGGCTGGCCCTGAGCATGAGCCATGCAAGAGGCAGCCGTGGCTGGGTTTAGGGGGCAGGCTGGGGGAAGGGTACTTTCACCAGTGGGAAAACACCCCCTGGCTCCCCTGAGCAAGGGACGAGGGCAGCCCCATCTCAGGGCTGGTAGCATCCCCTCAGTGAGGTCCAGGGCACCCCCATACTGGAGTGTAGGCACCACCCCTTGGGGACCAGGGCATCCTTGCATCAGGGACTGTGTAATCTCTGCACTGGACACCAGGGTGTCACCTCACTGTGGACTGAGATGGCCCCACACTGGTAACGGTGGCACCTCTACACCAGCAACCAGAGCGTCCTCGCACTGGGGACTGGTGTGCCCCCACACCAAGGGCTGGCACATCCCCACTCTGAGCACTGGAGCATCCCCACTGTAGGTACTGGGGTGTCTCCCACTGAAGATTGGAGCATCCCCACCCGGGGCACCAGGACATTCCCCCGTGGGTTCCCAGCCCCATCCCAGCGCCTCTAGGCTTGGGACCGGCCGTACTGATGTGCAAGGATGCTGGGGGACCAGCAGTGGCACACTCAACTCCCCGTGGCCAGCATTGCTTGGTGGCCTCCAGCCGGAAAGCCGGATAGGGAAGCTGAAATGGCAGGCGCTAAGTTTGGCAACCATCGCCTGAATCACCGCTCGTGAAGTGCTGAGCCAGGCGGCGGGCAGGGAAAACCAGCCGGGGACAGGGCGGGTGGAGGCAGCCGCCAGTGCCGGGCACGAGGCCGGTGGGATGGGGCTGTGGGCATCCCAGCCTGGCCGTGGCCCCATGGTGAGCGTGGGTGGCCGGGGTCCCCGGGTGGCCCCGGGTGTTGGGGAGGAGCTGGCGGCTGTTTTTCCTGCTGTGTGTTTTGCGACGCTCCATTGTTCGCCTGCGCAAGCGGCGGGAGCCTCGCCACTGCCCCGCCGCCGCCTTACAGGTTATTTTTTTTCTTTTTTTTTTGCATCATGGGGATCTGCTTATAGAAAGCGGCTTCCAGTAATTCTTCTATAAGTGGAGCCGTGTCCCTGCCCGGCTCCCCCTGCGCGCCACAGGGCTCAGTGCAGCAGCCGTGACATCAGTGCGTGTCCCCCGACGACGCCGGTGACAACCCCAGGGTACCCCTGGCCCTGCCGCTTATTCACATGCCAGGGTGCCAGAGCCAGGTCACACTGGGCTGGGGCAGAGGGGCCCTCACAAAACCCACCCTCCCCAGCAGCTCTTGGCGCAGCTCCTGCCTCTCCCTGAAAAGCAGAACTGGGAGAACTGGGAGGTGGCGGTGGGGGGAGCGCGGCGCCGGGCAGCCCAGGGCTGAGCCAAAATTGGGTGCTGGCTTTGCTGGGGCCCAGCAAGCAGCAAAGCATGAGGGAAGCTGGGCCATGCTGCAGAGCAGCCGTGTGAACTCACACGCCAGTGCAAACCCATCCACCAGTGCCAACCAGTACCAGCACCAGCCGGGGACGCAGCCCTAGCCCTGCAGCTGCTCCGTGCTCACC
Source organism: Eurystomus gularis (assembly GCA_013400335.1). Lineage (NCBI taxonomy): Eukaryota > Metazoa > Chordata > Aves > Coraciiformes > Coraciidae > Eurystomus > Eurystomus gularis. Next base: position 865,868 of record VZZY01006140.1, on the reverse strand, counting down.
CTCACCTGAAAGCTGCCCGGAGCATCCATAACGTGGTTATCACCCCTTGGGTTGCTGTGCCAACACTGGCGGCCAGGTTTCCACTTGCTTGGTCACGTTCAAGTGATGTGCCTCCTTGCATCCCTCCTTCCACCCCTCCATCCATCTCCCCTCCTTCCCAGGTGTGGTCCCCATCTGGTGCTCATGGCTCTGCCCTGCTCGTGAGCTGGGACCAGGCCACCTCCCCAGGCAAGCAGGGATGGCACCGGCAATGTGAGCTGTTAGAAAAGTTGCCTCTAAAGACTTTCAAACTCCCTTCAGGGCCAGAGGAACCCACGGCTGCGCCGGGAGGGGAAGCTAGGTGAAGGCACCATGGAAGAGGTTAATGTAGGTCCTCTTGCTGTGCCTGAGTTAGAGGAAAAGGCTTCGACAGCCAGGACACCCTGCGGGCTGGGGACACTGCTGGGGTGACAGTGTCAAGGTGATGTGCCGGGACTCCACTCTCTCACCTTGGACCACTCGATGACGAGGATGTGGACTTCATGGCTGGTGCCCCGGGAGCTGCTGCTGACACAGCCCCGCGGCACCATGCTGGTGGTGTAGGACAAGGTGATGGGTGGCTCTGTTGTCACCGGCTGCAGGTTGCAGCCCTCAGCTCTCCCAGAGTCTGGGTGGAAAACAAGAGACTGTCAGTCCTTGCTGCACCCATGTGGGGTGACACTACTTGGTGGGGGGACACGATGCGAGCGGGGACTGCATTGCAACGCCAGCCGTGCCACGGCCCCCGCGCCCTCGGCACAGCCCCACCACTGGCACAACGTCCGCAGGACCATCTGCTACGTGTTTCCTCGGGGCTTGTCTGTCACTGCCAGACCCCGCCACAATCATGTTAATGATCCTTGGATCCGGCCTGGAAAAATCCGTTGTCCCCGCTCGGCTCCGCCACGTGCCAAAACTCGCGCCTGGCTGCCCCGAACACTGGGGCAGTGGCGGAAGCCCCCCCGCATTCTTCATGCTGCAGGAAAGCAGGAAGCCCAGGTATGGAAATGGCTGTAAAGCTCATCCTCCACGGGCGCCGAGGCATGAGCTTCGCCCCATCCCAAACCCCCCGCGCAGGGCGTGAGGAAGCCAAGGGAAATCCTGAGCGCAAACAGCCGTTTGAAGGCCTGATCTTGTAAATCCCTGCTTGCCTCGGCCATTTCCCCTGCCCTGGAGAGCCCTGCTGTGGCTGGGCTGTCCTCGAGCTGGGCCCTGTGCTGGGAGGCGTCCTGGGGACCCGCTTGCACCCACGGGTGCCCCTTGCAGCAAGCTGGGCAGGATGGAGCCCCACAGACATGGGTGAGGTCTTGCCATGGGGAGATGGTGCCTGGGGCTGTGTTTGCTTTGGAGGTGGCCACTGAGCTCTGTCCCTTCCCATCTCGTCTTTCCCCATCCCCAGTGGCTCCAGCCATGGTGCTGGGAGATGACTGGACCCCTGCACCGAGGCCACCCAGCTGTCCCTGCAGGAGCTGGGGCTGGAAGGCAGGATGCTCCAGGTTGTCAAGGCTTTGGGATGCGGCAGCTGGCAAAAGGCCACTCGGGCCATGTCACGCTCATCACGGCATCCCCGGCCCGCGTCTCGCCATCGAGGTGGCCTGACTGTGGCAGCAGGGTCACAGCACAGACCCCCTCGGTGACGCTGCCATGGGCCCACGTATTGTCCGGCGCTTCCTCCCCCCAGCACGGCGGCCGTGCGGCCGGCAGCATCGGGAGGAAGATAAACAGCTGCTTATCTGGGCGCCACAGACTGTGTCCCTCTTCCCTTCCACTCATGCCCCGACGGCACCGGGCACGGCCATGCGGAATGCTGGGCAGAGGATGGGCAGCTTGTCACACCTCCGGCAGCATCCCACAGGGAGGTCAGGCAGGGTCGGGGGGCCACGGCCAGGCTGGTCCCCGGCACAGGGCAGGGATGCCAGCGGAGGGGATGCAGGGCAGTGGTGCCAGGCGGGCACCGTCTGTCCCTGGGGAAGGCAGCAGCGGGCTCCAGCATTATGTCAGGATCAGATAAGGGGGCTCAGCTGGGCCGCCGGGGCGATCAGATAAGGGCACTGTTATTTTTGTACTCCAGGAAAGGGAAAAAAAAAATTAAAAGGAAGAAAGAAAGAAAATCCACTTTATGTTTTTCCAGCCGCCTGCCCTCTCTTTCGCTACGGCGCAGCAGAGACCAGGGATGGTCCCACCACGGGTCCCTCGTGGGTCCTGGGTTTTTGGGAGCAGATCAAAGGCCCTGGGCAGAAAGCAACGCCCAGGGGTGTCAGGCTGGGGGGTGCAGGGCCAGGGTGGCTCCGGCGGCGCAGGATGCCCCATGGGACAGGGAGCGCCGCTCCGGCATCCTGGCATCCGGCTGCGCCGCCTCGGCACTCATGTAATGAGCTGGCCGGTCTCAGCCCGGGTCAGCAACGGGGATGCACTCCGTGCTGCAAACTCGAGGGGGGGTTGTCACCCTCCGAGCCACCGCTGGCTGTTGGACCATGCAGATGATGGGGCTCAGATGATGGGGCAGATGCGACCAGGCTTTGGGGCTGACAGTGCTCACATCATTCCTATCCCTGTTTAAGTCAGTTGGGCACTGAGCAGCCTCTTGCCAGGGACAAGAAGGGACAACCCAGCACTGTGCTCACCCCATGGAGAGCAGCGTCAGTCCCTGCCAGCATAGGGCCTCAAAGTCACCCATTTCTGGAAGCCTGCTGTGTCTGCCAGACCCCCCCCCCCAGCACTGCGCCTGCTGTGGGCACCCCCAGCCCCTCAGCATTCCACCCACTGTGGGCACCCACAGCCCCCTGTGGGGGTGAGGCAGCAGCCGGACAGGACATGGCGTGAGCGGCACAGGTAGGCAGGACAGGGAACATATAGCACAGCTACACATGACAGAGACCATATTGCACAGCTACACACGATGGGGATCACATAGCACTGCTGCATAGGATGTGACACAGCCACATAGGATGGGGACTATGCACAGCTGCGTAGTTTGGCATGGTATGGCACAGATTAATAGGACATGGGCTATACGGCAGAGTTACGTGGGACAGGGACCATATGGGCACAGTCATGTATAACAGGGACTGTATAGCTCTGTTATGCAGCACAGGGGCTGTACAGCACGGCTACATAGGCTAAGAAGCATATGGCACAGCTGGGACAGGGACTGCTTTACACAGCTACACAGGACAGGAACAGTGAGCAATAGCTGTGTGGGATGGGGACCATATAGCACAGTTAAACAGGACAGGGACCATATGGCACAGCTACTCAGGATGGGGATCATATGGCACAGCTACATAGGACTCAGCTCATATAGCACAGCCACGTTAGCCCAGGGACTGTCTGGCACAGCCATGTAGGATGGACACTGCACAGGACAAATAAAAAGGACACAGACCGTGTGGCACAGCAATGCAGGACAGGGATGACATTGCATAGCTGTGTAGGATGGGGACCAGATGGCACAGCTACGTGATATAGGGACTATACATCACAGATAGGGAGGACAGGGCCTCTATAGCACAACTACAGAGGATGCAGACCATATGGCAGAGCTCTAGGATCGGGACTATATCTCACAGCTATGTAGGACACAGACCTTATTGCGCATATACGTAGGATGGGGACGGCATGGCGCAGCCACAGGAGAGGAACCGTATGGCACCGCTACAGAGGACATTGATCTTACGGCACAGCTATAGGATGGGGACTGTATGGCACGGCTACAGAGGACAGGGACTTTATGGCACAGCTCTAGGATGGGGACTGTACCACATGGCTACGCAGGACAGTGTACATCTCCACAGGATGGGGACCATGCGGCACAGCTATGGGGACACAGCCCAGCACAGCCTCCCCGGAGGGGACGGGCACCGGCTGGCACAGCTACCGGGCAGCGGTCAGGGTGACAGGTGGCAGGGAGCGGGTGCCGAGCCTGCCAGCGGGGACACCCCAGCAGCACCCACCGGTGCTGGCCCCGCGGTGACTGACCCAGCCGGGACACGCAGTGCCGCCAGCCCTGGCCTGTGGCTGCCTTCCCGCTTCCCTTTCCCTCGGCCACGGGCCACGTCCCCGTGGCCCCCAGCTCCTTGGCCCCCACCCAGCACGGGTGTCCCCCGGGCACGGCCCCCCTTAAAATTCCCGCTGTGGTTTCACAGCGGTGGCTTTTCGGGTTTTCCGGGCCAACTGCTCCAGAGGCGGACGAGCCGCCAGCTCCGTCCCCACGGCCCACGCGGAGCTGTACGGGATTTTCCCCCGTTCCTCGCCCCCAGCTCCCGGTTGACCCCACACACGCCACGGTGCCAGGGAACCACGGAAGCCACCCCAGACTCCCCCTTGGTGCCATTGCCTTGGCCGGGGCACAGCAACGGCACCTTCGATGCCTTCCGAGCTGCGGTGACGCAGGCTGGATTTCGGGGGTCCCGGCGAGCGGCAGGGCTGGGCTGTGTGTCCCCCCCGGGGCTAGGGGGGACCGTACCCCCCAGAAAAACTTCTCTCCCGTGGGGGTTTCCGGCAGTGACACAGCCGGGACCCCTCTGGCCACAGACCCGCCGCCTCCCCGGGGACACGGACCTCCGGGACGGAGCCACCCGTGTGTC
>VZZY01006140.1:790308-840066 GCA_013400335.1 Eurystomus gularis | reverse complement strand
GGCCCGGCCCGGCCCGGCCCGGCCCAGCCCGGCCTGCAGCACAGCGCCGAGGCCCGGGGAGAGGCCTAGCGGGTGCAGGGGAAGGCACCCCCGCCGGGGAAGGGATAGGGCGGCCGCGGCGTTAGCTCCCACGGGGGTGCATGGACTCAGGAATTCCGCGGGAGGATCCTGCCCGTGTTGGGCGGGTTGCGAAATAAGTGAAATTCCCAGAAACTGCGCTTTGCGTTAGCGCTGTTCGGAGGGTTGGCTGTTATAAGGGCCCTTGGCTGCCCGGACCCTGGCCCGGAGGGTAACGCTCGCCTGCCCTGGGCTGCCGCTGCCTCCTCCCCCAGCACCGAGATAATTTTTTGCAGCTTGAAGCAAGCTCGTCCTGGAGGAGAGGGCCAGGAATGAAGCTTTTCATAAAGCATTCCCCGTCTTGCTTTTGGTGCTGTCGCCTGGTGACAGGAGAGGAGAGTCCTCCAGCAGCAGGTGCTCCGGCTTCATGGACTTGTTTGGGTTGGAAGGGACCTCTGAAGCTCATAGGGAGCAGGGACAGCTGCAACTAGAGCAGGTTGCTCAGAGCCCCGGCCAACCTCACCTGCAATGGTTCCAGGGATGGGGCAGCGACCACCCCCCTGGGCAACCTGGGCCAGGCTCTCACCACACAAAAAAACCCCCAACAACAAAAAGTCTTCCTTCTATCTCTTGTAGATCTACCCTGATGTCTGTGAGTTCTGATGAAGTGACTCATCTTGAAACCAACCAGCTCAAAACCAGCTCCAACACCTGACACTTGCATCCTGCGCCCCAGCCATTTCTCAACACACGTCCCTGCTGCAGCAGGAGGGAAGGGAAAAGCAAGACCCAAGAGTTGAGGGACACAAGGGATTGTCCGTGGGGGAAAGGCAGCCAAGGGAAAGGGGAAGACCCTGCATGGGACTGAAAGGCTCTGGGAGGGTGGGGAAGGCAAATCCGCTTCCTCCCAGGGGCCCTGGTCCCCTCCAGCCTTTGCCTGCATCAGCAGCGAGTACCTGGGCACCAAATTTGGCTCAAACCTCCTCACCAGTATGTGGTGGAAGAGGAAGGGCTACCCTGGCACAAGCCCCGAGGGCCCGCTGGTGCTCCCTGGAGCCCTGCTGCACCTTACCCAGGCCAGCCTGGTGAGGTGGCCCGGGACCGGCTGCCCGTCTCTGCTCTGCAGCAGGGCAGGACTGCAGGCAAGGGCCGACAGGGATCTCTGCTTCCAGCCCCCAAGGAAACCCTAGAAGGTGGAGTCCTATCCTATTCCAAATCCTATCCTAATCCAAATCCTATTCCAGGGCCCTGTCTCACCCTTAGCTTCCTTAGTGGGTATTAATACATTTAAAAGCAAGAAACCAAGTAAGAAGAATCAGTGTGAAGTACCAAAAACCTTTATTTTTCCCCCAAACCATAACAACATTTGACATTATATTGATTTCCCCATATATTTGTTATTTCTCTACGTTAGGAACCAGATACAGAAAATACAAACACGATCTGTTGAATCAAAGACGGCACAGCATTCCGTTAGAAAAAGAAACAAAAAACTAGAGGAGCAAGATAAAAATGGTGAAAAATAGTCATTCCCTCCAGCCCAAACTTTCCAAGAATCATCATCAAAATAGAGCAGTGGAAGTAGCTTCTCTCTCTAAACGCACTTCTGCTTTAAGAAAAAAGTTAGATTCATCTTTAGATTTCAAAGTAAAAAAATGTTAAACTATCTTTCAAGCAATTTTGGAAGTTTGCATAGACCCATTCCCTTTCCAAAAATATCAGCCATCTCTCTATAGAATCTGATATAAATCAAGTGCGCGCCTCATCTGAAGATCACCAAGCTCAATTAACTTTCAAGAAAATAAAACATGATCTCCCCTTCCCCTCCCTCCCCCCACAAAAATATGGGCTCTCCCACTCTGCCTTGTGTTGGAGGCAAGGGACGAGGCTCAGCCATACCTCTTGCTCACAGCTTTCATCCAAATTCCTTTTTTATTTCCCAGGTTTCCACGTCCGCTCCCTCCCTGGGGCAGGAGGGATGCAACGCGGAGCTGCGGAGGGCATCAGGCTCGGATGGCGCGGGTGAGCTGATGGAGAACGCACCTCTCGGGAGGGAAGCAAAAGGGGGGGAATTTTGCATTCATCAACACCCCCCCTCACAGCGAGGAAGTGGCTTTTCAAGGACAAACACCTGCGACCAGGCAGAGTTTGTAGGAACTTGCCCCTGGGGACCAGCCTTGTCCACAGGGCTCAGTCACCAGCTAGAGACCAGGTGGGGTGGTGGGACACAGGGCAGGAGGGGCGGGGGGTGGATTTGCAGCTCCTGGGGAAGGCAGCGAGGAGGGGAGTGGGTGGAGGGCCCCTCTCCAGGAGGGGGGGGCTTTAACCTAGGTGCTCTAGCGTACCTGGAGTGAGGTTTTCCCAGAGGTTCACAACAGCGCGTGCAGAGTCCAGCTGCACAGCCACCGGTTTTAAAAGAAACAGCAACGACAAAATAAATAAAAAGTCAACCCCTCCTATTAAGATGAGAACGAAATACGTATTCTTCAGGTCTTGGCCTGGTTTGGAAACCTCTGAAAACTGAAGCAAACATTTAAAAGGGCTCATTCACTTTCTGCAGGGGGCAAAGTGATGTGGCAATGAGGGCAGGGAGAGATCACGTGCCTGCTGCCCATCGCACCAAGCGAGGGCCCCCATTTAAAGTGCTGACCATACAAAAGGAGAAGATGGAGGAGCAACATCTTTCTCCCCTTTTTTCTATCACAATTTCCAATTGAAACCCATCTTCACCAGGTCACAACTAAGCCTATTCTTTTGGACATTCACTCAGTTTATACTGGTTTAAAAAAAAGTTAGTAAAAAAGTTACGTTGAATTTCCCAACTCTTTGCCACGGGCTTCCACCAACTAAAGGTCCAGGAACTGGGAGAGCAGAGCCCACACGTTCCGCCTGGCCCCGAGACTGAAGCAGAGAGCCAGCTCTGCTCTGCAGGGCCAGCCAGGCGTGAGCAGCTCTGCTCGCCCGCATCAGAGACCCAGGGGATGCAAAGTCCTGCCAACAAGGTCCTTTTATTTAAGCCACCTCTGAATGTCCTCAGAAGGGGAACAATGTGGGGAAGAATGTTGTCCCCTCTGGCCCCCCAGGAATAAAATATCAATGAAACAATAATGCAGTCAAAAAAACACCAGCCTGCTGGGTTTGTAAAAAAAAAAAAAAAAAAGAAATTCAATAAACTTCACAACAACAACAACAACAAAGAAACCCAAAGGAAACTAGTCAGCGGTTTGGGTCTGGAAACTGATTCACTTCTTAAATGTTCGAAGTCCAAAGCAGAACACGGAGCAGCGATGCCACAAAGGAAAAAGTGCTCGCGAGATGCAGCTTCCCGAGAGACAGCAGCGAGCCTGAGGGATAAGTGACCCCAATTCCATCACCACCGCCTCGTATGCCCTCCACCAGCCAGGGACCGCTGGGCACTGCTCGTGATGGGCGTGCAGTGGGAGCTCTGCGTGGGATCTAGGAGTAGGAACAGGCTGCTCCTTCCTCCTTCCCTGTGGGGCTGCGCTTGGCGTTCCAGCTCTGGCTGCGCTGCTCCAGGCTCAATGACTAGGGCTGCTTTTTTACTCAAAACAAGGGGCAGGAAAGCTAAAAAGCTACATAAAAGACCAGGATCTGTGGAGTCAATAATAACGTGGGGACAAGGAGGAGATACCCTATGAGACACAGTTATCAAGAATGCAAGTGGTGATGGGCCGAGCCGCTGGAAGAGAAGCCCAAGACATGCCCAGGTTGGCCACAGCTATGCCTGGAGCAGGTGATGCCTCTGCCAGCCTGGGAAGACGAGACCAGCTTTCTGAAAAGCTCAACTGCTTCTCCTCTTGCTTTGCTGGGGAGAGATTCCTCCCTCTGTCCCACTGCCGATTTCATGACATGCCAAGCTGCCAGCGCCTCAGAGCAGCCAACTCTTGCCAATGGGAGCCCAGAAGAAAGCCCCAAGTTCCCAGCTGCTCTGACAGTGACTGCCATTGTTTTTCATGGGAACAGAAGCAAAGCAGCAGCAGTGAGCTGGGTTTTGGCCTCTTTCCTGGCTTATGTTTGCTCCTTTCAAGTCCTGGTTGGACCCGATTTCCCGAGGGGCTTCGCAGGCCCCTGGGGAGCCGCAGGTGCTGTGCTGGGGAGCAGCCTGACCCTCAGCTCTGCACGGCCAGACAGCACAGGGACACCCGCTGCTGTCTGAGCCTGCTCTGCCCTCACCCTGACCTGAGCAGAGGGTCAGGCCAGGCCTGGCTTTCTGGCAGAGCCCCAGGGAAAGAGAAAAGCGAGCAGTTCTCCCCTTCCTGCAGACACGCAGCATCCCAGGAACAGGGCAGGATGCTCACCAGCCTGCTAGCAAGTGCCAAACCTACCCAGACTGAAAGAAGAGATCACCATTAAAAAACACCAGCAACTATGAAAGAGCTTTTGTTCTAGACCGACTCAAAAGATCCAGTACTTTTTCCTGACATTAAACCAGACCAAGGTGTCGTCTGTACCCTATTCTTACCCTAATCCAAATTTAGTTCTCTTTGAAGGGAAAGGGTGAAGAAGATCCATATCCTATATGTGGTCTGTCCAAATACAGAAAGAAACCTCTTGACTCAAAGAAAGAAACCGTCAAAACAGAGTAAGCAGCTGTCTAGCTGTGCCAAACTGCCTAACACCCTCCCCATGCAGCCATCCTGAGCTAGCAGGGTGAAAAAAAAGAATATATTCTGCCAAATTCCCTTTTCCAGTAGCTCATCTGCATGCATTCTGGCCACAGAGACCACAATTAATACTTTTTTTTTTTCCTCCTTAAAAAAAGGCTTTATAGTAACTAAGAACTCGAACAACAATGTGATCAGTTACAAGTCTTTCCCTGTTGAACGGGACAAGTGTGCGCCTGTGCGTGTGCACGCACACGTGTGTCAGAGGAAGGCATGTTCCCAGCTGTGCCTGGGAGCGTGCCGCTGCTCCGAGTGCATGGCTGCTGAGTGCTACTACAGTACATGGGCAAAAGAGGAAAGGGCACTACACAAACAGCTTATCGGCTGAGAGTCTCTGTACAGGAAGGGCTGCAAGCACAGCCTGCTGACGGCCTGCGGCGGGAGGCTGCCTAGATCCTCGTTTGCAACTCAGCTGCCCGGAGGATCTCTAAGTGGGAGCTGAAAGGGACCGACATCTCTGCCACGCACTGCAAGGAAAAGAGGCAGCGCAAGTGTTAAACAACTGCAGAAACCAAACCCAAAGGAGAACAATGGGAAGATCAACCAGAAAACAGTTTGAAGTCTTGTCAGAAGAGTTCACTTGCCACAGAGCAGGTGAGAATGGCTGCTGTGGCTAATGCAGCAGAAAACACCCATTCTACCTTGGAAGGTAGAGACAGTGGCTTCTCCCCAGCCCTAAAAGGAACCAGCTCAGGCATAAATCCCTGCTGACAGGGCAAGAAAGGTCAACCAACACCAATCCCGTTACTGGCCCAGGCCAAGAGAGGCAATCGTTAACCACCACCACAAGAGAGACCACTGCAGTCAACTGCATCCTGCTCTGGCCCAGGGAAGGGCTATCAGATAACCAGATTCTTCACAGTCCAAGAAGGGCAGTTCCCTTCCTGAGCCAAAACAAAAAAACAACGACAAAAAAGAGGCTTTGTATTCCAAGCTCCAACAGTGACTATTTGCTGAATCAGTCCAGCGAACAGGGAGTACACTCCTGGAACAGCAAGTAGAAGCCTCCTCCAGGTAAAATCTGGAACCTCTAAAGTGCTCCTGCTAATGCTCATAGGTGAACACTGCCCTTCCATGCCCAGCAGTGGAAGGGTGTGCTGCAGTTAGTGGTATAACGAGCACTAGCGTTTAACCATTTAACAACTCCCATCTGGATTGCGGTAGTTTTCTGCAACGCACTTGTGGGAGATATTTCCTATGAGAAGAGGATGTCTGGGGATTTGAGGGTGAGGAAGGTGAAGTGCACACCATAGCATACCTTGTTCAGTAAAACCATTGCCTTGGAAGGTGATGGTCCCTTGCAGAGTCAATGGAATAAAGCATCCTGCAAGTGGCCCTGTCACTGCGTCACCAACAAGCAGCTCTCGGTTTGGTTAGAATGGCTTCCCCTTCCCCCAGTGGTTTGAAGAGTTCACAGTGGTATAACCCAATGTTTTGGGGAGACAGAAGCTGAGAAGCCCCCTGTTGCAAGTGAATAGGTGGGGTGAGGGATGCAGATGAGCAACATCTAAGGACTAAGGATAAGCCCAACAGACACCTTGTGTCCGACTGGAAACAGGGGGAAGGCAGGCACTGGAAGAACTGGGAAGCAGGGAAGGGTAATGCCAGTGCAGGGAAAGTGCATGATCTGGAGTGGTCTCGGAGTAGTTCTGCAGTGCAAATGTACGGGGAGGGGCGTGGAGAAATCCCTTCTGGAATGCTGCATGAAGAGAGGTAAAGGTTGGCATCCATGTGGCAGCGGACTGGGTAGGGGGCCTGTTTCCAGCAGCTCTACCCTGTTCTTCACATTTAGTGGGTTTCAATCACCACTGGCTCGTAAACTCCAGATGAGACCCTGGAGAGGCAGAGGGAGGGAAGATGAGAAAGCCAGGTCATTTTCCTCAGTCACTCAGAGCAAGCAAGTTCTTACTCAGAGCTCTCCACTCACAAACATCGCCCTCTAACCTCCTGCAAAATACTGAAAATAACGAGTCAGTCTGGCGAGCAGTCAACCTCCTAACACAAAACAGACAGCTACGTGGCAAGCTAACACTGGAGCACTTGAAAGAGCTGGGTCTAGCACGTGAATCCTTCTAAAGGACAGAGGAAAGTAGGGAGTATCCTGTGCAAAGAGCCAGTATTCCTGCCTTTGCTGCGCTCCCGATTTTGTCAGCAACTTGACATTACCATTATTGCTTTTTTTTTATTAACCTCAAAAGGTGCTATAAAAGCTTAAACACAACTAGCCAAGACATTGTACTCAAAGCTATTGTGGCAAGAAAAAAAAGCTTATTTGTTCAGAAATCTTTCGTGAGAGAACAAGCCCTCGATGACGACAGAGGAGGCAGGGAAATGGGGCCACAAACCAGGCTGGTGCAGTTTTGCTGGAGGCCAGCAGGAGGCAAAGCTCCTGCCTTCAGCCAGGCACAGGAGCAAACAGGAACCAACCTCTACCATTTTGTCCTTTTACTCCGTCTGTTCTTGGATCGAACAGCTAGGATCACATTATCCCTCTGAGCTCCTGCTGAGAGCTGCATCTGTACTGCAGTGCAGCTGCAGCCTGTTCCCAAAGGGATCACAGGGGTGTTAATGTGGGGAAAAAAGCCACCACGCAGCACATATTCAGAAATCTCTCCTGCAGCAAAAGGTGAAAGTCTCCTGGGTACAAAGAGCTAACTAACCTCTCAGGAGCCCTGCTGCCTGCCAGCCTTTCAGGAAGCTTACCTGTTTCCCAGCTGAATACCGCTCAATGTAGTTGTTCCGTCTCTGCTCACAAACAACCTCAGGTTACTGTCTGCAGATAGAAAAGGAAGCAAGACATCAAAATCCAGAACTACCAACACTGCCAGGTGTTCCCCTCCCTGATGCATTACACAAACGGTCAGCATGGGAACAAGTGTGTTTCTGCAAATGTGTGTGCAGGCTTTCTGCTGTTCCGACAGTAATGGAGCCTCTGGGAATTCCTCCTCTTGCTCTAAAAGGGAGCTTCATGTACAAATCAACCACGGCATTAAGCTTTTGGAAGAGTAAACACAGATAAATTAATTCAGTGATACCCCACCAGCTGCTTCTTTTAAGGCAATTCCATTGATGCAATTTCTTGATCAGCTTAAACCCATCTGAACAGATGAGATGTGGGGCCTCGCGCTGCTTTTGTAGGCTCACTAGAGGAGAGACTCAGCCTGTTCTGCTGCTGAGAGGTGGCTACATTCAGTCTGGTTTTAACCCATACCAAGCGAGGTGTAAATCTCCATGTAAGAGTGTTGCCATATGCGATGATTTAAGGTGACTAACGGTACACTACAGAAGCATGAATAACAAACAAGTCTCAGGTTTAAACTCAGCAAAAAACCTCAACTAGATGAAAAAAATTGACTTCTAGGCTAAATCGGAAAATTACAACAAATGCAGTGGTATTACTAGCTTTCTCTTAACAGATGCTGTGTCTGCAACGGAGAAAACCCTTTCTTAGGCTCTCAGAAGGACCTGATCACCAGCACACTGTGACCCATCTTTCTCCCCATCTTTTTGCAGAGACATGCACATAAATACCCTTGGGCTGACCCTGGACGAAGGCCACGGGAGCAGTACAGACAGCTGATGGAACTGACGGCCACTGCTCTGAAGAATCAGTATTTTTCCCCTCTCATCCTGTATGTTTGAGCTACTGTTCAATCTCTGCTATAGTGTGTAGAACAGTGGCAAGTGCTATTTGCTAGTGGATGTGCAGCTCTCAAATCTACATGGTTTATCTAGCAGAGAAACACCTAGCAGGCACTGAAAGCAAACTGCTGTCAAAAGGGAGTCCGTGGCAGATGAAGTCTGACTGTGAAAGCGTGGCCTTGCTAAAGGAACAGCCAAGACCCTCGCTTTAAGACTCCTCCTCTCACCTTCAGTATTGCTGACGTCTGTGAAGTCCTGACTCTGCATTATTTTCTCCACTATATCATCAGCATCGATCCTAGTGTCATCCACTCGGGTTGGGTGACTCTCCACTGAATCCTTTTTTCTCCTAGGTACAGGAAAAAAAAAGGGGAAAAGTTATTCAGCTTTTCAAGACACAGACATTCATATACCATCCTGCTTCTCTTGGCAACAGCCTCCTCCTCAGCGGCTACAATCTCATCTACTGCTGCATAAAGGCAAAGGAGTAGATTGTGTCTCACCTTCCCAAAGAAGGGGCTTTGCTCCACAGTTACTCACCGGGAGGGTCTGTCCAGAAGTAGGGCTGGTCTGGGGGGGCGAGGTGGCTTCTCTAGTTTGTGGTCCCTCTCTCCCTCAGGACACTCCACTGTCATACTCAGCCCTCCGGATGCACTGCTGCTGGTGGAGGTATTCCGGCGATGGGTCAAGTCGGACATACTAGAAGACCGGGAGTGCTCCGTGCTGTAACCTGCAAACACAGAGCGATTACAAACCAGATCTTCTCCCCTTCCTGGCGGTACAGTTAACAGGCCGGGCAGCCTCAGAGCAGCATTTCTACTCCCATATACAGAGGTTTAGATGTACATCTGTGAGCTCATCTGCAGAGACCCAACAGGACTCTGGTACTACAGAGCAGGGCAAGCTAGATGGCTGCAAATCACTCTCACAAGAGCTTGTTGCAGGTAAGAAAATGGATAGGGCCAGTGCTAGCAGAGCTGCCTGGATCAATAGTTACCGGAGATCTTGGACTGCTGGCTGGCATAGCTGGAGTTCCGCGAATGCCCCGAGTGGAAGACTTCCTCTGGGCTGGACAGGTTCTGATCTGGTTCTTCTGGGACACCTGCCAAGGGAACAACAGGGCACTCCACTTACACTGTAACCAAACCAGAACATTGCCTGCTCATCACCTTGGACTGGAAGCTGATCTTGGGATGATAGATCAAGGAAAGATCAAGGAAAGGGCAAGGAAAGCACAGCCCTGCTGCACAGGCAAGCACAGAGCTCAGAAACAGCTGGGGAGCAGGGAAGACAACAATTAACTTCTCTGTCAAGTTTATTACTAATTGTAGCATCCAGTGGCTGAATTTACAAGCATCTTGGAGGCTTGAAAGATCTAGAAGGACAGGTAGCGTCTGAAGATGACCAGTTAAACACATTAAGCTAAGTCCAAGAAAGCATCAAACGGTCACTGGCAATAAAGTATTACCACCTCTGCTCAGGTGCTTCTCCTGTCACTACCTTTCCCCTTCTGTTACTTGTGAGGGAGCCCATGCCATTCAAATCACACCTGAATTTGATACAGAAACCTCAGCATAACCTCTGCTCCTTTGCTATCACCTGTTTGTCTCTCTTGCAAGAAGCTTATCCGAAAGCTAAAGTGTAACATGTTAGCCAGCTTTTTAAGAATAGCACTTGCACAGTGTGCTAAGTCACTGAGGTGATGAGAGTTGAGCGCTATTTTGGTGCAGTGTATCTGCCTGCACATTCCGAATGTGCTGGGAAGGAAAAAAAGCTACAGGAGAACGCAGTGCCCTTGAAAACGGGCTCATGCAGAAGCCGAAGAACTCTGCATCAGCAGCTGGAACAAGGCCATTAGACCTCAAACCAACCTCTAAAATCTTCAGAGGAACTTTTCTAGAAGATAAGCCTAAGCAACAGAATAGCTGTATGGAGAACAATGTTAAGTGTCACTGAACACAATGGAAGGCAGGGATGAGCGCAGTGCATGAATTTTTAAATCCCCAGCAAAAAGAACACTAACAGAAATAGCCATGTGGCAAAGATTCACCCTTCCTCTCCTCAGTTGCACTTAGATGGTTTTGTTTTTCTCAGTTTTCTTAATGAGCAGAGGGGTAAGGGTGGGTGCAGGATAACATGAAAAATTAAAATGTTTCTGTGCTTCCAACTGCTGGGAAAAAAAGTGTCCAGGCACAGGCAAGTGTCGCATGGCTCCAGGACCAGCACTCGTACCTGAGCTGAGGATGGCAGCTCTCGGCTTGGTCTGACGCAGAGAGCCAATTACTGCTGAACTGCTGCTGCTGCTGCTGGTGGTTCCCTCACCCTTACAGGTCAGCTGCAGGGTAGAGTCCTGTCCTGGTATGGTGATGGATTTGGCGGTGGAAGGAGGCCTGTAATCAGAAGTGAAGAAGGTTACAAACTGCCAGGCAGGGACCAGGAATCACCCACCCACCGTGCCGGCCATTCCCACTCTGCTCTGTCAAGAGGGTTCCCCAACCTGCACCTACTCTTTGTGGTGGGGAGAAGCTGGCAGCCCTCTGTGACTAGCAGCACAGCCTGATAGTGGGTTTTGTTTTCCTACATGCAAGACTTAGGTCTTCCCTATCTCGTACTGCACCTGGACTGCGTTACAGGAAAAAGCAAGTTTCTGAGGTAGATTAAGGCAAAAAGGGACCATTCAATCATTTATCCAGGACAACGGGTTCAGAGCCTGCACTATCCTCCAGAAGACCATCCAGAGCTGCCTTTTCTCCCTCCACCATGTGTCCAGTGGCCAGCTGGCTCCACAAACAGGAACCAGTTTGCTGTTGTTCAGTTCTCAATTCCAGCACCGTTTTGTTACACCTTTCTAACTCAGGTCAAAAAGAAACCTTTTATCCCAGCAACCCCATCCCGCTGTGAGATTACTTCTACTGTGATCAAATAACCTTTCCATTTTTTAACTGACGATTAAGCTCCTTCTCAGCGAGACTAAAGTGCTTTCCCAGCTGTCAAAATTATTTTTCTGGTTATTTTGCGTGCTCCCAACATCACTTTGTAAACGCTGAGTGCAGGGCTGAGCTGTGAGTGCCTGGAGCCCCCTCCCTTCCTCCAGAAGTGTTTTTGGGTGGAAGCCACGGCATGTGCAGCATGGCAAAGTGAACATTCCTGCTGGAGCCCTAACCTTCCTGTAGCCCTAAGTCTGAACTGCAATAATGGGTCACATTAGGCTTTTTAAGTGAGGAGTGAGAAATAAAAGCTGTTGTCTCAGAGCTCTGAAGGAAGATGCTACATGAGAGGACCCTTGCAGTATTTTGGGATAAGGAATAAAGTGCTGAGAATGTTTTATATGGGCAGCCAAACAGCTATAAAGTTTTCAGGAAACCCAGAGCATGCCTTCGCCAGAAAAAAAACCCTCCCTAATGATGTTATCAGTGATTTACGTGCATCCTGGTACTTTGGGGACTTTGCTTTGCAGGTTAATAAGGCCTTTACAGCCTTAATCAAACAAACTGCTCCTGTGGCAGCTGTTGGAGCAGTCTGTGGGTCTGTTGGCTCAGGCTGCTCTGCCCCCCTCTACAACACCCAGGAGGAGAAGGTTCATCCGAGTGCTGCAGAAAGTCAGTGCTCGGAAGTGATTTCCCAGCACTATTTAATTCCTGCCTAATCATCTAATGAGGGCCATTTCCCAAAAGCTCAACTGATCAAGGACTATTCTACATGCAAAGCTTCCATTTTTAGACATTTGCACATCATCAACATACAAGGAAAAACTTGGAACGACTGCAGAAATCCCTCCAAAACTAGGAGGGTTGACTTTCACTGACCCTACTTACATTAAATCGATTCTTATATACAATTCTGTATCATTTTCAGGCACTCTAACAGTGGGATTTGCTTCCATAGTAAAGAAGCAACAGGTATTTTTGTCAGACATATTATTGCCAGACATCCTAGTACCCTAGATTTAAAACATCTGTTACTGTTACAGAGTTAGGCTTTAAGATATCCAAAACTTTTATTACACTTCCTTCTGAAGCAGGAATTTTTCAGAATTAGATGACGCTGCATTTACAGATTGAAAGCCTCAGAAAACGCTGTAGCGCTATGACAAGCTATTCACAAAATATGCAGCAGAATACGACAAGAATGCAATCTAATTTATACGCTTCAAGCTAGCTCCTAAAATTAGGCCTTTTAGCCAAGAATGCCACTGCTACAAGAGGTGGCCTCAAGGAAAAGCTTTCTTCTCTCCTACTGCTGGAAGACAACACAAGATGTTCCCATCAGCACACAGCAGTCCTGCTGGGTCCTGTCACACACCTTAGGGCAGGCTGGGACTGCAGAGTCCCACAGTGCTACGCTGCAGTAGGAAGATAGGTGTTGCTTGTATATTTGTTAGTTAATCCCCCAACTATTCTTTAGGCAATAAAACTGCTTCATAGCTTAACCGTGCTTATTCTCTCTGATCACAATGTATTAAAAAGTAGCACATGATTGCAATTTCTCTGCTAATTAATAGAAATTGTGCAACTGAGTCCCTACAGAAGAGGAGAATGTTTCAGCCTTGCAGTATTTTTGTTGCTGTTTCAAGATCTTTATCCCGTGTGATATGTGCTGATGTGTGTCCATTTCCAAGACTGTTTTGTTCATTGACCTTTCCCTTCTCAGAGGTCAGTGAAACCAACCCCAGAGCTATGAGAAATTCTATCCTTCACGCAAAACATGAAGTTTGTCATCAACATCCATTCGTTTACAAAACCCAGCTGATGCTAGCAGAGAAAATGCTACTTCCCCTCTACTTCCAAACATCAAGGGCAACTTTTCCCCCCCTCTCCATCAATTTTAGTCTCCAGCAGAGAAATGCAAAAGAACCAGGTGTCCTGGTCTGCCCAGGACAGGGTGAGCACCCAGAAACTCACGTTTTGAAGCAGGGGTCCCCCGAGAGCAGGGACATTCCAATCGTGACCTGGAGAAGGGGGACAGGGCACATCATTAGCCATGCTGCAGTGAGCTGCTCACTTCACAACAGCCAGGAGGTCGAGGGCTAGGTGTAAAGATTAGCAAGACCTAGTCCCATTCCAAAGGAAAGGGGTTGGACTAGATGACCTTTAAAGGTCCCTTCCAACCCAAAGGATTCTATGATTCTATGAAATCAGCTCTCTGCCCTAAATCACTGCCAGCAGTAACTCTGAGTTGCAGTGGCTCAGCAGGACACCAGCCTGGCCACCCTGACAACACACTCAGGACACTTCCCGCCCTCCTGTTCATGGTTTCTTTGATGACAAAGAATGCTGTCAAGGGTCATTACTTGGCCAAATGGATGCTGAGATATCAAAGGGCAACTCTGACAACGGGAAGCTTCCCAAGTCAGACTAGCAGCATAAAAGCAGAATCCTGTCTCTGTATGTAACAGGAGTTCTCTCAGGCCTGGCACTATACTCTGGCTGTGATCTTTCCAAATTCAATAGTAGGATTTCCACTGTGGCAGTACTAGCTGCCGTACCTTTAGGATGGAATTGTCCTGTCGGGTGTTCTTAGTATCATATCCTTCCAGCAAGCAGCAACGGACAGTGGATCCAGAGCCTGCAAATTCTGCCAGATTTAGATCAGCAAAGCCCAGCTGTAGCCAAGAAAACAATGGAGGGGAAGGGGAGAGAACAAAAATTACTCAATAAAGGGATATGTGGTGTCACAGAGACCAAAGGAAGAGAGCGCATCTGTGAGCGAGGGCAGAAACAGGAGCCAGTGCACACAGAACTGTGGCTGTGAAGACCCCATACTCTTGAGGATGGGCAGGGTCACATTCCTAATCCCCAGCCAGGTGGGCACTCGGAGGCCTTCAGGAAGCCAGCCCCACATGGAGGAAGGATGTACAGTAGTGGTGCTGGTCAGGACAGTGTTAACCGGCCTACAGCCGTTGCATAACCAAGGACATGGAAGGCACTAGGTCAACGATGTGGAAAAAACAGAATCACACATACACAAACATAATAAGGCTCTCTTTGTATCGGGCCATCCCAGAATGCAGTGGAGCATGTGAATCAGGAGATGAAAGGATATTGTTACAGAGGAAAGTGACACCGTCCCAAAAAACAAAACTGAGGCTTTTAGCACAGCAAGCTGGAAGCCCAGAGCCATGCAGCAGCACATGTGCGGCAGCCCCACAGCAGCAGCTGCTGCGCTGAGGAACTCCTGGAGCAACAGTTTTCTCAACATCACTAGGATTTAACCAGCAAGTGAGATGTTTGACAGGCGGAAAGAAAGAGAAATATTGGAGAGAATTAAGTTGTGAGCTCTCTAAACCTCCTCTAACAAAGGGGAAGCAAATAGGGAAGGTGACTGAAAGCTGAAGATCACAGGCAAATTCAGAGAGGGTACTGATGCTTCTAGAGCAAAGACAAACACAATGAAGAGTACTCTTGTTTTTCTGCTCTAACTCCTGGTGTGTTAATACAGTGCTTCAAAGAAAAAAGTTACAGCTTCTTTTATGCAGAGCTTTTGCAATAAAAGTCAGTCGTGTCTCATCTAATCTGATCATGAACCCCATATTTAGCCAAACCACCCAAGCATGGAAAGTTTTTGTCACTTCAACATACAGGTCACCTTCCATGAGAACACAGAAGGTGGGGAAGCAGCACCTCGGACCCTGCTGTTACCCTGTGTGTTGCAGCACATTTCTACTGCCCCAGTGTTGACAGCGGGACGATACAACTGATCAGGGAGTCCCAAACAGTAGCACCATCCTAGGGAAACGTGATGCTCTGTCAACGGTGGAAGCTGACAGGGAGTCACAGCACAGACCACAGTTGCTGCCGTATGAACTCTGGCTCCCACTATTCCAAATCAAAAGTCTAAACCACAGTCTGCACAAGACAGGATCATGAGGGGAAGACAGCAGCAAGATTACCGTAGCTGTTTCTTCCATCCCATTCTCAAAGGGGAACAAGAGTTGATGGCAAAGGAAAAAAAGCGTGGGATACCGTAGGAACCTTTCTTCAGAAAAAAAAAGGAAGAAAAAACCCCAAACCCTAACTTTTCTCCCTTCTTAAGAATTCCCTTAATGCTAAGTGTTTCTCCAGCCCTTGGTGTAGATGTTCCTCTGCCTCTTCTAGTCAAGGGCTATGCTGCTTGCTGAATATTCACTGATAAGGAAAAAACAGTCAATTTTTATCTCTTGGAGATAAACAGGACAGGAGAAAACCCCAGAGGGAGCTGCAATCCATCACTGTGACAAAACTGAAGGATGGAGGAGACACGGCATGACCACACCAGAACAATGACAGGAGTGGCCCAGTCCCGGATCCCTCATCCTCCACCACAGCACTACCTTCTCCAAGATTCCACACTGGAGGACAGAGTGTGGGAGAACTGTCCAGTGACCAGTGTGCTGAGGTCAGAAGCTCTTCTCAGGAAGCAGACTCCAGTATATAGAGGAAAGATCCCTTAACAAAAGGATGTTTTCAGATGTAACCTTTCAGAATAGTTTCCTCAGTTTCCCAGCCAGCTGATGGTGTTTCTTCCAGCTTGGGGAAAGAGTTTCCGCTTTATCAGTCCTTCCTGTTGGCTTCCACTCTATAACCCCTGACACTGAAGTGTCATTAACGTCAAACCAAAAGGTGCACGAGTCGACGGAAACTCGATCTTGAGCACAAACAGGTCCACTACTCTCAGTGCCTGCTGAAGGAGGACCAGGTAAGGAGAATATTCACAAGCTGGATTTTCCTCTGTATCTGCTGCCATGATTGGAGGAGTTTTCAGTTGAATTAAAGTTTAAAAAGGTGGGGACTTATTGTTTAGAATGGGAAAACAGCTGCATGGACAGACACCACAGACTTCTGATAGAAGTGTCAGGAACCCCAAATCAGTCAGTTCTGCCACAAGGACCTGCCTGGAACAAGCCTAGTCCACAGGGCAAGACCCTAAAGGAGTCCCACCCTGTCTGGTGGGACATCCCTTGTTTCTGAGCTGCCAATATGTTTGGGTCATCTTCTGTTGAATTCTAGAAGAATCCGTCTGTCTTCTTCACAGGAGACCAAGCAAGATACCAGCCCAAAAGATGAGATTTGGTCTCCAGTTCTGGGCTGGAGCAATGAGGTCTCTTTCAAAACCCCAAGAAACACAGCTGGAGACTGAGTGAAAGGGAAGTAGGTTGGAACATGTCCTGAATAAGAGCCCAGGTTAACTCCACCATGAAGACATGCCTTCAGGCTTCCTTTAATTCTGCATTTCCAAATACTGTGGGAAGCTTGAGGATGGACACTGCGGGAGGAACGGGCCGATGCATTTACTTTGTCTCAGAGGCACGTCTCCTCCTCCAGCTATGCTGCTCTCCCGGGACAGGCAGCTCTGTAGAATGGAGGAATAACCTTCCCCCACTCAGTGTGAACTTAGTGAAAGAGAAACTGATGTCCCTAGAGACCGTGACCTAATTAGCAACAAAAAAGGAACGGTGTGGCAGCCCTTGCCTTCCATCATGCAGCAGCACGCAGCCCAGCAGTGTAGTGATATGAGATGAAGTTCACCCTTCAAAGCCAGTTGCCTCCCGGTCTCAGGAAAGGTATTGATTAGAAGAAATTCTTACAAGGTTGTGCGTGACCTGAACATCTGTTTATTGGAAACTAGCAGCAGTGACTCATTTTCAAACAAACATGGTTTCGGGCTCTGAGCGAGCTCAACTTCTAAGCCAACATTGTCTCTTGATCCAGCACAGAGAAGAGAAGGGGTGGCCCATTGTCTCTCCCATAGAAGAGGCAAGAAAATAATGGGGAACAAACCAAAACTAACATCCCCGCTGATCCATTTGGTTTTTGCCTCAGTGTCTCCTGTGCTTTGGAAGGCAGCAATTTCTGCTGTAGGCTCTGCCTCACTTGCGAGGCAGGGAGATGCCTACCCTGGCCCCAGCTGGCTGCTGTGTTCAGGAGAACTGAACTGGAGTCTGTGTTTCTTTATTAGCGAGACACTGCCAGAAGCCAGAAAGTTCACATCTGACTCAGAACTTCCCCAAAGTTTGAGGACATGCAGATCATCTTCCCAACCCCCTTCTCAAATCCCCATCCAGTGCAATCTGGATCCTGTCCCAGCAAGTTTATTTTTTCGGGAAATCACTGAACTCAGGCTTAAACTAATAGCTAATGACCATCTCTCCAGACTGCTCCAGGGAGCAGTCACTGGTTTCTAATGGGTGAAAAGCACTAACAGAAGACAAGACCATCATTGCTGCCACATTTGCCCTTTCTGTGCTCTTACCTTTGAGTAGGTCTTTCCGCCCTTCAGCTCCTATAATGGGAGACAAAACAAACAGGAAAAGCAGCTATTATATGTGCTGGGGAAAGAGGGGGAAAGTCATTACTCAATCCTGGAGTTTGCTCTCAGGATTTCACAAACCTCTGTCTCACAAGGGTTACCACCACCCTGGTCGTTCCCACTCTCTGTCAAGTACCCTTAATGGAGAGGGAGGTTCCATTCCAGTCACATCCTGGCCCAAACAATCTTTCCTTCCCACCACTGCTCAATTCTTGCTGTTAAAAACAGAGCTAGTAACCACCACCACTACTGGTGGTGGTACTACCTGCCAGAAGCAGGAGCTAGATGCTCACCTTACGGACAGACACTCGGCAGATGCAGGGGTCCAGGAGTCCTGTGGCTGGGTTGGCACTCATTTTACACACAAAAGTAAATTTCTTTTTCCAGCGGACACAGTTTTCCTGAACTTCCTCTCTATGAGAGTGGAAGGAAAAAAAAAAAGATAATCTTCAAATAAAGGTACAAAGTCAAATCAATCCTGATTACTAAGTATCTTTTTTAATGACTGGCAACCTGGCCTATAAAGATCCTCTACAGCACAGCTTGGTCCACATCACCTAAACCTGCACCACACAAAGGTGTTAGGTTAGCATCAAGCTTTTCACTGGTCAGGATGAGTAAAATCCACCAAAGTTACAGGGAAGACTAATCCTCTCATCAACAGAATTTGCCTTTAAAACTCTCACAAGCTCTCCAACGTTTCCTGCTTAGCCGGTTTAGCTCATTCATCATCTGGCCTGGACAGAGCCAACCTCCGCAACCGAACTGGGCTGAAGGTTCGCGAGCTTATCTTCCTATGAGGTGTCTGTTTTGTACAGCCTCTGTACAGCAAATGTGCTATGTGTCCTGGACGGCTTGTCCTTCCCAGGCAGCCATCCTGCTTCTGACACTGGGACGAAGCCCGTGAGGACAGCCAGCTCGAAGGAGGACAAAAACACATGTGGAAACGCTCCTGGGTGCACACAGACAGGACTACACCAAGCAAATGCTGTGCTTCAAATCAGGGCAGGGGTGCAGACCACAAAGCAGTCCCAGCCAAGGAGGAGGTGGTTTTCCTTGCACAGTCTCTCACCAGCCTACCCAGATCTCCGGGGTGAGTGAAGTGCTCCAGCACAGCCTGAGCTGCAGGAGGAAGGGAAGAAGCCTTCCCGAGAGCAGGAATCACTTCAGGTATAGATGTGGCTTCTGCAGAGCCCTCAGGGGAAGCTGGATTTCACCCTTCAAAGGAAACTGGTTCGAAGAAGCCTGAAAACAAAGGTGTGTGGGTCCTTCTATGGGGCTCTGGTTCCCCACTGATCCTCTGTCGGACCTGATCCATTTATGGCTCAGAGCTTGGCTCTTAGCCAATTAAGTTCTCAAAGTAAGGAGGCCAGGGGGGAGGGAAGGGAAGGCACTTTTGACAGCTATGAGCCAGCAAGTTTGCATCTCGCTCTTATCTCTTCTCTTAGCACAGGACAAAGGGGCAAGGGCACCCGATAAAGTGTTTGCTTTAGCAGGGAAAGGGAGGCTTCCCACCATCTGAGCTGGGCACAGTGCAAGCCAAAGAGATTGGTGGCAAAGGGGAGAATGATCAGTCTTGGTACTGCCTCAACTCTCCTCCTGGGAAGGAAGGGGCAGGAGCCAGCACACAGCCCCATAAGCCCTCCTGCAACCTCAAGGCAAGCCCAACAGAACAGATACCAGGGACTGGATCCTGATCCAGGTCCCCGCAGTCCTCTGAGCTGTTCTGTGGGACCTGAACGTGCTGGCCAAGGCACACACTGAGAAGAGAAAAGGGGTAGCTGACAACTGAAACCTGTGATCCTCTGTAATGGAGATAAGGGCTGATCATCCCTGTTTAAAATGTGGGAAAACAGAAGGCAGCAATTCCTTCAAGGCAGTGAACTTAAAACTCCTTCCAGGCAGAACTAAGGCTAGCTATTGGAGTCCCTGAAAAGAGAGACATCTAAGTGCCAAAAATACAGTTGAATCTGGGACTAATTCAATCGCTCCACTCTCCAGCTCTTTCAGGAAGGAGAGGAAACCCTTCCAGATGGATTAAAAAGGCTTTGCTATAATAAAATATTCACCAAGCCAGCCAAATTAGGCAAGTTAAACTTCAGATGTGAGGTGCCTTAAACCTGACTTAACAAGTATCTGAAATGACCTAAAGGAAGACTCAGATACAGATGAAAAAAGGAATTAAACAGAACAGAAAAGTTGTTAACACACATCCTTCAGAAATGCAAGGAAGGTACATGGGATGCAGAAAACACTGAATATTTTAGCAGTATTAGTTGTCTTTTAAAAGTAACCGCTGTTTGCAGGATAGCGAGGCTAATGCTAATTCTGGTAAGGACACCAGAGCTTCAAGCTGAACCCTGGAAGGCAGCTACAAGTGAATGATCTTCAGACCAGAGAGGTACAACAGCCCATTACTGCAAACCTCATTCACAAACAGGGCTCAGAGTTCTAGCTCCTGTCAAAAATGACTATTTAAGTGACTAAGCTCCAGCTCCTGAATGTCCATCGCATGCTCCCCGCAGCTGCTTCGTCAGGAGGATCAGCAAGAACTGCTCTAACATGTGACTTTCCTTACTCATGAGTTCTCACTCTTAATACAATGCGCTATGATTAAGCTTCTGCTGGATGCTGCTAAGTCCAGTGAGGGCTAATTACTTCAAAACATGGCAAAAAGTACTGATTAGTAATAAAGAGCTCCTTCATCGCTCATTTGCTGTTAGCATAAGCTCTGCTAACAGACATTCTGCTGCTTATTAGAAGACATACGTTGGCTTTCCAAAACTGCTGTAGATACCACATGGCACAATGGATTAGGAGAACGATTTGGGGGGTTATGTTACCCACAACACTGCAAACGTGAACCCAAGATGCAGGTGCACACATAGCTTGGGGCTTTTGATGTCTTCGGAATAGTCTGCACAGGGTGGAAAGGAATTTATGAGATAAAATGCAGAGCTGCTTTCCAGTCACAAGTTTCACAATCATTCAACAATGACTTTCGACTTTCTTTTTTAAAGAGTGGCTTTTAAGGGTGGGGGCTTGGGCTGTACCATTAGACAAGCAAGCGACAGCACTATTGTTTCAAGCCAAATGCTAAAAAATTAGTCCCACATTTCCAAAAGATGGCATGTGGGCAAGCGATGGGCTTTGTCTCTCCACCTCCCACCAAGCTATCGTTAGGCTGGTAATTAGAGACCACCAAATTAGGAAAAAAAATAGATTCAGATGAGAAGCAGTTTTGTATTTAGTCCTAGAGTATTCTCTGAGGTACAATTAGGAACCATCAAAAAGAGACCAAAAAACACACAAGAAGCGTGGCAAGGGCTGCACCGAGAGAGGCGTTTCCTTCCATCCTAATCACAAGGCACCTAAAAGCAAAGCAGAAACTCACAGCTTAAAACCAGAAGTGTCTAATTTTAAGTTCTACCCTGTATTCGGAGGGCCAGAAATAGATCAGACCAATGCCTGGTACGAGGTGCCAATTCAATGGGTCTTCAGAAGTTTTATTTTAAAAAAGCTGTCTGTACCATTTTGCAAAAAGACTTCTAGAAGGTTGGATCCCTGCCAGGCTAAGCTTTGCTCTCTTCTGACTCGAGACTTATTCAAAGCTGTGTAATTACTTTTCCAGACCTAAATATACCTCCTTAGAATAAACTGATGCAACCCTCCAGCAGCTTTTGTGAAAAGTGGAGTTCCAGAAGGAGCTTCTTGTGGTCTTCCAACCCTGGGCTGCTCATCTACCTCCAGCTCCTTGACCAGCCAGAAGGGATGGTTTACTTCATCCCCCAACCACCATCCTACCCCTTGAGAGAAGACTGACCAGAAGAAGAGCAATTAGAAGATGTTTCACCACAGCATGGTATGAATCCAAGTAATGGGAATGATGCAAAGCAGCAACCCTCCAGTTGACCTACTTTTACAGAAGTAGCAGTGAGCTTGGTGAAGCTACCAAGGCCTCTTTGGGTTCGAATCTCATGCACAGCCTTACTGCAGCTCTGGAGACAGGCGGAAGAACACAAGACAAACAGATTTTAGAAAAGAGATGTTTACCAGCAGGGATTTTAGTGCCACAGACAGAGTAGCACTGTTAAAGAAAGCCACAAAGCTCACTACGAATGCAAGCTAGCTAAAGCAAACACTTCCAGAAAAAAGCCATGTATATGACCCATGCTATCTTGGGCTACTGTGGGCCTCCCTCCCACATGCAAACCTAGCTAATGAAACACCAGAACAGAGATTAAAACTTCTATTTACAGACTCCAAGCCGAGTTGTGCCCAACTGGGTATCATGCTTCAAACACAACCCACTGAAACAGTTTTGTCTTGCTGAAACATTTAGAAAAGCAGATGTTTCACTCTCACATGTGACTGCTGCCATAATGCAAGACAGTTAAAAGTATGAACCATCATAAAAAGGCCACAGGCTTACTGGGAGGGCAACGACAACAAAAAATAGCTTTCTAATGCCAAACATTTCAGTAGAGCAATGCATCTCAGTCTAATGTTTCATGCACGGGAGCAGATGTGGGAAAACCTCAGGCTAAATGAGGCAGTATATAGATAAGCACACACAAAGAGCTTCTTATTCAGATCTCCTCCTCCTCATCTACACAAAGGGGGAGGGTTCCTATTTCTGATGCCCAGTCCACATGCTCACTGTCCCCCTTCCCGGAGATCTAGATCTGTGTCAGACCCTTGAAGCAGAACTAATCCTCCTGCCTGCTCGAAGCAGACTGTACTCTTCCATCCTCCTCACTGCTTCACCACTGCACGCACAACATCACTGAAGCAGCATCTTGATCTGAGAAGGCACCAGAAAGATAACACTATTTTAAAGAGGCCAAGGAGCCAAGTTCCAGCTCATTCATTTAAACGTGACGGACTGAAAAGCAGCCCTTGAAGGGGCCCTGACATGCTCCAGCAGTGGGTCTTGTTGGGCAGAAGGTGACAACTTCAGCGATGCAGGTACAATCCCCTCAATCACAGAGCAGGGGGCGGGGAAAAAAAAAAAAAAAAAATCAAGTTATTTAATGGGATTTCATCTGAAAGGCATATTCTACAGCATTTCTTTACACAGCTCTGCTTCCAGCCACACAGACCCACCATTAAGACAGCCTTTTCTATTCCCCAGCACCTCCAAAGGCTGGATTAGAGCAGGATCACTGACACTCCTCTAGCTTGGCAAAGTCTGGAACAATCCTGCGTTATTGATCCAGAGAAGATAGTTACTATTTTATCCAGGTTATCTGGTGCAAAAGCTGTAGGAGAGACCTTTGGTAAGGGCAAGGAAAAAGTCCCTGAAAAACCTCTTTCAAAACTGACATTCTGAAATTCCCAGGTCAGTAACCAGTGTTCACACCACTGGGGGCGGGGAAAACCAAGATTTAGCACACCAAGATTTATACCACCCTACAGACACAGCAGGTCCTGCTATGAACAGAGGGTCTAATCACTGCCTAGAAAGCACAGTGAATATAAAGGTGGGTGTAATGGAAAGCAAGCCTGCATTTAGCCACTAGCTGTTTTAGATATGATCCAGAACCTGTAGGTATCCCCAAATAACGGGCTTCGGATAGGACACTTCACTGCAAGCACTCATATTATTAAAAAAAAAAAAAGTATCTCCAGGGCTTTGCCATCCAGATGCATGGCAAGGAAAAGGAGAAGAATCATCAGTGAAGAAGATGCACCACAGGCAGACAGCAGCACAGGAATGTATTGCTGCAGTAAGAGTTCAGGGCTGCCCATCTTTTTTATCTTCTTGTCAAGCTCACACAGGCCAAACACAGGGAGGAAGCAGAAGCAAATATGAAGTGGCAACAGATGCTGGGAAGCTCTGGAAATGTATCCCAAGAATGAGAGGTGACACACTATACTCCTCAGGGAACACCGCACAGGATCATAAAAAGCCATCTAGATACATGATACATGGAAATCCAAGAGAGTTTAACCTGGAGATGTTAAACTGTGCTTTACAGCAAGTTATTTACACAGAGGGGTTCTGCCTTCCCTGAGCAGAACAAGAAAAGGCTGCAAGTAGCTCTCAACAATAAAGTTACTCTGTTTTGCCTGGGCTTACATCACTGAGCAGAACAACTGCCAACCCAAAGAGCTGGACATCTCCCCCACTGCAAACAACCCCGTATTCTCCAGCTGACAAGCGCTGGTTGTTGTGTAGTAGACATTAGCAGTTATGATGGAAAAATGGCTCGGAGACAGATGATGCAGATTGTGTTACTAGGGACTAAGCAAGCCTTTGTCATTTGAAACAAGTCTTACTTGGATGTTTCACTGCAAGTGTTTTAAACAAGGGTTCAGCAGTAAGGTCATCACATCTACCACCTACTCAAAAAATTAACTTCTAAATTGCCAGCAAACCCATTCCAATGGCCCGTGGTGGGGAAGGACACCTGCCCACGCCTCCCTCTTGGCATCACCTTACACCTATTCATTTAGTTCTTCATTTGCACCAGAGAGGACATATGTACAGGCTCTCTAAATGCCAAATTTGAACACCAATGCTTTCAGAATGAAGCATTCACAGAATGCAGAACTTTTTTGGGGGAACAAGGCAAGCCCCAACACTTTATGAGGGCTTCGCCATGCTTGCTCAGTTTGGCCTCACGCCAGGAGATGGACACCCATCCCCTCCCACTGTTTGCTGGCACTGGGGGAGGTGGGAGAAAAGTGAACGGAGAAGGAAGAGTAGGGGAAGGTCAGCTCAGGAAACTAGATTCCACTTAGGCCGTGAACAGCACGGCCTGCATAATGCCTGTTCAACTGGAAAAGAGATAAATACAGGAAAAAGCATTAACAGCAGCCGGACAGGAGAGGAAAAAGCTAATGGAAGAAACTTCAGTCACAGCTGAGAAGCCAGGGTAAGAACAGTCAAGATTTTCACTGGGGGACAGGAGATGATGACGAAAGCACCAAGTATGTGAAAGGCAAGCGAGGAAAAGAACTGGAGCAAAACCAGCGAGGCGAGCATGAAATAAAAACAAGATACAAAGAATGATTTTGAAATCCTCCTTAAGAATAAACTGGTATCTAGCAAGCAAGTGATTGACTTTTTATGACTTTAACCTTATTTCCAGAAGAAGCCTATTTCCGTAGAAGCACAGCTTTTGAACTGCATATTACAGCTCCCTCCAAGGCAGTGATCAATCTTGATAAAGCTCCACTAGTACAAGCCAGGCAGTGATAATACCTACTGGAGAATGGGGATAGCAGTCAATCACCAGTAGAAAACCTTCCAGCATCAGCAGTCCTCGTTGTGTATTAAGAGCTTCTTTGAAAGGCAGTAATTCAGTTATGTCTGGACACCAGTCACATGCACCCAGACATGTGTCTTTTAGACGTGACAGACCCAAAACCCAGCACCTCATACAGAATATCCCATAAGCAAGAGCTTTCCAGTGCGATCCATCTCATGTACTGAGGAGCCACACTCTCCAGTACATTCACAGCTTCTAAAACCTAGCGTCTTTCCAGCCATTCCTTCTATCTAAATCTTAAAACCTTTAAGTTCCCTCTAGCGTGAAGTACTTTAAAAATACTATCAGAAACAATGCAAATTATTAAAAAGTAGCACGTAGCTGGTGACCAAGTGCTACAGCGTATTTCTTTGCATAACAAAATTTAAAAATTGTGCCAAATGGAGAAAGAAAGTTACAGAATAATGATCCTTTAAAACTTAAGCTATGGAACAAGTCAGATGAGTTTTGGAAGGGTAAGTAAGGGTGGAGCAGCGAGCAGGCACGGGGAAATAATTCTAACAGACTCAGCTACAGAGCAGCGAGGGACACGTACACGGCACTTTACAGACAGGGCATGCCCAGCAGAGCTACCCTGCTTCGAGGTATTTATAATTTACATTCTGCCATCTCGCAGCAGAGAAGAAAAGCCAGACATGGGGAAAACACGGACAAGAAGGGACTGTAATAGTGAATGCTGTGCAACGCATCTACAGTTACACACTGTGCTGAAAACAGACCAACCCCAAGCAGCACATATCCAAGGACTTGCCACATCTACAGAGCACAAGCTCTTTTTGGTCAGAGGCCAGGGATGTGTGCCAGGAGCAAAAACATCACAAGCAAAGAACCACCAAACTCTGAAGTGTAAAGAAGGAATAACTGGATAGATGACTCAGTTACTGAAACACAAGTCTGTAATAATGTACATATTGAACACTGAAAGACGCATTTGCTTTTTTTGAACTCTGATCATGCTCTGAGTCACCACACCAACTCCTACTTCTATTGTTCTGATAGACTACATTGGAGCTGGATTAGCCAAGAAGCCATGTGCCAGGCTGCCAAGCCCACCACCAGTGCTTTCCCCTCTTAAGCAAATTCACGATTTCAGTTACAGAAGAAACAAGAACAAGTTTGCACTGCAGATGTCACTGGAGTCTGCCCAGGTCCACCACCAGCCCCTCCACTCAGGTCCTAAAACTTCAGAAAAACTGTAAGGTTTTTTCTGTACAGATGCTTACAAGATTAAGGTTGATCGACCCACCCTATTTCAGAGTCAATACGTGTTCCTGTACCACACTGTAGCTTAGAAAGCCTTTTCACTTCTGGCAGACCACAGATATAAAATGACGATTTACTGATTTATCCATTGCTGATATATTTATAAACTTTCTTCATCCCATAAGTGTTAGCTGTCATCCTGAGACGTTCCAGATTTGCCTTTTGCTGACTAAATTTAAACTCCTAGTGAAGAGAGACAGCAACGTAAACTCCAGCAAGGAGAACTCTGATAATATCCCTGCCCTCACAGGGTACAAGACATGGCTACCATTCCATGCTGCATGAGAGGTGTGTTTGTAAAAAAGAAAGCTACCTTTCAAAACAGGAAATTCATGCATGCCCCCCAAGATGAGAAAAATGAAGACATGGGTCAGCTCAATACTCCAGAGCTTTGCTGGGATAGTAAACCTGGAAAATGAAAACCCTGAAGGGAATCAACAAGACTAGGAACAACAACCCTGATGCAAGCGATGTACACATGAAGTCTTTTTGCCTCTAAGGCAGATTTATGGCACGTGAAGATGCACTGATGCCAGAATAGTTATGTGATATTTTTTGGCCAATATCAACGCTGTTTCCACCAGGAGGATTTGCCAGTATAGCTGTACTAGAGCCTTTATAGTGCAAATTAACCTGCACACGAGGCCAAGTTCATTTCTGGAATAATTTCATTAATATCATGTGATGTAACATCACTGCAATTTGGCTCAAGTACGCTGAAGAGCCCTTCAGTAAATAAGCTGCCTGAAGTCAACCCCAGTGCTAAAAGTAGGTTTAGTTACCCAAGAGGTAACACCCTGCTGTGTCCAGACCTGTCCCCCTGTGAGTCACTTCTATGTGGTATTGGTTTTGACTAAATGTATACAACAGCCCAGAAGAAAGCCCTTTATATGTTAACAGCAGCTTTTTCACTCCATGTGAATACAGGTGCTTTATGATGGTTCCTTTACAGAGGCCCCATTCAGCAGTACAAAGCACTGGTTTTTAAGGACAAGGTACAAACACATTCTCCCTGAACCTCCATCCCCTCGATTGCTGTTAGGATTTATCAGCAAAAAGGCTACTCAGCAGAAGAGGCTGCTGAGTAAAGCCTGCTGTCCCCTGACTTGGCACCACACTGGTGGTGATGGGCTGAGATTTCTAGACCCTGTCTGTCCTGACTCTTTCTTCCCTTCTGCCCTGACTCCGCAGTGTTACACCAGAGTGCCAGAGCCAGCAAAAGTGGAGAGAAAGGAGTCTGAGATGGAGCAGTTAGAGCTGCTTGTGCTCTTCTGGAGCCACAGCTCCAGACAAACACAATTCTCTAATAAAGACCAATATCTGATGATGCAACTTGTCCTAATCAGAGAAAGGTAACTTCATACACTACATCTTGGTTACAAACAGAACACAGGAGAGCTAACAGCAGTCGGTGCTGGTTAAGCTGCTGGGAGATGTTAGCAGAGGCTCTCACTGCTCCACTGCCAGGAGCAGGGTTCTGAGGATCAGAGAGTTTTTACCTCTGTGGCTGTCACTACCAGCTGTATTCAGACACATTCCCTTGATTCTTTCCTGCTGAGAGCAAATGATGTTGGAGATTTGCATGCATCAATTCTGGAGGGAAGACAAATGCAGGTTTGCTTTGAAAGAACAGACATACTTGCACGGAAAGCAGGAAAAGCCATTGCTATAAACCTATATTAAAAATTAACCTTAAAAGAGAACAGTGGCTGAACAGAGTATGATCGACTACTCCCTGTGCTGCAGAAAAAGGGAATTCGGCAAGGCAGAAAGGCAGCAAATGGAAGAAACAGTTGTAGGAAATACACTCCTCCACAAGTTTCTCTCGCGGCAAGGAGCACTGCAGGCTGCTGAAGGCATAAGATGAGCAGCACTGCACTTGAAAGGAATTCAACATTTATGCAGATGCAATTGCCTGTCGCTACCGAAGTAAGAGAGAAACCATAAAAGGCTGCTGACAGAAGCCAGGAAAAGAGCTTTCCTACAGAGGGGTTACTGCAGAATTAACCTGTGACGGAGGCAAGCAGACTACCTCTGAACGGTCCATACTACTTAGCCTGGAAACGGGATGATGCACTAGCTGGGGCTGACCCGGTACAGAGGGTCTATATGCAAGTGTGAATGCTATTGCTTCGTTCCAGGGCAATGGAGCATTAAGACATCTGGAAAAATTGCCAAATTATAAATATCCTGGATTTTTCGCTCATATTCAGTGACACATAGCCACAGCCTAGGTAATTATGGGAAGAACAGGAACTTACAAGAGAAACAGAAAAAGCATGATGAAAACACAACCAAGCTGACAACCCTCTCACCAACCTATACACATACAACCAAAAATCCACCAAAAACTGTGACACCACACCCAGCCTCACCTTTGCTGTTTCAAGCGTGGATCAAGCCTGAAAGAATCTGACACAAGGCTGGGGTAAAAAAAAAAAAAAGTCTAAGCCCGAGGTGTTTCCAGACAAGCCTTTCCTTTCCTTTCTCCTGGCCATTTGCATTTTAATGTCGATGAGCAATATTATCCCTTAAGGACTGGAAAGAAAAGTGACTGGACAGAGAACAAGGCAATCAGAAACCTTCGGCAGGGTTCACTCTGGCCTCCCTGTTTTGTACTCCTCACGCTCACAACTTGCATTTCAGGAGGAATGGAAGATCCAGAGGCAAGCAGGAGCACAGGTAGGCATGTGCTGACCAGTCTTTCATGTGGCAGATGACTGAGGGAGCCTCTGTTGATCATGAGCCCAATATCCATTAGTGAAACATTTTGCTGCACTAACTTCATAAGGAGTTTGATTCTGGAAGCAAAATGAAGGTATGCGACTACTGCAAATTGAAACCCCGAGGCCACCTCCCTTTCACAGGGCTTCTGATTAGAGGTTCCTTGATCTGCTTTTTCATTGCGAAGCAATGCTTGGTAATTTCTGAAAGGTGCTAAACAAGACCTTAAATTTTATCTCCTACAGAATGGCAAGAGAATGGACTTGCCTTGTTGAGACAAACATGCTGCTCTAGGAAGCAGCAATCCCAAATGCAAGTTTTCTAGCTTTAGTTGGTTTATTTCAGTGAGCACATTTCAGGCTAGTTGCCAACCATGTGCAGGGGTGGTGGGCTCTGTAGATCTCTACAACTGCATCGCTTATCAGTGCTGCAGCTTTCTAGCCCTTCCAGGACAGTAAATCCATATACTCTTTTCCTTCCTTCTGTGTCAGCACCCTCACTGCTTTCAGACTGAACAGACAGGCTTCATTTCTTATTTAGAATACAGCAAATGACAGTGAAAGTATTTTTAGCTTCAATCCCATCTCCTGCTACAACATAGGACCTCTTTCAAGGCCTCCTCTCACCAGGGAAGTATGACAAATTCAGCCAAAGGAAAGGCATAATCCTGCCCTCTTGCCAGCTCAGCTGCTTTCTATCCACAGAGAAAGCATCCGTTACACAGACTGTATATGTGATTGCTTATCTAGAACATCCTGCCTCTTCCACACTTGCCTCCTCCCAGTCCTTTATTCTCCATATGCTTCCTCTTCATTTTCCTCCTCACCCCCATAACTCCATCCCATTTCATCAATGTTTTCCTCATCTCAGCCTAATCTATCAAGCTACACGGGAGACCCATGAGAAGCACGTGAAAAAGACATCCATGAAGATCAGCAATTTTGAGTCCTGCAGAACAATTCCCTTTCTTGCTCATCAGATGAAAAATGCACCAAACAAGAAGATTGTTCATCCAGTGAACACAGGCACAACTGTTTGTCTAGTGGGAAGTGCCTTCAAACCCAGGCACTAAAATGAGAAGCCAAGTCCCACTGTATGGTACCAGAGAGATCCTGATGCCAAGCGTGGATTACGACAGTGATGTGTATCGTGTCTCCCAGCATGTGCACAAAGGCATAATATGAATAAATGACAAGGGGGGAAAAAAAAAAAGCCTCTCACCCTGCAGGGTAAGCAGCTGGTACTGGGGTGGAGTGACACATCCAGGCACCTGAAATAACACCTGAAATAATCACCTTTACAGCATGGATTACTGATAGGAGGTCACGAGCCCTTATAGAAGGAACAAGCAGATCCACTCCTAAAGGCTTCTGTTTTATTATATAATAAGCCACAGCTACAGAATAATTCCTGACCCACTTCAGAACAGGCTGCAAGTCCAGTGCAGAGCCAGCAGCCCACAGAGGATGCAGAACGTACCCTGTTTGAAAAAGGGAAGCTGCAAACACGGCCACATCCGTCCATCCTTGCACAGAAGAGAGCTTTCAGAGCCCAGCGCAGGTGGACGCTGCACAAGTGCACGGTCCCACTCTGGCAAGCTTGTGAGCATACAGACTTGCCCTGAAGTGAGGGAGGTTTCTCATGTGAGGGAGATGCCAGGTTCTTTCCTGAAACACTACCAGATGTAGCTTCCTGCAATAAAATAATAGTAAGAAATAAATCTGTACCTACCTCATTTACCTAGAAACTGGTACCAGAACAACTTGCCATTGGCAGCTATTAAAATACCAACTGCTGTGCAGCAAGACCACAGGCTCCCAAAGGCATGCATGAATTCCTCAGAAATACAGCTACAAAGCTAGAGTCAACACTGACAGCAGCTCAAGAGCACAAAGAATAAACAGACTGGAAGCCATTTGGGTTTCCCTTGTATTTCAGAAATAAATACAGGTCTTAAAGGCAGGGAGCACCCTCTCCAACCTCCCCTTGTCCTTGGCCAGAGCTGATGGCATTGCCACCCTGCAAACCAAGTGAGCCCCAGTCTCAGAGTAGAACATTAATTTCCAATGAGTAATTTTTTGAGCCAAGGGCTGCTGAAGTCACACAGATAACACTGTTGCTAAGAGTTAGCTGTCAAAGCAATGCCAGTTCAGAATCAGCAATAAGGGGGAAGTTTGAAAGCCGTCTGTATCCGAACATGTTTACTGATGCTGTACACACTGCGTATCAGTTACAGGGCTTTAGATTACAGCTTCTGGTCAACAAAGCAGCCCCTGCCTGAGTAACAGCAGGCAGAACAGGAGTCAGAGCATAAACAGAGACTGTTCTTTACTCAACAGGATACACCCCCCGTGGCAGACGAGTTTTTAACGTAATTCTGCCTGTCTTACGACAGGCTCCAATGCAGTGACTGGTGACAGGAAGAGGCAAGTCTGGCACGAAGCAAATCAACCCACCCCAAAGCCTCTGCTTTGAAAGAAATGCTCTGCAAACTCAAAATGCAGCTTGCTATCGTTTCTGCCAGGGACTTGTGGTGCTGTATTACTTCTGCACTTTTTCCAACACCCTCAACTTGCCAGAGGTTAAACCTCATCCATGGCTTCTGCCCTCACAGCTTTCACCTACATTTAGCTACGCTGCTGGAATGAAACTTTTTTCTCATCTTCGCTGTCTAGTTTCTCTGTATTTGTTTCAGAACGCAAGCAGTGCAGGCACTATGCCTTAATATTATCTTGAACTAGGTTATGTTTTATAGCAAATCATTTCTAGAGGCTGTATTCAAACACCTCCTCCACTAACAACCTCTAACCCACTCCTGAGGCTGCAGCCAGGAAAGAAAGACGTTGGCATGTGAAGCTGCTCTGCAGCATTAAAACTCACTCTCTCAACCTGCATATTAGCAATATATTTATAGGGGAAAAGTCTCAATTTTCAGACACGTTTGCAACAACAGGACTTTAAAATACGTTATCACACCATGTGCTCTAGCAGAGGGCAGAGCCAATGCCTGTCATCCTAAAACATGGAACTGGGAGAATGGTTTAGAGCCACAACCAAGTTCCTTCCTCTGCTACAGGCTGACAATCCCACTTGAATCAAGAGGAAGAGCTCTGGCAGCAATCGTCTCCTTTCACTACAGCTGGTTTTCTTCCCTCTTGGGGGGACTGACTCTAGAAGAAACTATTTAGTTACCTACCCTTTAAGGCAGACAGCAGTGAAGATTTAGATCTCAACTGGGCTGAATCAGACCTTTAGTCTCTGACTAACCAAACAGTTAATGATTTTCCAGTTTGAAAGAGCCAAACGTGGTTGGTTACCTGAAGGATCCTATAACATCAGGCATAGGGACTGTTTATGTAAAGATAGTGAATTAGTTGATTTCTAACTCTCACCACTGAGAGCTGCATTTTGGAGATGGTGTGACTTGCACCTCTCTTCACAAAGGTTTCTGAATCACCAGCTGTGTGTTAGCAGAGCAATGCTTCCCCCCCCTTAAGGTCCTACAGAAATGAAGATACTGCATATACCACAAAGACATAATGACGTTTTGCATCCTGCCAGCTGAGGAAAGCAGTAGCTTTAGGTCTGTACCTACATAAGGATGACAAAGCCACATGTGCACAACAACTGACCTCAGTCCACAGGGAGCTATCAGGATTAAGTGCCTCCCAAATATCAGCATTTCCTTTGGCTTTCTGGATGCAGCTTTACACCAAAAAAAAAGCCAAACACAAAGCATGGAGTGCAGGAAGTGGCCTTTCACACGTACTCTATTATAAATCGCAAGGCTGAGAACATTCTCAGTTCAGGATTATGGCACCAAAATACTTGGAGGCTGGACCACCATAAAAGGGTCAGCTCTTCCCAGATGGAGCCTACAGCAAACTGCTGCTGGGCTGCAAGGAGATGAACTGTGTTCTCTGGTTCAAACTGACACAGGAGTGCCAGCGTCAGAAAACGAAGCTGAAATGCTGCATGTGCTTGGAAAAGCAAGGTCCCAAAGGAAATACAGTCTGAGGTGCCTTCAGAAGAGAATGATGAAGGTGGGAAACACCTTCAAAGTTGCTGCTCAACTTATGCAAAACAGTCTTTCCTCTAGAGTCAGACAGGGGCTTTTAGAGTACAATCCCTTCCTTCAAATCCAGAAATACCTGAGTGAAACTGTTGGCACGCTACCAGAACAACATAGAATGAAGTGTCAGAAGTCTGTGGATAACACCTGGCTTTCCACTTCCTTCACATCATGCACCGGCAACACTTGCTGCCAACACACAGCCAGAAATCAATCAGCACTGAGGTAAAGAGCATCTGGCTGTCACTCAGCATTAACTGACACTGTAAACAGAGGAGGGGGGGGGGTGGTGGAATTTAATCAAGCCTTTCTCTTCTATGATACCCAAAGATGTACATGTACTGCGTCAGCCTTTGGCTTTAGGCACTTATTTGGACATCCAGGCTCCTGCCTGCACTGATCCACAGATCTGAAACCTCCCAAGGAGCTTATCATATCATCTCTCTAGGAACAAAGACACACACCCCCCTAAAAAGCTTCAAACTGGTACAAAACGCAGCAGCCCATCTGCTTCACAAAAACGGTTGCCATGAATACATCCCCACTGCTCTGTGCCTGCTATTTTTAAAGATACTTGGGAGGCAACTGAATTCACTGGCAGTTGTGCTATTTAAGTATCTGGATTAATGCTATTCAAGGAATATATTCGTACTTCTCCACGGGGAAATACAGCACCTGCCTGGCCTACACCTGGCTCAAAGGCATTTTCAGAAGACCAACTTCTGCAATCCAATGGCAGAGTGGTAAAAAAATCCACAGACAATAGATGCTTTTCACCAGAGCACTGTAAGCTGAAACAGGCAAGTCTTACCCTCTGAAGCCTGGCCAGAGCCTAAGGAGACTTTACAAGGGGAGGGGAAAGGACGAGTAAAAGAATATTTAGAGCTGCAGCTACAGTCACTAAAACACCCATGGTTTAATGCAAGGCCTGAGCACAGCAAGCATGGAGAAAAGGGTACCTGCCTGCAAGAAAAAAAAAAACAACAAACCAACCAGAAAACCCAGGAGAGGCATATCCCCAAAGCTGAATGTGCTGACAGGACTTGGACCTTTTCCAGAGTGCCTTGAATTCCTAAGGGTGTTAAGTCTTGATGCATTTCAGAGAGGTTTCCCTCCAGCCTGGCCAGAGGAGATGTGAGCAGCTCAGAGCCTGGGAGGTGGGTCCTGGCCCCGGGTGTGCCCCACGGGGCCCACAGCACCCCTGCAACACAGGCTGAAGTGGACTTGGGACCAGGCTGGGCTGAGGGGAGCTGGCAGTACAGCCTCCCTCCTTCTGCTCTGCTCACAGGTCAATTTAACTTTGTGCCACCCAGCAACTCATTGGATAAATCATATTCCCTGCTCTCGCCACAGACGTGCACAAGCTGCCAACTAAGTCCATTGTAAATAACCTGAAAAATCTGTCTCCGGAGATTCCTGTGTTCTCAAGCAACACTCTTCTTTCCACATCATATGTCACTTAACTGAGAAAAAAGAAAACTGATTTAGCATGTCCTGTGAAAGATTCCTATACTTATTTCTCCCCCTCGTTTACATACTCCAAATGACATGGGACAGCTTGTTCAGGTCTGTTCTCGGAAAACTCAGGGGCAGAAAGAGCTAGGGGTCTGCTCAACCACAGCTCATGCCTCCTATTGCCACAGACTGCAGAAGAAGCCCAAATCGATTGCAGAGCAAACACCAGACTTTTTTTACACAAGCAGCTCACATAAGGTGACCTGACAGACACTGCAACCTCAAACAACACTTTTATTGGAAGCGGTTGATTTCAGAGAAACAATCACAGATTCTAAACAACGTAGACTTCTAACAACACCGGACACAGCATCTCCATTTAATCTTTCCCCAGATCCAAAGAGTATCAAAAGTATAACGGAAATGACTGGAGAAGCACAGACCAGAGGCAAGGTGTGACCTGGGAGCCTCTCCACACAGTAACTTCTCCTCACCATTCTTGGAAATTCATCCCTCCTGAAGTTTCTCTAACTGCAACTGGGGAAAATATTTGAAAACAGTGAAATGACTCAATACCACCGAGACCCATCACTTCTCAAGCAGGAACAGGTTTCCATGTGCTTTCAGTTAGAGCACAGACAGGTTAGAGGAAAGGCGGCAAACCCAACAGCTTACTTCCCCTTTGCTCATTTATAAGTAATCAAGACGGTTGAGGGTAAAGTATGTGTTTGGTTTCAATTACAGATGAATTCGCTGCTGGAACACATCTGCAACGCACCGCGCTGAGCGAACTGCTGAATCCCTGCCAGCTCAGAAAACAACCCACTGCAACTCAAAACGGCTGGCAGCATCCGCAAACCCCAGCAACGGCTCCTAGGAGCTGCTTTCAGGGACGACAAGGAGAGAGAGGGAGATCGACATTTCTCAGTACAGGCTTTCCCTGAGACACCCTCCAGTTGGACTCATTTTATTACGATGCCAGGAAGCAGAGGGGTTAATTTCTTTCCAAGTTCACATACTGTTTGAATTCCTTAGATAAGCTGCTTCCACCAAACCTAAGGTTCTAGCCTTAGGGGAGAACACTGTAAGGAAAAGCTCTTTTGATAGATTTTCTTCAAAAGGTAATTAATTCAAAGTCCATTTTTGGAGGTGTTCCACACCCACGGCTTCTACAGACTTCAGATGAGGGTGAACCGTACCTCTGAAAGAAAAGCCAAGCTTTGACCAATGCCCTACCACTTCTATTTGCAAGACAGAAATGTTTTAAGCTTGCCCAATAAAATCTCTCCTGAAATAAGAAAGCACAGTGTGCAGCACCACAAAGAGGAAAACCAGATCAAACCAGGCCTTAGCTCTGGGATAAAGCAGTTAACAGCTTGAACAAACTAATCCTGTACCTTTAAAATGGAGCAGTCACTCAGGAAAGAAAAAAAACAAGTTTTGAAAGCCACTGAAGGCTTCTTTCACATCTTGAGGCAGAAAGAAAGCAAGTCTGGGCTGTTATGGAATTTGCGTTTGCATACTGCTGGTGATAATCTCGGTGCATAGCTGGAAACAAAGTGAGTTTTTATTAGCAATTAGCAGCAGGAGTGGGGACAGACCTGCCTGAAGGAGTCAGAGAAATGCCAATACACGATGGTAGAACAATGTACAGCAGAACGATCACATAAAAAAGAAAATACTCCAGCTATAAACTTGGAGATGCAATGGCATCAGTTCAAGGAGATAAACTGTCTCCCTAACACTGACAACTTTGACTCCAGGCAGCAGTTTTTCCTTGCACAGCAATTTGCAATGCAAAGCAAGCTACTTCCACTCTCACCAAGAACAGTAATCCTGAAGCAAAGGGGGAGAGCTAAGTTGGGAAGGGTTGATTTGCTTAGATACAGTTTTCTACAGAATTAAGAGTATCAAGTCAGACATGAAAGTAATATAGCATAGGGTCTGAAATAGCATCTGAGAACTTGGGCAAGGAGGGGGAAAGAAAACCCAAACAACTCAAAAGAGGATTTCATCCACAAAACCCCAGCCTTTTCAAGGGAGCGGCCTCCTGCTCCCTCCCCATACCTCTGAAGAACTCAATGCAGCTCTCATCAGCCAACACCACCCGGGTTCAGAGCTTTCCAGCTATGTTCTTCCCCGACTCTGTAGAATAATGTGGCATGTGGGGCCCTACAACAGGACTATTAAAATCCCATCAAAGGGTAAGCAAGTGGTAGCCATATGCTAAACTGCTCAAGGGAAGAACCACCAGGGAAAGAAGCACAGCCAGGAAGCAAGTCTGGAAGCAGCTTCTTACCTGGTAGATAAGCTCGCAAAGTCTCCTCCATCTAGCAGCCTGATTTTGCAGAACAGAACCCCATTCACAAAGGGGACAGCAGTCAGCTCTTCTAGGGTGAAACTTGTTTGAAACTTGAATTTCTTCTTCTTCATCAGGAAAGCCATGGGCAAATTCAGCGTGGAAAGCCCAGGAATTCCAAACAAGATCAGGGAGGAGCAGCTCAAAACACACACACAGACAAGCAGAAGAACGGCACTCGTTCCAGGAGCGCAAGCAGGGAGTAAATTCCAGTTCAGTTACAACGATGGCCCAGCTTCAAACGCGCAATTCTCTTCTCTTTGGTGGTCGGATCTGGCTGTGGGATCATTGCCACGGCAGGCTTCAGGTAAGGAGGAAGAGGTCAGATGAAATCTCTGCAACATTTCCAAGGGAAAAGGGAGGGAGAGAAGTCGGACTCAGCTCCAGACCAGCAGGAGCTGTCCCAGTTAGAGGTTGCAGTGCTCTGTCTTCAGCACAACCCCTCCAGAAAGCATCTCTTATGGGAAGTCATCTTGAGTCTTCAAAGAGGCCTTAAGTCTGTGGGCAGCACATTCAGAGAGCTTCTATCTCCTCCTCTTGTGCAACTCCTTGGTACAGATCTTTGGGTCAGCCTTTGGGAGGGAAATGAGTAAATTAGTCCCAGCTAGTCTTGGGCTCCTCCTCCTCCTCTAAAACCTGTTTGGATGGGTAATATTCAGTCCAGACTCATACCAGTCTTAAGACGTATGGCTCAAATTAGCCTGGCCCCAACATCCTCTTCCCCCTTTTTGCCTGGAGCAAGCTTCACTGTTGTCATCCCCCTTATAATTTCTGTTTTGCAAAGCAGCTAATAAAAATCTGCTCTATTTTCAACCATGATCTTTAGAAGCAGTTTACAGAGCAAGAGCAATCTAACATACAGTCTAACAAAAGTAAGCAAAAGCAGTCTCAAGAAATGCAAAAATCTACTTAGTTTCTGTATTTCTGACCAGTCCTAAGCGTTAGCACCTGCATCTTATAAATGGAGAAGGCAGCACAGAGAAAAGAAAACAGTCTGCTCCAGATTACACAGCGTAACAACCGAATCAGGTCATCTGTCTGATCCAACAGCCAGACCCACCGAGTACGCCGCTTTGCCCCAGCTCCAGGTCCACACCAAGCTGTGGACCACACAGTTCAGTTTTGGGGCTGGTGATGGTCACTTCATTACACACTTACAAAACACCAGGGAGGCAAGAGCTGATTAGCATCTAAAAGTGACGAGGCTATGAACACCGGGCAGTAAACAATCCTCACCGATACTCAAAATTAATGACTGCAAACCAAGGCAGGCAAAGCTCACGATACCTGCATGGGTGTGTGGTTTAAAGCCCCTCTCCTGGGCAGGTGGCATCGGGCAAATCCAGCCGGCTCTGCCTGCTGTGCCAGAGCCTGGGCACCTCTGCGAAGGCACCACTCTCCTGCAGCCACCTCAGAGCGAAGCGAAGGGGCAGACTGGCGACTGCTCCGCGCCACCAGCCCCCTCCATGAGCCGTATCTGCCCCCCTCTGTCCCCGCACCGAGCTGCTCCAGGTCACAGCCTGCCTTCAGCCTCCTGGACTGTGCACTGAGAGGCAGAGAGGTCTCAGCCCTGCGCTGGGCTCCATGCACCACACAGCAGGCTGCAGTGAGATCGCAGCCCGTCCCCTGGCACCCCTGGGCCATGCCCTAAGCTGTGGTCAGGTCTCAGCTCGCTCTCTGAGCCAGGCACTGAACGGCGGCCAGGTCTCAGCCTGCCTCCCGGCCCTGTGAGCCACAGAGCGAACTGCAGCCAGGTCTCAGCCCCTCTCCCAGCCCCACAGGCCATGCTCTGGGCCGTGGCCGGGCCGCAGCCCAGGTCTGGCCCCACGAACCGCGCACCGAGCTGCGGCCAGGTCTCAGCCCCACTCCCGGCCCCTCAACCACGAGCTGACCTACGGGACGTCTCAACCCCGTTTTCCGGCGCCCTTTACCGACCTGCGGCCCGGTTCCTGCCCGGCCCTGCTCGCACCGCCTGCCCTCTCCTCGCACGGCCGCCACGGCCACCGCTGCTCCCCGCCACAGCCGCCTCTGTTAGCGCTACGCCAATTGCGGCCGCTACGCCAACGCCGTAGGCAGCCACAAGGCAAAGTAACGCCACCACCGCGCTTCGTGAATATGAACGACATACGTAACCCTCCTCCCCGGAGAGAGCGAGAGCAGCGCGTCCTGATTGGGCGAGCAGCAAGGAGGCGGGCCGAGAATGGCGAGGCTTTGATTGGTTGCCTCGGCACGGGGCGGGGAAGAAAGCGCGGAGATTGGAGGTGGGCGCTGTCGGTTTGGGCAAGGCCCGCCCCCCCCGGCTGAGGGGAGTGGGCGGTGGGCGGGGGCGCTCGGTAGCGGTCCCGGTGTCGCCGCGGCGGGAGGGGCGGTGGCGGGATCGCAGATCCGTGCGGCCGCCTGAGCAGTCGTGTGGCTGCTGGGCAGGGGGTCTGCCGAGCTTTNTATGGCTGCTGGGCAGGGGGTCTTCCGAGCTTTCCCTCCCCCCAGGATGTCCCGTAGCCCCTCGGCATGCCCGAGCTGGCGCTGGAGCGGGCTGGCTGGCTGAGGGTCTGGCAGGCCTCGGCCCCTGGAGCCTGCAGTCGAGGTGGCCCTGCCTGGACTGAGGTGCTTGCAGAGGCAGCTCTGACAGACGTGGGCTCTCTGCGTCCTCTTGAGCGTTGCCCCCTGACAGCCAAGCCCTCTTGGCCTGTCCTTGTCCCAGAGCCTTCCCTGCCTAAGCAGCTCCTGTTGACATCTCTTCCAGTGGGGATGTCCCACACGCTGCAAGCACATCGCTTTTCAGGCAGCGCTGCCTCAAACAGCGCTGTGGCCACCCCATCCTCTTGGGTACCACACAGCAGGCACTGGTTCCTGTACCACACCAGCTGTGCCTGGGCTGGCTGTCATGGAGCGGGTCGGAGGCCCTGGCACCGCATGGCCCTGCGGGCAGGACAAGGCTGGGCTGGGAGCTGAAGTCTCACCCTCCGTTTGTGAGATGTGGCAACCGGTTAAACACATCTCTTCATAAAATGGCTCCCTGTTATTATGTGCTGCTGCCGTGTCCTGTACTGTGGCTGGGATCCCTGGTTAGGCAGGATTCCATCGTTTAAGGGCAAGCGGAACAGAATGTCTCTGCTTATCCCGAAGGAGTCTGCAATCATCAATGCGATTTGCCTAGTTTTTAAAGTTAGGGATGTGCCTAAGAGACTCTGTGGTAGGGAA
Organism: Eurystomus gularis; assembly: GCA_013400335.1. Classification (NCBI taxonomy): domain Eukaryota; kingdom Metazoa; phylum Chordata; class Aves; order Coraciiformes; family Coraciidae; genus Eurystomus; species Eurystomus gularis. The sequence continues at coordinate 800,046 of VZZY01006140.1, read as the reverse complement.
GTTGAGGCTCATAAGGGAGGGACTTTTCCCAAGGCTGATTTGCATGTCTGGCAGAGCTTGGATGAAAGCCTGGGAGTCCTCGCTCTCTTTGCCAGGCTTTGATGCCCAGACTCCTTGCCTTTAATCTGTGCTCTCTTATGCAGCCAATATCAAAGCTATCAAATAATTCTATCACAATGTGACTCTTCAAAAAAAAAAAAAGTCTGCTAGGAAAAGTACATGGCAACACACTTGGATAAAAGTTAACAACTAGATTAAGCCAAACGCATTGTTATGATTCTTGCTTACCAGGTTAAGAAGATACACAGACTTTGGGCTGGGAAAATGTTTCATATTGGCACAGAGATACCAGTCTTCCCATACAGCAGGGTTTGTGGAGGCTGCTTTTAAAGGCAGGGCTTGAATCATTCCATTGGTTAGATACCTAGTGTTTTCAAGGCCTGGAGACATTGCTAGTGCTGGGCTGGGTTTTTTAGCTTTCTGTTTCTCAGTTAATTGGGAAAGGGCTCAGCCTGCTAAATATTTAGTATTTGCCAAGCTGGGATGCTCAAATGCTGGAAGCATCTTGAGAATCCAGCCCAGTCCCTTGCACTTCTCACTCCCTGAGCATACCACTGACACACGGGTTGATCTTTTGCTTCCATCACTAGGTGAAGGACAAGCAATCTCTCTCTTTGTGGTGTGGGAGGAGGCCGTGTGTTATCTGGTGTGATTCACTCTGATAAATAACCTCCCTGAGGGACTTCTCTTGTTTATAGCAACAGCCCTCAATGCTGAAGTTTACAGAGATTTTAATCCTTCCTGTTCTCACGCATATTTACTCAGCAGTTTTATCAGAAACATCTCTTGAAAACCTCAGTGTTTTTATAATTAATTGAATAATGTGACTGATGTTAAAAATAAATGGATTTGGAAAAATGCCCAGTGAGCTGCTGAACAGTGTGTAATATAGCAACCGTAGCGGGATTCTCAGGGGTATGTATATTTTCCTAACAAACGCAGTCTCATGACTTAGAGATTAAATCTTCATTAGTTCGAAATTCACCCTGTTGATTTTTCTGTGTTTATGCTGCATAATTGTTTCTGGACAAATTCACATTTTTTAAAGGGACAGTGCTCCTCCAAATCTGCCTCTGCTGATCTTAGAGGAGGTGAGTTAGTCTGAGCCCCACAGAGGCACCACGAAGGGGATGTGAGCATTGGGTGCCTCCGTCCATCCACCATCTGGCTGGCTTTATATAATTTTCTGATCCAGATCCAGTCCATTCGCTAAGGGTGAACAGGGAGCTCTGATATATATCGATCTGCTTAGCCGAGATGCTGTTGATTTCTCCTCTACGACCTCAGTCCCGCTGTGCCTACCTCACCTCCGCTCCATGAACCTCAGCCACCTCCCTGCCCTGACCGAATCCTTTCCTGATGCCGCTCCTTGGTGCTGCTGCCACTTCCTCAACTTTTGCTGGCTCATGGCATGGTCTTATCAGTCTGGGAGGATTTATCAGTTTGGGCTCTGCAGTTATGTCTGGGCCTCACCTCTGCTATTGCTGGAGGTGCGTCTCGCCGGCCAGGGCTGCATCTCTGCGCTCTGCTTGCCTGGGACTGTGAGCGGGCAGGAACAGAGATGCCTTTTCTTGCCTCCTCCCTCCCTGCTTCAAGGACTGAGATAAAGCAAAAGGGAAGAAACGAGGCAAGAAAAATTCAGAAGGGACAAAACTCAGCAAGGCAAAGTGAGATAGATTCAATAATGCTTTTGGAGCCATCAAATCCTATCTCTTGTCCCAGGGGAATCCCGGATGCATGAGCAAATCATCAAGCCCTGTAAAGTACATCATCAGCATCTTCCTCTGGAAAACATCCTCACACTAATCCATTTGTTCCAGCAGCCAAATGATTCAAGTTTGAAAACTAAATTACACACATTGCGGCAAAAGCATAAGCACAATAACCGGCTCTCCTCTGTTACACCCGTAACCTCTGCTATAATGGCTCTAATGAGCTTTCAGCCTTGTCATCTAAAAAGAGAAGATGAGCACACGATGCTTTGCTGGTGGCCGAGCAAAGCACCTGCAATGCACCTGCTCTGAGGAGCTGCAGGGGAGCTGTGGGTGCCTTCCCCAGAGTGTGGGGCAGACCCAGGCTGGGGAGCTCCCGAAACGGGGTGGAGGGTGCAGGACACGGCAGTGGTGTGAGCCTCATCTGTTGCATGCAGGCTGCTGGAAGCCCTCTGAGGGCAGTGGGTACCTCTCCCCATTACGTAGGATAATCCTTGGTATGGATTTATTCCAAGCTTGTGTCTTCTCAGCTTAATTTAATAACAGGCTGTGAGCTCTGCTTTGATCTGCTTGTGTTTTTCACTAGCTCAATATTTAACAGAGCTCATCATCATAAAGGCCAGAACTGTTTCACTTTCTGTGCCAGGCTGGGTTTCCTGTTGGATGTCCAAAGGACACACCTGCCTGGGGATTTCTGACCTGCCAGGACCAGGGATCCTGTTATCCACAAAGGGAACACAGGAATCTAGAGTTGGTGGATTCCTTTCCCCAAACATGTGGCCAGACCTGAAAATCCAGCTGCTTGGCTTTTTTTTGTTTACTGGTTTCCATGTCTGCTCCAGTGTGTCCAGGGAATGTGCGGCAGGACTTCCAGGAGGCCTATCCGTGTAACTGGAGCTGGTTTGCTGCTTCCAAAATCTGCAGACTGGAACCTGCTTTGCCTCAAGGCTTGTTGTGTTTATTAAGGGTTATCCTGTGTTTGTGTCCCAAGTGTTGCCTTCAAGCTCTGCCGGACAAAACACTTGCTGGCCGTGGCTCCCCTGCTGGTTCTGAGCTTCTGCCTGCAGCCCCACAAAGGCCGCTGTCACCCCAAACACAGCAGAAACGACTCTAATTCTGTGGTTCCCACTTGACACAACCTCTAATTTGGGATCCCAGGCAGTAGAGGTAACAGAAACTGTTCCTTCTGGGGCTGGGCTTCTGCCTTGGGTTACTCACCTTGTGGGGCTGGGACCCAAGGGCTGGTGAGCCCTGGTTGCAGGTGACACGGGGATTCGTTCCTGCTCACAAAACACACCCTGGAAGCTGTACTAATTATGTGAGCTTACAGCCCTGAAGCCAACTGTATCCTGGGCTGCATCCCCAGCAGCGTGGGCAGCAGGACAAGGGAGGGGATTCTGTCCCTCTGCTCTGCTCTGGTGAGAACCCCCTGCAGTGCTGGGGCAGCTCTGGAGTCCTCAGCACAGGAGAGACATGGACCTGGTGGAGCGGGGCCAGAGGAGGACATGGAGATGATGCGAAGGCTGGAACCCCTCTGCTGGGAGGCCAGGCTGAGAGAGTTGGGCTTGTTCAGCCTGGAGAAGGGAAGGCTCCAGGGAGACCTTCTCGCAGCCTTTCAAGATTTAAAGGGGCCTGTCAGAAAGATGGGGACAGACATTTTAGCAGGGCCTTTTGGGACAGGACAAGGGATGATAGTTTTAAACTAAAAGAGGAGATTTAGATTATCTAGAAGGAAGACATTTTTTATGCTGATGGTAGTGAGACCCTGGCCCAGGCTGCCCAGAGAGGTGGTCGATGCCCCATCCCTGGAACTATTCCAGGTGAGGCTGGCCGGGGCTCTGAGCAACCTGCTCTAGTTGCAGATGTCCCTGCTCCCTGCAGGGGAGTTGGACTAGATGAGCTTTAAAGGTCCCTTCCAACCCAAAGCACTCTGTGATTCTATCATTTGCGTGAAGATTCTTGTTAGATGTTTTCAAGTAATACAAAGAATCTTAAATGCTCCAATTTTCATACTGAACAGCCCACACTCGTGCTGACAGTACCTGCTGGCAGTAACCCCTCAGATGGCAACAGGAAGAAAACACAAAAAATCCAGAAGCTTTGCCAAACCAGGCTTGACAAACTTTAAAAACATGGTGGAGGATGTAAAGGTAATTGGGGTGAGTGTGCAGGTGATGTCACCCTGTCCCTCGGCGGGGACCTGCTCCCAGAACTGCGATGTAGCTACGGCAGCGCACTGTACTTGTGGGATACAGCCATGTTTATGTGCAGTCTTCTAAAAAATCTTAAAACCTGTCCCTTTGCTTCTAATTAAAGAATTCACGTGGAATTCATTTCATGAGGAATTCATTTATCTTCTCTCTGCTCACTTGGTTCTGCAGTAAACTCATCCCAAAGAGACACATGAGTTCCCAACATCTCAGCATCCTCTGCCCGTGTTTGTGGAAAGCAGAGGGACCCGGTTTGTGTTCCCAGGGGTTTGGTTGTGTTTCTAGAGATACTGGTGTTCCTCACCGCTGGGCTCTGCCCGTTGAACTTCCTCCTCTCTGGGCTCTCAGTCCTCAAAAGATTCATCAGTGAGGGGAACAAGCAGGACCACAAAAGGTCTGGATGACAAGGGTAGTTTCTGTGACCATCCTGGCAGGGCCCCGCAGTGCTGCAGCTCAGATCGCCGCCTTGCCCCGTTGCACAGTGCCATCTCCTGGAAAGCCGTGCAGGAGCTGCTCATGTCACAGAGGTTTGCTCCTGAGGCAGCTCATGGTGCTGCTTGGCTGCTGCCTCTGATTGCACGGAAGTTTATCTTCTGACCCACCAAGAGTCCCCCACTTCCTCCAGCACGTACGAAGGATGCCACCCAGCTGCTCGTCCCCACCGCCGGGGTACCCTGCGGCAGAACATCCCTGCACGGCTCTTTTCCACTCTGGATGCTGAGTACAAATCTCTAGGTACAAAGAGAACAGTAGAGGAGCACAAACATCTATAGATGTTACTCCTCAAGTTTCATTCTGCTTGGGCACCAGGTCCCCGTTCAGTTGAACACCCCATGTATACGTTCACCCTTTAGGTGCCCTGTTTACTTCTTCCTCCTGGTTTTAAGGGATACATTTTCTTTCTTCCTTCTTAAGTTTGATGACCTCGTCATGAGCAACAACCGAGCTCCTCCTCACGGTGCTCACCCTATATTTAAAACGTTGCTACATCTTTTTAATGAGACAAAAATGCATACGCGGAACTTGCACCTGAATGCTGCTGGCTTGACTAAGCTCTCTATTAATTCTCAAAAGACAAGAAAAATGGGTGGTTCCAAGGGCAATACATTTACTCCTGTGAGACAGTAACACAGCTGAAGTGGTTAGTCACGGAAAAAATGCACAGTCCAATTTGCAGCCAAAGGCTGGTACTTCAGCCGTCGCTTGAGGCTGCTGTGGCATCTCGTGAGCTGCTGGGAGATTAGTCGACTTCAGTAACCTGTCATACCCAGTGAAATAACGAGCGCTCCAAGGTAAGGCTACAAAAGCTGTTATTGGAAAAAAAAAAAAAGGACCATATGTAAATATAAGGCCACAAAGTTCACAAACATGAGAAAAAGCTGCCATGACACGCGCCTCTTCACATCTTTCTTTGGCCCTTGCACAGAATCACGTTGCAAACTTGCCATGAACTCACATTTGCCTTGGAGCAGAGCGATGAACTGAAACGGCCTGTTTACCAAAACCATAGTTTTTATTAAAATTCATATTTGTAAAGGAGAGATCATTACACAAATGAGGTAAACCAACACAAATTACAATTTTCACTTAAAAAATAAATTTCAGTTGAGCAATTGATTCGATTCCGCAAAGTCTTAGAAGAGTCAAGTGAGTGTTACTCATGTGGCGAGACGCCGGACAAGGCGCGAAGATGCAGCTGATGCTGCCCTGACTTGGCACAGAGGTGTCAGTGCCAAAGGGTTGGGAGTCTTCCAGGGGCCGAAGCCTTCTCACCGCGCTGTCCTGTTCTCCTCCATCAGCCTCGCAGATGGGAGGAGACGAGTAAAGGGCAGGGACAGGCAGCGGTAACCTCTTCACCTGCTCCTCTAACCAGGGGTCCCCCAGCAGCATCCCCTCATAAAAGGCTGTATAAAAGTTTAATTTGTGCAAATTCACTCCCTCGTCAGTCGTTGCTCATCGCGTCTCAGTTCTAAACGAGACTCAACAGCAAGCAAACATCAGCTTTCAAAAAGTTCCACTTCAAAAGTGGTATCTGGCAAGCAACAAGCCCATTAAATGTGACATGCTGCAAGATACGGTGAGAAGAGTTACACTTCCTTCTTTCTTGCTTTTTTTTTTTTGAAGTTTGCTTCCATGCATGTACAAGCAGAGCTTTTAGTCTAAAATTTTATGAAGTTACTGCAAGTGAGAGTCGCATTAGCCACCCTGTGAAATTAAACTTTCTCACTAAGGACCAAGCCCCAGAGCCTGAACACCTCAAAGAAGAGAGAAGTGGCTGCAAATGTTGTTTCACCCTGTATAGTGGTAAGAAAATAGTGAGGTGAACCTCAGGCCTGTTTGCGTGCCCCTCAAAGCCAGCTCGAAGACTAACAAAGAACAGCCGTGCTTGCTTCCGGCTCCTGACTGGTACAGAACAAATACCACTGCCACCAGCAGAACCAAAGAATGCTCCAGAGGTCACTCAATTAAATCAAAGGCCAACAAACTCCTACATGTTGAGAATTACTGCGTGGCTGAAGCTCTGCAGTCCAGGTCCACTTTGATGGATGAAGGTGTTATGGAGGTGACAGACTATGCAGAGGAGACAGAGATGGAGTTTCTCCTGAGTGAAACTCATCCAGGCCCTTGTGTAATAACTATGCTGAGAAAGGTGATACATTGCTTCTGATACATATCCCAGGACAGTATCTGGTAACAAAACCATGGAATTTTCATCACATCTGCCAAGTTTATAGTGAAATTTCATGACTGCAAGCAGACAGAACATGAGGTGAATGCATTAGTTTAATCCCATTTATCTCCTCAGGGGATGCGGGTGGGATTTAAACTACATGTCGGCTTGGTGCTGGTCTGCATGGGCTGGATGTGACCCCGCAGGAGCAGCATCCGTAACTCGCGGTGCAGAGAGAGGGTTCTACCACATCCGGTACCACGTTTCCAGTAAACGCTTTTAGCGAGAGACAGAAATGCATCCACTTCTGTGCACTACAGTTGACGATAACGGTACCATGGCAGCTGCAGTACCGTGATGTCACAACAAGACTCTCCATGTCAGAAGTCAGTTAAAGGCTGTAGATCTTGAGAGAGAGAAAAGAGGTGTCATACTTGGGAGAGTTTTTTCCAAACAGAAATTAAAAAAAACCCAACTGTCTTTTTTTAAAATAAATCTATTGTTTGAGGAAACTGATGTTAAGTTCTTGATTTATTACACATCCTGCTACTGCTCTGTATGACGAGTCTGAATAGGCAGATTAGCATAAGATTAGCAGAGAAAGAAAGCAGCAAGACTCCAAGGCAAGCCCTTTCACATTGACAAAAGCTAGCACCCCTTGCTTCCTGCATCCACCAGCAGCATGGGCAGGTTTTTTCCAAGAAGGACATCCCATCACTGTTTCTTTCACTGGATCATGCCATCTTGCTGCCCCGTCTGGCTGGGGTCAGTGGTGACCGATGGACTGGGTGTATTGCTCTGCAAAAATCGACGGAAGTCCTTAATCATGGGGCGGAGGACCTGGATGAGGGCACTCAGTGCCGCCTGTGTTCCTTCCATGGCTTGTGCTTGTCGCTCCTGGGCGCATGCCTGCACCTCCTGTGAGCGACGAATCATCTGCAGCAAGTCATTCTGCTGCTCCAAGTGCTGGGCAATCTCCTTCACGTGCAAGTTGGTCACTCGCTGCTCCTGCAAGAGCTTGGCTGAGTTCAGAGCAATTCGGCTTTTCAGCTCCTGGGGTTTCGCAGACACTTCGTGTTGATGCGCCATCATCTCCAAGGGTGCTTCAGCAGTGACGGTGGTGGGGGCTTCTGTTGTGCAGTACTCCACAACTCCATCCTCCAGACTGTGGTAGGTCGTCTCTGCAGGAACTGGAAACAAAGAACAGAAAGGGGGTAAGAAGTAGCTGTGATATGGGGATTTATATCTACAGGACTATTCAATGGCTATCACAGGAATACTGCCTGTTCAGTGAGATAACATACAAGGAACAGCAATGCAGAAAATGACCTATTTAAATCTACTCCACCCTCATTTGAGCTTCCTTCTAGGCTGTACAGTCCAAAGGAACAAGGCATGCCTTATCTGTCTAGACAAAATAATTCCTCAACCTCCAGATCAGAACAATCTTTCCACGCAGCACTAATCAACTGACATAAGGGCAAACACAAGACCCAGAATGCCACTTGTCAGGACAGCTGCTCTTTGCGGCAGACTGGGAAATCAGCCTTGGAGATGTTTCTCCCCTTGCTTTTGTCCCCAGAGAGGAGGGCCGAACAATCTACAAGATGCAAAGGATACTGGCTTCCCTTGTTCTTAAGGCTGAGCCCAGCTATCAAAGCTGACTCTCAGTACGTGCATATCTTGCAGCCACTCCCCTACAGCACGAGGACATACTAGGAATGGGTCTTTCATTACAGAGATGTGGGGGTTTCTTTCTGCTGGGGCCTTCCACGCACGGGCTCAGGGCTTCCTCATGAGTGGGTGTCAGGACCCCTCATGTGACCTTCTGCATTCAGCACAGAGCATCTTCAGCAGGTGCAGCACTCACTCTGGGTCAGGGTGACCGTGGTGGCTGACGCGGTGATGGGTATCTCAGTACCGTCACCTGCGCTGCAGTCCCCACTCGGCAAACTGATGATGGTGGCTTCACCCAGCAGGTTGCAGATGCGTTGCTGCATGGGGGTGAGGATAACCGGGGCGGTCGCAGTGCCCGTCGGGTCTTCACTCTCTGGCCCATTGCCGTTGCTGTTCTGGCTCTCGCCTCCCCCTTCCATGGCAGCCCGGACCTGGGCCACTTTTCGTCGCACCTCAGTCTTGAGGTCGGACCATTTCTTCTTGACCTCGGGCAGCTCGCGGTGACAGGTGGCGACGGCGTTGACGCGGCGCAAGATGTCGTGCCAGGCGGCGGCCTTGGTAGCCAGGGGCACACCCGCGTTGAAGTGGTTGATGAGGAGGTGCTTGCCCCGCTCCAGTTCCTCCACGATGATCTCCACTTCCCGCTCTGAGAAGTTCATCTTGCGCTTCTTGGCTGGGGGCGCCGGGGGTGACGCCATGGCCATGGGGGGCACCGAGGAGGGGGCACTGGGGGACACCTGCAGGCCAGGNGACAACAGGGGGGCCCCGAGGCCCCTCAGGGCCCGGAGGTGTCCGTTCCCCCCCCGCTGCCCCCTTGGCACCGCCAACGATACGCAAATTGCGTACCGCAGCCGCCCAGCAAACCCCGCTCAACGGCCTCCACCCTGCGACACTGGCGTAATGGCTTCCAGAATCAGCCCCCTTTCCTGCCTCGTCTGATTGGGCAGCCCGCCTGCCCATCAGGCCGAGGTCTCGCCTCCTGCCGGCAGCGCCGCCCTGTCACTGGCCAGCCGCGCTGCCCATCGGGGAGGGGCAAGAGACGGCCCCGCCTCGGGCCACCGGGCCTGCGTGAGGCCCGTGAGGGGCTGGGCCCGCCCATGAATTTCCCCACTCAAATTCAATTGGATACTTCTCCCGTCCATCAGCACAGAGCGGCACCTGCTTTGGCAACTACCGCATACAGGCCACGTCCGTCAAGCTCAAACTGACAGCCGGTTCGCAATTTGATTGGAGAGGGTGTAGCTTTATCCCCCCCCCTTCCCCTTGCAGCCTAGCCAATGGGAGTTCGGCCCAGGCGCTTGTACCGCCCCCTTCCGTCTCGGGCGGTGATTCCTTCTGATTGGTGAAGGAGAAGGCGTTCCTCTGACGTCAGCGCCCGCCCACTTGACGGGCTCGCGTGGCGGCCGGG
>VZZY01006140.1:518612-790084 GCA_013400335.1 Eurystomus gularis | reverse complement strand
CTCGACGTGAACCGCGACGGCGCGCTCTGCATCCACGACCTGGCCGTGGGCCTGGGCCGCCTCGGGCTGCACCGCACCGAGCTGGATCTCCTGGTGAGCGGTGGCGGGGGGGGGGGACGGGGCTCGTACCGGCGGGGCTGGGCCCGNTGAGCCGGGCCGGGCTCCGGATGTGCCTTCCCGGGGGGGCTGAGGGAGCGTCTGGCCGCCCTCCTCATCCCGCGCCCTGCCCGTGTCCGCCCCGCAGCGCTAGTCCCATCTCCGGGGCCGGCTCCGTGCTACAGAGCTCGCCCGGCTCCGCCGTTCCCGGGAGCGGGACGTGGGCTCTGAAGACCCTTTGAGCGAGCCTCAGCCGGGGCAGAAGACCCGCCAGGTTAGTGGTGGCAGCAGGCACCTGCTTGTTGCATGCCAGCACTTGCATCCAGTCACCTTCCTGAGGCGCAGCCGGGAGGGCCCGGAGTGAGACTTGGCGTTGGTGTGGCGGGAGAGGCCTCTGCTCTCCCCTGCCCTGCTCTGCTCTGCTCCGCTTCGGGGAGTGTTTAAGCATTTTTACGTGCTTGCCTAAAAGCAACCCTGCTGCCGTGAACACTAAACCCGGAGGAATCAGCTCGCTTACTGCCTCTAGGCATGTACGGTATTAGCCGCAGAAATTTAAGATTGAAAATTTATCGCTTCAGGATGAACCACGAAGAAAATTCTCTTTCTCCTGATCCGAGGACTAGGCAGCTTGCATGCGTACTTCAATTTGTACAAGATTTTTTGGAAGAGAGAGGGGCAGTCAGGTTGTCGTGCAGTTTTCATAGCGTTCTTCACGCTAGCCTGTTTGGCATCATGTTGCTACTCAAGTTTCTTGCCCAAGATGGCTTACACATGCCAATCTTGCTTGTCTGTTTTAAGGGTTTGGAAACACCTTAAAATGTAGGAAGGCTGCTGTATTTGTACAGTCTGTGTAGAAAATGTGCAGCGCACTGGCTTTCTACTTCAGTATTGGGAGCTGTGTCCTTTTGTGGGCACACAGCGCTTTGTGTGCTGCTGTATGTGTACGATTCTAGGCTTCAAGGTTCAACGTGTGTTGCTCTATTTAACTGTAATTGGTGCAATTTACACCTGTATGAATCAGAGTAATGGGCTTGTCCTCAGCGCACAGTTTGTCCCTGCCTGGCCTCTTGTATTTTATATGCAGGACCATAAAAAAGCTGAGTCCCTTGGAAAGATAGTAGATAGAACACATGGGTGCAGTCAAGGATGTGCCATGTCAGGGTGCCTCAATCCTGCAGGAAGGAAGAAGAGTTTAAGGATAACTTCTGAGTCACTGAAAAGACATGTAATTGAAGTGACAGTTCTTATTCTCTCCCTGTTCTGGGAGTGGTGCCCCAACTTGCGTGCTTTAATTGCACGTGTCTGTCCTTTCTAGAGTTGCTAGCTCCCTTCTAACTTTGCATCTCCAACGTTGTATAACATTTCTTTTTGGTTGGCATCTTCCTCGCTGCTGTAAAGCATGGGGGTTCTTTGGCAGTGTGAGGATCCTCTGAATGGTTTAGTTGTGCTGTTTCTAACAATAACACTAGTGCCATGGTGATTTTTCTGCCGTGTGCATTTTGGTAATGAATCTGATTATACCCTATAAGTCACTGGTGCATGCCCTGTGAAATGCTGACTGGCTGCCATCCATGGGTGCTGAATCCTTTACCTCTGGCAAAAGCCTCCTCCACCAGAATGTTCCGTGCTTACGCCTGCATGCCTGTCTCGGTTTGCATTCCCTTTTCTTCCCAGGCATGTTAGTCAATCCAGCCTGACATTCTCCAGGCTAGGAGGATGCACCATAAACCAAAATGCGTTTTTACTTCCCAGCAGATAGTTTCTTTGCTTGCCACGCTGCGGGAGCGGCAGAGAGGAACCGTTCTGCAGGGACTGGAACTGCTCTGTTGGAGGGAAATGCTGCCTGGATGCTGCTTAACAATCCTGTCTTTCTGCTGAAGCCCTTGCCTGTCAGTATTGTTCCTCAGCCCTTTGCTTCCTCTGCCTACTCTTCCGCCACGCAGGAAGTGGCTGGTTCGATGAATAGTTTGCAGAGCATTGTTAGTGTTGCAGAGCATCCCCTTTAGCAGGGTAAAAAGTGTCCATAAAGAGTGAGGATGCAGAGTTCAAACCTCCTTAAGTTCCAGTAAAACATGTGGGAACAGTCCTCGGAAAGCTGGCTAGAAAACTTCCGCCTTGTGTAACTTTTAGGGCAATAAAATAAACTTCCTGTTTCCCAGGCAGTTCTATTAATAAGTTGTGGGTTTTGTATTTTTTTTTTTTCACCATCCTTAGCTAATAATGGCACCTTGACACTTGGGGTAACTGGTGGGAAGTCATGCTCAAAAGTGCTTAAGCCTCAAGATGAAAACCTTTTTGATGTATTGGACATGGTGTTTGGAGACCAATTTAGGCATAAATCACATGAATTGCTTGTGATTAGTAAATTACTTGGTGGCTGTGGTGGGTTTTATTTTTCCTTCCATGCAACAGTACATTTGATATGGGAGTTACCTTCTAGTGTTTGGGAGACAGATGGAGAAAATATTAGACTTGTAATGTGAGGTTATCGCCAATCTTAGCTGTGAGTTGCTAATCTCTTTGCGTCAGTAGGCTAAAAGTTCCAGTGGTAACAATAATAGTTTTGGGCTGCAACTTGAAAAGAAAATGAGCAATATTTTGGCTCCTTCAATGCTTGAATTTTCTTGCTGAGATAAAACCCTTTGTAGCATTCTTGGAAAATTGCTGCCCTCTCTGTAGAGGTGGCCTTCTGTGGTGGGGGAAAGAAGGGCTTGTACTTAGATGTCCTTTGAGGTGGAATTTGCTTATGTAAACGATGCATTTTTTTAACCCATGCTGTTATCTTTAAACCATTTGACAAATAAAGGGTGCCAAATCAGTGAGCCTTCCAAAGAAATGCTTGTTTGCTCTGGTTAGTGTGAAGCAATTCACATACTTCACTTTGCTTGAGCAGTAAAGTGATAACCACGTGAAGAATGTTTTAAAGGCTTTCTTGCATTACTGTGTAAAGGGATAGTCTTTTACTGCTGAATTACATCTGCCTCTGGAACAGTCAATCTCCTCTTACTGCTACTTTCTGACTTCCCTCATGAAAATATTTATGTAGGCTTACGGAACTGGAAAGATGCACTTAATGGCAATACAGGTAGTTGAACTGGAACTGTTTTTGACTTTGTCTCTGGAGATGTCAGATTGTTGGATCTCTAATGGTAGAATTTGTGTGTTTGCTAATATAACTGTTTTCCTGCTGATCCCAATTAACTGCAGGGCTGGAGTGCTGTTCTAAAACCTCATGTCTGCTGCTGAGCTTCCAGTTTGAACTGGTAGAATTAATCCTAGCTGCCTAGAGCCAGACTGAAGTGGTGAACATGTCTGCAGCTGCCTCTTCTGCGGTGGTGCTCAGCATCTTCTGCTGGACTAATTCACTCAGCTTTAAGCAACAGCAAGCATAACCCTTATCTCTTTTCAGTTACAAGTGTCTGGCTGTCACTGCTGTAAGGATGGTGTCCTCCTTGGCCTTATAAACTTGGGAGAAGAATGTTTCATATCTGTGACTGCCTCTTGCTCCCTCAGTATCAGCTTTCCTATGTGAATCTACATCAGCTCCTGTTCTGCTGAGATCTCCACATCTGCTTTCATCTTAGCCTGGTATTTCCTCTTTGATCTCCAAGTTCTGGCTTTCCAAACTCCTGCACAAGTTCTGTTGCTCGCTTTCCATGTGTATCACAGAAGCATAACTGCAGTGCTGCAGCCAGGCTCTGCAGTGTTCTTTGCTTCAGGCCTCTCCTCTGAGCGCCTTTGCTTTTGAAGTGCGTCTCTGGACTCTCCCAGCTGCTGGAGGATGCTGTGTCCGTGCTGTTCTGGGACAGCTGGTCAGTCAGCTCTTTCGCAAGTGACTCCATGGATGGATTGAGAAACTTTCTATTGTAGCAGTAGCAACCATAAAAATGTTTAATCTTATTTCTGATCAATACTTTATCTTCTGTTGTGACGTCATTTAATTCTTCCTTTCAGGCTCTATTTCTGTAACTATTTTACTCACCAAGACTTTTGAATGCTCTATTATACTGTGCATAATGTGTTGCAAACTGTAAGGGGCAGAGGAAGCAGAGAATCTTTTCTGTGTGATGCTTTCACCTGTTTTCCATTCACAGTCACATGGAAGAGGAGGGCCTGAGTTTTTGTAGTGTTAGCAAAGTCTCTGTTCACGATAAAAAGAGCAAAATTGTAATACTGTTCTGTAACCTAGACTGGAATATCTCCAAACCTACATACATTTAGATACAACATCTTCATGGTTTGTGCCTCGAGTCCTGCTGGGGCAGTTGTGGAGCTTTTGGCCAGGCCTTCGTAATTCATCCTGAAGGGCTGAGCAACACAAGGTCGTATCAAACAAATGAAGCAGTGTTACAGTTTGAAATTCCAGTTGATGACCTACCTTCTGCTGAAAGGTATTTGCCAACAGCTTCTCAACCACCCGTCTCCTGACTAATCCCAGAGGACGAATGTGGATACCCTGAACCAGTTGAACACCAGGTGAAATTGCTTTCAGTAACATGTTAAGTAACTCCACACATTTATGTATAATGTGCATTAAAATAGCAAGCAAAAAAAGATCATGTTTGCTGGGTCTGCAGGGAGAGGAGGCCTGTTGCTGCTCTTTGTAAGTTATGAAACATGTGGTTTGATGAAGGCCCCGTTCTCATGCGCTTGAGAAACATGGCGCAAGAGCAGAATTGTAGGGCAATGATTTAGTTCTAGATAAAGCCTTTAAATCTGCTGTAAGTGGACGAGTTGGTGTGAATTCTGGGTTCTGTTGCCTTCTCTGATTCGCTAGAGATGCAAATGAACTCTTTGTCATCAATCAAATGAGTTCTTGACAGCCGCTGCAAAGACTTTGAGAAGACAGGGATTGGCTTTGGCACAAGGAAACTTCTCAGTGCAGTGTAGGTTATTAATAGCCTTGGCCAGCAGCCTCCTCGAATGAGAGCGGAGCTGGGCTGGAGGGTGACAATGAGTGTCGGGGGGGTTGCTGGCTGTCTGTGCCTGTCACCCTGCCGTGGCCAAGGGGCCTCACGGGGAGGGCAGGAGGAGGGGAGTGCTGGAGATGGGGAATCTCGAACCGTAGTGGTGAAAGTTCTTACTCAAACTTGGTCTTGGGTCATCAGACCTGCCTTGGTGCGGTTCATATGTTAAACTGGCAGGGCATGTCCACTCGGTGTTCAAAGGGGTGGACTGGGAGCCAGTTTTTAGATGCAAATACATACAAGAGAAACTCGCTCTTGCATAAGTTTACCTTCATATAAACAAACAGTTGTGGATTAGGCAGGTGTTGCTTTACGTTCCTGTATGTACAAGACCAGGTCTATGACTTGTGAGAGATACAATCTTGGGATGTTCTTCCAGGATTGTTTTTTGTCCTACCTTGCAGAAAATTGGAGAATCCTGGTGGTTCTCAGGTTCATTTAGCAGAGACCTTTGTCCTGTTTGCAGGGTGATAATGAATGAAGGATGCTGGCTGACCTTGGGAGACGTAGATGCAACTTTGATTTGAGCATGCCAATGTTAAATGTCAATGTTGTGTGAGAGCCGTTCTTGCAGAAGGACATCCTGCATGTCACTGATGTGGCCTCGCAGTGTTACGTTTCCTGCAGGATGGGACATGTTCTGAACTCTGTAGTGGGGTGAATGCCTGTAGGATCCCCAGAGCCTGAGTGAATTGAAATAACACCGCTGATCCAAAGCAGCTGGGTGTGCCTCTGTAGAGTCTGCAGCAGGGTTTTGGTCTTTCAACATGTGTTCTGTGGAGCAATATTTCGTGACCAGGGCTAGATGCCTCAGTAGGGAGTGGAAGATGTCTCCTTATCCTCATCCATATTGGATTATTAGTCAGACTGCTGAGATAGAGGCAGGTAAGAAAAACCCAGGACTTCAGTGGACTTCAGTAGTCTTAGTGTTTCTTTTAATTTTTTAAAAAAGAAACAAAACCAGTGATGAATCTGGGTGAATGTAGAGCAGAGCCCTAAAACAGTTGAGTATTAGTAAAATGACCTCAAAGCCATAACAAGGACTTGGCCTCCTGTTTGAGAGCCCTACAAAATGGTGCTGCTGCAGCTCCCTGCTCTCTGTTGCACATATAACATGAGGTGGTGTTGGGAGGAGAAGGGGGAGGGATGTTTTTGCTTCTTTCAGACCTACTTGTAGCAAATGGTAAATGAGTCTTTGTTCTTGTTCATGTCCTATCGCTATATTTGTCCTTCTGAATGTGGGACATGAGCGCGCTTTAACGATGCCCCAGACTGTCTCGGGTGGAGAAGCGTAGCTGAGATAACTAGTGTCAGCGTGGAAAGGCAGCGGAGCTGCAGAGGAGCTTCTGGCAGTTAAAGTGGCTTACAGTGGAGAATTCTGCTGTGAAAGAAATGGTTGAAATATTTAGATCATGAGTTGCTTGGAAAGGCAAAGCTGTGTGGTATGTGAAGCTGCACCGTTTAGCCTACGGGGAGCAGGGGCCGTGTGAGAGCAAGCCTGGGCCCAGCGGCCGGGGGCCGTTGTTTCTCACTAGTTACTTTCCTGGTTAACTTTCTAGCGTGGCAAGAAGAAGACTTTCTAATTTCTGAGTGCTAAGGATACCCTTTCTCTTGGTCAATCCCCGGCTCTTCATGTGATACGATATGACCTTGGTGGAACTTGCTATTCTGGGCTGCATGTTTCCCCCTCCTTGGCCAGCTCTCTCTGTATCTGTATTTGGCACTGGCCCCCAGTTGCCTTAATTTATCAACTAGAGTAGCTAATCACTTGTGCCAGAGTTCCTGTAACGAGGTGTCCTGGGTTTCTTTGTAGTGTTGGGTTTCTTTGTAGTGCTCGCTGAACCATGCTGTGTCACCTTAATATACTAGTGTAGTTCAGTGTCACCAGACAGTTTAATTATTTAAGCAGCGGTGGCCCAGACATTTGGATCTCATGGTGTGGTGCAAGAAGCACTGTGCAGGGTTAACTTCGGCTTTCTAAACATTTTCAGAAATTACACTGGAAAAGATAAGAGGAAATTAAAAGAGCCGGGGCGGGCTGGGTGCTATCTCTGGGTGGCACACATGTAGGCAGTGCTCCATGGGGTGCTTCCAGGAGAGCTCCCAAAGGAGATGAGTCACCACTGATTCCTGCGAGGTCACCTAAGGAACTGAGGACCCATGAAGAACTGGACAGTGACTGCAGTGGCAGCTCTTCCTGTGCCAGAGGAGGACTTGGAAGGGTCATTGCTCTGAGCACAGCTCCTTTCCCTCTGCTCCCCTTTCTTTTCACCCTCCCGCCCACATTTTTAACGTGTTAGCTAGTTGTCTGCTGACAAGGTTCACATTCTTGCTGGAAAACGCAGCGTTTGCTCAGAAGTCTTCTAGAAGCCATTGTTAAGCTAATGGTCTGAGTCTGAATTTCTGCCCTGTACTACCAGGCTGGAAGGGGCAAGTGTCTGTTTGAGAGCTGGAGTTTCAGACTTCACAGGTACCAAGACGTGGCCTCCACAATGTGGCTCAAGGGCACACAAGATACCTTGGGTTTGCGGCTTAAAACAGAACCTCCCTCTGACTGCTTGCAACACTGAGGAAAATACTGTTTTAATTAAGCAAAACACGTCACTCTCTTGCTCTTTCTTTTCTCTTTTGTCTCCGTTTGGATAGATTACATGACTTTATTGTTGACGACTTCTCCAGCTATCTAACGACTATCCGTTTTGGTGGTGTAGGTCTCTGAGGCCAGCTGCCACAGGCGCCGTCTGTCCCCTGTGACTGGTGTGCTGGCCGAGAGCCAGCTTTCAGATTAGCCCTGGTGCTTTTCTGCCTTCAAAATCCTGGATTTGGTTCATGGAAACAGCTGGAATGGGAGGGCCGACTGCGCCCTAATGAAGCATAGGTTGGGAAAGCTGTTTCACTGTGGCCTAGGTATTTGGTCATGATTTCTAGAAAACGTGGATTTTTTTGTTCCTCATCTGTGCCTGGGTGTCACTGTTCAGGCTGGACTTATGGTATTTATGGCCTCTTATGTATGAGTGATTGGCTTCGTGGTGCTGTTGGTAGGGTAATACTTCCCCACACATTCCCCGTAGGAGAGCAGTTGTCTTGCCTCTAGCTATAATCATCCTGCCATTACTAGGTTTATTATTCTGACCTAATAAAATTCCTCATTTGGTGAAAGAAATGCTTTTTTTTTTTTTCTAAATGTGATTAGAAGTCTGTCTGTTCTCAAGGAGCTGTGTGAATTAGCACGGTGCAGAATTCCTCTGAGGTTTTCTTTAGTGAGGACAAAGGCCAAGGGAAGCATTGTTGAGTTTTGGCTTTAACTGCACCCCAGGCATATAGTTTCTTGCACAAACGATTATTTTACTATGGAACCTCTGCATGAACGGAGGAAGATGGGGTCCCTGCCATGCACGCACCACTAAAGCTAGTACTACAACTACCTGAAAGGAGGTTGTAGTGAGGTGGGGATTGGTCTCTTCTCCCAAGTAACAAGCGATGGACAAGAGGAAATGGCCTCAAGTTGTGCTGGTGAAGTTTAGGTTGGATATTAGGAAAGGCTTCTTCACTGAAAGGGTTGTCAGCCCTGGCCCGGACTGCCCAGGGCAGTGTCGGAGTCACTATCCCTGGAGGGGTTTACAAGTGGTGTAGATGAGGTGCTGAGGGACATGGTTTAGTGGTGACCTGGCAGTGTTAGGTTAGTGGTTGATCTTAAAGGTCTTTTCCAACCAAAACGATTCTGTGATTCTACTAGGCAGAGACCTGTAAGCAATAGTGTCAGGTAACATCAGCTGGTTTAATGGGTCCTTGTGAGTAGCAGCCCAGCATTAAGAGACCACTGAGGACAAATGAAAAGTTCCGCTTGGATGTGTTACCTTCTGTATTGCGGCTCGTAGCTCTGCGAGTGGTGGGGCCAGTCTGCCTGTCGCAGCAGGCAGCTCGAGTGCCCTTTCCACAGGCAGTTGCACTTTCTTGGACCCCATCCATGAGCTGCCTCAACTGGTGACCCCAGCAGAAAGCTCTGTCGCTTTTGGCTGGGCTAGTGAAGTTGTCAGAGAAGCATGGGAGCGAGGTAAGTGCAGAGCTGATGTGAACGTGCGAGGTGACCTCTTCTAGCAGCATTAAGCTTTAGATCATTTCACCACTTGTGAAACAATAGCCTTAGGCTAAGAAAAGCTGATTTTGAAGAACCGTGCCCAGCTCAGAAAATCTGCTTTGTTCCTCCTCTGACTTGAGAGCATTAAAAACTTACAAATGTCATGTTATAAGATCTGAATCACTCTGTTTTAGGAAGTAGTTTAACTTTTGTGCTTGCAGTTGTGATGACTGGCAGCAACTCAAGGTAATCAAAGCATGACAAAAATTCCTCACTCTCTGCCTGTGCCTGAGCCTGGGCTTCTGACTACATCCCAACTGGAACTGGGCTGTGCCACCCCTCAGAGGGGGACAGAGCCTTCCTGCACCCTCACCCCAGTGTTACCATCCCTGAATCTTGTATTTATTCTGTTTTGTTATTTTTTTGTGTGTCAGGTTTTAAGGCATAAAGCTTTGTTCTGTACTGTATGTAGACCTTCTGATTAAACGGCATTTTTTTCTTCCTAAGTAACTCCGAAGAGTAGTTGCAGAAGAATTTAATGTGATGTCTTCTATGTGCTCGCCTCTCACTTTTTCCATTACTCAGGTTGGTTAAAGGAATTCAACACCGACACCTTCCCAGAAGTGTGATGCTTTGCGTTCTTCCTGTCAAATTGAACTGCAAATTGGCTACCTAAAGCTTGCAGTCCTTCCAGGTTTTGGATTGTATTTTCATATCTAATACCTGTAAAATAAGTTTCCTAGAGTCTGTTGCTCTGGAAAGTTAGAAGCCGACAACAGAGGTCCTCTGCTCACCGTGGACCTTGCTGTGTTGCTGCGGGAGCCTCGGCTGTTGGAAGATGTGGTCTGTACTAATTTATCCCTCATGTTAAAAAAAAACCTCAAACTCTTATTTGACGGAAAACTCGTAATACTTTGGAAAGTGAGGCATGCAGTGCCCTCTGCCTGTAGATGCAAAAGGCAGGCGAGAATCTAGGACTGCAAAGTAAGTTGTTGGTGCTTTCAAATGGGAAATGAGCCGCCCCTGTCTGCAGTGCTTGTGCCTGTCAGACGTGGGCCGCTCGGTTCCACCAAGGTGGGATGACTTTGGTGGTAGTGCCCGGGTCAGGAGGCTGATAGGTGCTGCAGCCTTACCTACAAAACTGCTGCTGTATGGCATTTCTTGCAGAAATTCAGGGCGTATCATTTGTATCGATCTATACTTGCAGTCCTGCTCTGCCTGATCCTGCCCTTGACTGTTAAAGGCTCCTTCAGCAGAACTCGGCCCGTTTGACTCATTGGCAATAGTTTAACCACAGTGTATTAGAATAGCTGTAAATGCTGTGCAAGCGTGTCGCTGTGTTGCACTGAAAGCCAAATGGCAGAAGCACAATGCAGCACCAAAGAGCTATTGTAATGATGGATGAGACTATAATAGACCAGGGAGAGAGGCTGCAGTTAGAGGTTAATTGAGCCATGGCTGGGAAAAGCCGCCTTCTCTCCGCAGAACCATCTGCTGCTCTAACAAAGAGCTGCAGCCGAAGCTGCTGAGCCCCAGAAGCGGGGTCCACAGACACCTTGGACAACCGGAATTGCCTCGGGGCCGTGACTTCTGCGCTCTGGCCGCTGCCCAGCTGCTCTCGGTGCCCATCCCAGGGCGATGGAGCTGGCAGGCGCGCTCCTCTGCGGGATGCCTCCTGCTCAGCGCGCTCCCGCCCGGCTGCGCGCGCTGCCGTGCTCCGAACACCGCAGTGTTGGGAACGAGGATTGGCTGGGCACTGCTGCAGTGGGGACGCAGCCTGGGTGTTCAGCCTCGCTGCTCGGCGGAGGTGCCGTTGGGATGAGCCGGGACACGCGGGTTAATTGGCAGCTCTGAGAAGCTTCTCTCGGAGAGGTTCATCTTTAGCGTTCCTCTTAAGCGCAGCATCTCGGCTTCTCTGTCCAAGCAGTCTCCAAAGCTCAGCGTCTCGGCTTCTCCGTGCCAGGGGTCTTGTGCTTTGTCTGTGGCCATCAGATTTCTGAGGCTCTGGTACAATGAGCTGCTTGTCAGGCCAGGCACGACTGCAGTAGCAGCAATTTCAAAAGGCAGGAAGCGTCTGCAGGAGCGGTCTGTAAAGAATCTGAGCCCGTGGAGTCGCTGGCTTGAACCTCCCGCTGGCTGCCGTGCTGATTCCCGTCTCCGGGGTGCTTGGTAGTGCAGTCACATCATCCTTGGCAGCGGGCAGCTCCTGAGTGCGCAGGGTTTCCCTGCCTGGGATGCTTGCTGGAGCAGCAATGCTGCAGACCCTTTGGCATTTTCTGTCTAGCTTCCTTCCCAGGGCCGTATGCCAAGGTCCTGCAGATGAAAAAGAGGATGAGGCCAGAAACACCACCCCACTTCCAGGCCCCGGGGAGAAAGGGCCAAAGATGGTGGGGAAGCCACAGGACAGAGGGACTGATCCCACTGAAAGGAGACCAACTATCCTACTGGTGGTTGGACCCGCAGAGCATTTTCCAAAGGTAACGGGATATCCAGGGGCCTGAGGAGGGGCTGGCGCACATGACAGCGGAATGTGTGGGCTGCCGGGAGTAGGGGTGTTGCAGGTGGAGTGTGCGGATAGCGGGGGGGTTGCGTGTGTGTTTGGGGAGGGGGAAGAGGAACAGGAAAAGGGAGCAGGGGCCAAGGCGTGTGCTTGGTAGAAGGGAAGTGTGGGGGGACCAGGGGAGTGACTGTGAAGAGAGGAGGTGATCTAAGCTTTCCGACATGATGTTCAAAGGAAGGCAAAAATGCTTTTTAGGGGTGAGGGGGCATACGGGGGGTCTCAAAGGTTCCTGGGTAACTTGTGAGAAGCATGACTGAGAGGGCAGGGGATGATAATGCAGGTTAGTAGTGAGTCCCACCCTTGCACTGGAGATGGCAAAGGATCAAATAGATCCTAAAATGTTCTGGAGTCAGTCTCTGGTAATTTGGCAAGCCTCTGGAAAAACTAGCGTGTTTTGAGCAAATGAGTAACTGGCTGTATTATTTGAATGGCACAGCCTGGAAGAGAGTAAAGCCTGTCCCTGGGGAGCGGGTGGCATGAGGGAGAGACTAAAATCTGCCTGAGGATGGGAACTTCCCAGGGGGTGGGAGAGCAGGGAGGTGGTGGGTGCGCACAATTGGCGGAGAATAAATGGTGAGGCTTTGTCTGGGGGGAGGCGAACAAAAGCTGCTTAGTTTAGTGCCTGGGCTCCTAGCACAGTGCCGGCTGACTGCAATTGGGGTTTATTTTTGATGGGGAGGGAATGCTGTCCATCTTTATGAAGGATGGTGCGGTCAGCTCTGACTACATGTGGTTTGACACCAAGGGTGTGACCTGGGATTAGGGGGAGAAGGAGTCGGGCATAACCCCTGTGAGAGGTGGGAGCTTGGGATAATCCTGAAGGGCAGCAGCAGAGACAGGGGTGCGTGACTTGCAGGATCCAGCTCATTTGAGAGAGAATCAGGCATGGTTGTTGAGGGAAGCTTTCTGTCTGAAATGGGGGATGAACAGGTTTAAGTTGTAGAGGGGATTAATACCTGTTCTGCTGCTAGTTTGAATGGAAGCAGGCAGGGTGGCATTTCAGAAGCCACTCCCTGCTTGAATCAGACTGAAAAATCTGCAGGGACTTTTGCCTTCATCCCTGTCGTTAGCAGTTAGCACTGTGCATCCTCTTCAAAAGAGGAGGGTGTGCAATTTGAGGAGGACTTCTGTGTGCAGAGGTTGAAGAAGGACAGAGGCTCAGGACTGAAGGTGCTTGTGATGAAAACCTTGCAAGAGTAGGGCTGGAAATCTCTGGTGTTTTCCAGGGAACAATGGTCCCTCAGTCAGGGAGAGTCCATCTGTGCACACCTGCAAATGAAGCTTTCTCTGAAAGTTAACACCAATCTCCTCTTTCCTGGGTGACCCTGGGAAGTTCTGCTGCGTAGGACCCTTAAAATCGGCTAATGGAGAAATACCTAGAGGATAAGGATGTGGTAAAATGGAGTTATTGCAGCTTAGGAAGTAACTGCCCATCTGCTGGGAGGTTGTGACTGTGTAATTTTAGCCTGCCCTGATTGTGAAGTAAAAGGCAGCGTAAAGCTCTTCTGTTGGGGATTATGCTGATATGTTTTACCTTGCAATTCGGGCCGGCTAATACTGTGTCCAGCCGTTGTGGCTCGGCCGATGGACAGTAACTTGTTAAGCTGCAATGACTTGTTTGTGCTTGATCAGATATCTGTGTTGTAATTACCTGTCTGGAGGAGAAGTGTTGCAAAAAGTCTGGTACAGCCTTAGGGGTAGATTATAAACCACCGTGAGCAAACAATAATATTTGGTGTTTAAAGAAAATGTGAGGGACAGGTGGCTTTTGTTCACTGGTTGTCTGTGACCTTGGGAGAAGTCCCTTGACTGGTGCCACTGTTGTGTGAAAACACCTGTAACTACCTATCTGCTAAAACCACACAACATATCACACCCGATACTGGGGTTACTGTAAGGAATCGATATGTATTGACAAACTCAACCAGAGGTGCTTCCTAGCCCTGGCTCTTCAGTCTTCGTGTTGTCATTGGTGTGTTTCTGCTCAGGTCATTGCTTGAAGGTAACGATTTCAACATGAGGCTGTGTCTGCAAATTTGGGAGAAAATACTGATTGCAAATGTGATGTGTTGGCCCCTGGGTGTGTGTACACAGGAAAGAGGTATGATCTGCCCCTGATGACACCATCTGGACTTGTAACTTTGGATCTGTGTGTTGTCAGTGGAACAGGTCACCTTTCCTGGTTACCTTTATGTCTGATACCATGCCGCGTTGTCTGCCCTCCCCGGCCTCTAGCCTTCCCTTTGCACAGCCTTGGCTGGCTGCAGCTCTTTGCTGGGGGCTCTTAAATGATTAACTCCCCTCCTTCATATACTTTACACTTGTTGTTTGTGCTTTGTGAGGACTTTCCGTACTGTACAATTAATAATAAGCTTGTTTCCAGAAATTAAAAAATACCAAGTCAGCAGAACCCAGTGAAAACTTCGAGCGATAGTGCTTCTCTCCGGTCCGTGGTGTCCTGGCCCAGAAAGCTGTTTTTGCCGGTGAAGGAGGATGTTAGTTATGTGGCTGTGACGCGCACTGGCACTTGATATTTTTAGAGGCTTCTTTTTTAGCAAAGTAAATTCAAAATTAAACAGCATGCTTTCCTGTTCCTTGTATGGCCGCATCCTCCCATCCTTGGGGAGGTACCTTGTGGAGCTGATGTAGTAAACTGGTGATGAAGCGGATGCCTAGAAGAATGCAAATGACTTGGAAAGGTTAGCGTTGGAATGACAGGGGATTCAATCTGGCAATTTGTGCAGCATTTAAATAAGAACCAAATCAATCAATAAAATGAGCTTGCAGCTTTATTGATGGCAAGAAAAGTGAGCTTTCTGTAGAAGGAGGACGGACCCATCTAGTGCTCCCTTTAGGGGAGGGTGTTAGCGAGGCTGACTTCACGCTGACCACCAACGTGTAGGTCCAGCTCTGGCTTCATTGGCAGAAGTGACGAATGGAAGAAGCATTGGGGAGGACTGGCTTGAAAGGACTGGCTTTATTTGGAGCTCTGTGCCCTGTCCTTGGTCGAGTCAGGAATAGACAGTGCTAACGAGGGATGTACTGTCCTCAGCTTGCATCTGAAGCCCTGGGATGGGTGTGCTGCTGTCTGCAGGGGCTGGGGGAGCAGGGCTGGCTGTGTGCGCTGAGGCTTGGGTGGTGACCCCATGCTAGTTGTGTTCCAGCAGCTCTGGTCACTGCAGCTTTGGGGAGCTGTCTCACTTTTAAGTACTTCAAGGTTTACTAGGGTATTTTAGGTGAAATCTAAAAACTTGTTAATGCTCATTTAAGTTCCCTTTGTTATTATAAGCAGAATTGCTGGTATAAACTTCATTCGTAATCTGTCTCTCCTTCTTAGCTCGCTGTCCTGTAATTAATACCCTGCTTAAAATCAGCTTTCTTAACCTCATTACCTTTCTCCTATCCTCTGACGTAGGCAGTAGGGCCTTTTTTTTTTTTCCCCTAAAATGTGCAGATTTTGCCTTTTGTCTCTAGCTGCCAACTCCAGACAGAGTTTATTAGGAAAAGCTGCATCATGTTGGCATAGCAACTGAGCTGCCAAGCAGCTATAACAGTGATGCTTGGCAACTTGTGGGAAGGACTCCGTGGGATCTTAAGGCTTGGTGGGGCAAATCTGAGTTATATTTGTTCACATACTACCTGGAGCTGGTGGGAGCTGCCCACCTTGGTCAGGCTGCTGGAGGCATTTGCTTCTGGCCGGTGCTGTGTGGCATTGGGGTGCTGCTTGCAGTGAGGCCCGACTCGGTGGGAGGGCTGGGCTGTGCTGTTGGCGTGTGTGTAGTGAGCTGCTGCTGCTGATCTTTAAGAGGATCTGGAGTCGCTGAGAAGATCCTGTTTTCATGCAGAGAGACGTCAGCAGGGTGTAGGTTAAGCCTGGTTAGGTAACTGGTGGTGGTAGGTGAGGTCCTTGGGGAAGGGTGTAGGAAACTGCCGTAGGTCATGACTCTCAAGGGTACCGAATTGCTGCCAGTTGTGATCTATTAAGCTTTTTTGTTTTAAAATAAAATCCTTGAAATAAAGCCCCAGATTAAATATTCCCAATTTGTGTGATTGATGTGCTGCTCCACACACAGCTTATTACAGACCTTGGCTTTTCTTTTAAATCTAAAGAACAAAATAACGACGGTAAAGATGTTAAGGCCCCTTGTGCATTAGGATCCAAGGAGAGGAGTGCTTATTGGACTTTGTGCTGGCCAGGCAGTCTGTTTAAACAGAGCAAACAAGAAAATGTTGCTGGGTCTGCAGCAGTGGGAAAGCTGTTAGCTGGGCTGGCTTAAACCAGCATAGCAAACATGCTGTGTTCCTTCAAGTGCAGGCGTTTTGGTTATTGGCTGTGGGTTTTCACATCTTCCTTGTATGATAGCTTCTCTTTGACAAGCATCAAGGCTGTAATTTTATTTTAAAACTGATGTTAGCAATTAGTAACGCTGTAGTGAGCAGTATTGTTACCTGCTGCACATCTTTGGGGCGCTCGTTGTAGCGCTGGGTGTTATCCCATACAGCAAACTCCACTAAATGCTCAGAAGCCTGTAATTATATCCACATTAAATGATGCGTGTGCCACACTCCCTCTTCAGCCCGGCTTGCTCCTGATGAAAGCTCAGGAACTCGCTTACAAAGTGGTTAAATTGTAAACGGTAGAAACTGGAGAATGTTGTTCTGCCCAGGCCACTTCTCACTGTAGGACATATCCGACTGTGGTGTTTAATTGTAGCTGGAAGAGGAGGAAAAACTATTAAGCTGGCGTAATTGCCGTGTGGATGCTTAGCTGGGAGCCTTTGAAGCAGCTGGGTCTGGTTTGAAGCCTGCCCTTGATTTTGGTGGTTTTCTGGGCATTGGGCACAATGGCAAACCTTCTCCACCAGCTTTACTGCTGCCTGTGTCGGTAACTCCAGAGTGCTGCCGAGGTGTGCAAGGGCTGCCTGCGCCTGGCTGGCACAAGTGTGTGTGGAAGAACTTGCAACCAAAGCCAATCCACGCTGGCATAGCAAAGTCACCTTGTAAAAGTGGAATTTGGAGGCTTTTGCTTAGGCTGGCTATCCCAAAGGTGTATGAAAGCTGTAAGTGCTGGCCTGCTGCTCTTAATAGGTTCTGGAGGAAGAGTTTTTGGGAAGAGGGAGACGGTGAGAGGCCTCCTGTGCTGTGTGGTGGGAGAGGTCATGGTCAAGACTAGTCCTTACTGTGCTGCACAAGTAAAGCCCCGGAGGGGTGAGAACAGCATCAGAAAGGACTGATCGGATGTAAGGAACAGCAAGCGAGCGTCTCGGATGTGGGCCAAAGCCTCTTGGGTGAAAAGACACACCCAGTAAGAGTTAACTTGCAGTGAGCGTGATGTAAGGTCTCTGGGCTTAATGGGAGGCTGGTGTTGAGCAATGGCAGGCAGCTCACCGCTCACATGCCTCCTCCAACCTGACCTGCTGTCTGCTGGGTGGGACCTACAGCCTCGGCTTCCCTTTTAAGTAGAAGGGCAGGGCTTGTACAGCCAATCCCACCAGAGCCCGCTTTGCTCATAGGCATGTGTCATGAGACTTGCTGGTATTTCCTTTCCACTACGCACTGAAATTAGCTCAGGGAATCGCTCAGCTTCACTTCCCTCCTCGGTCGGTCTGAGCACGGCAGCTCTGTCTCCGGCTCAAGAAGATGCTCTGCCTCTGTCTGTATGTGCCGGTGTTCGGGGAGTCGCAGACAGAGTTTCAATACTTTGAGTCGAAGGGGCTGCCGGCTGAACTCAAATCAATCTTCCGACTCAGCCTTTTCATTCCTTCCCAGGAATTCTCCACCTACCGCCAATGGAAGCAGGTATGGCCCCAAGAGAGGAACGGGAGGGAGCGAGCGAGCTGCCGAGGGGTGGTCTCCAACACCCCAAGAGGGGTGGTTGGAGGGGGAGAAGTTATCGATGGCTCTGTCGTAATAGCTGGTCCAGCACGGGCATGCTTCTCCTGCCAAAGCAGCGTGGAGTGGCCCTTTTTCTTTTTTATTCTTTTGGCTTGATTCTAATGAGATCTTACTGCCTCTATGGCTGTTTAAACCAGTTGATGTGAGTTAAATAGAAAAAGGGGTTTTCCAAACTATGGATTTCTTTGCTGTAACTGGTCTGCCTAAATGCAACGTTTCACATCCTCTTCCTTTTCCTCCTCCTTGCCCCGCTTCTTACCGGAGGTGAGTAATCTAATGAGGTCTCAAGCCGATGCTGGTCTTGCCCCGGTGATGAGAGCCAGAGAGCGGCTCAGCAGCGATGGGTGGGCTGAGCTGGGGGAGCTCAAAACGCAAGAGCGTTTCCCTTCCCTGCAGAAGGGAGATGCACTAAATCCACAAAGCGCCCTGTCTGGCTCTGTCATAGCCCTTGCTTTCAGCCTGCTGCTGCTAGTGTGATTCTCAGGACCGGGCAGTCAAGATTATTGAACAGTGAAGCTGGGTAGGCTTTGTGCAGACACACAGGCGGGGGCTGTAGCAGGCTTTGAGACATGCGGGGTCCCAGAGCAGGCTGCAGGCACAGCATGTTGTGCAGGTGACCATAGAAACGCCTGCAGCCAGCTAAGCTGTTCGTCACCAGTTCTGTCTGCGGAGATTTCGTGTTTGCTGTTAAAGAGCTGCGGGCAGATATTGGTTCCTATCTCCAGAGAAGATGCTGGCAGCTTGGCTTTCTCACCCTTACACGTGTTGCAGGTTCCTATTCGACAGGCTTGCAGCGTTTCTGCTTTGTGATTGTGGAGGAAGATTGTGCAGCTTTTATTACCTGCGGTCTCTGATCACTCGTTGCACATCTCTGCAGTTGTTAGGGGCGTGCTGAGAGAACGGGAGCAGTTGCACAGTCACATCTCACTTACAATGCTTCCCAATTATTTGTGCCTGTCAACTGGTTGGGGGTTGCCAGTCGGAGGGAAGCCCTGATTCAGCTGTTCAAGGCCGATCTGCTGACAGGCGAGGGGTGTTGGTCTATCTTTAGCCTCCAAGTTGAATGTGGGGTCATATCTGAACTTTATAACAGTCATATGATAAATGGCAGGTTAAGAATACTGGGCATGCCTCAAAGGTCAGGGCAGCTGGGACAGCTCTTTCTTATTTAAGGTTCATGAAACGATTAGGAATAATCCTCATAGCATTAGGGCTAAAGTGGCAGGACTTGGTGGGGCAAGAGAGAGTGAGTTTTAATAGTGAGATATTAAGCGTTGAAGTAATTTAAAATGACATTGAAACGGGCTTAAGGCATATGAAGATGACTGGTGTTCGTAGGCTGAGGAAATATCACAATAAGCTTAGGTTTGTCTATTGCCTTTGAAGCCTAAATATTGAACAAAATGTAGGTGAACAAGGCTTGGTCTAGGGTTTGATCTCAGCTTCCTTAATAACCCACCTGCTGCTCAGAGAAATGCTACAAGAATTAAAAGAAAAATTTAGGTGATGCTGTAGACTGAATCACGCCTCACTTAGTGTTGCTCACTGATGCATGTTGAAAAAGACTTACGGACTGTCAAAGGCAAGTGACTGAACAAGAAGGGGAGTAGGAACTCCCTCAGCCACATTTTTGCAGTCCAGAGATCACCTCTCCTGTCAACAAGTAGCCACGTGCCCTTAGATAGGACAGTCCATCTGCTGTTGCCCTGTGCTGGAGTGAACTTAATTAATTTAATTGCTAGAGTGAGTTTACCTTGTCCTAGATGTCTGGCACAGAGTCTGATCTTGATTTTAACTTTGTCCTACTAAGAACCTTTTCTTGTTCTGTGTGAATGTCATGGAAACTTGTGTAATTAAAGCACATAGCTCTAGGGTGCCTAAACCAGTTCATAGGGGTTTTTATCTTTGGCTGTGTCCACTAGACCTGGACAGGCTTTTTCTGGTTGGAGTTAGTTACTGCCAGAGGGAGCTTACTTCTCTAAGGATTGTAGTAGGCATGAAATTCTTTCTCCTGTTCAGGATTTTTTTATTACCTGAAGTTTTGTGATTCATTTTTTAGGCAAATCTGTTGCCTCTACTTAGTTCAAGAACCTCCGCAGGGGCTTTGTAAGGTGTAAATCGAGATGCAGGACTGAGATTAGACACGTGATACCAACAGAATCTCTCTGATAAAAGCAGGAAGCATTTCATCTGCATAACTGACTTTGGGAGACAGTTGCCTGGAATCAGGTGACTTTTCCACACACCTGCTTTGCTCAGATTTCTTTGAGGAATTATCATAATTCTGACTTTGGCTTTTCCTCCAGAAAGTAGCTGACATGTAGGAAATGATCTTTTAATGTGGTAGAAGAGGGGCAGATCTGTCTGAATGAAGAAAGGAACTGACAGTTGTTTGTTTTTTTTTTAATCAGAAAATTGTGAAGGCTGGAGACAAGGACCTGGATGGACAACTGGATTTTGAGGAATTTGTTCACTATCTACAAGATCATGAAAAGAAGCTGAGACTGGTCTTCAAGAGTCTGGATAAGAAGAATGATGGTAAACACCTTTCTCATGCTCATGAATAGACTACTGTATGCATTAGCTTGTAACACACATACTTGAGCTTACTGGCTTATCTTTGCAGGCCGTATTGATGCCCAGGAAATTGTACAGTCTCTTCGGGACCTGGGAGTCAAGATCTCTGAACAGCAGGCTGAGAAAATACTGAAGAGGTGAGAATTCAACTGGTTCTTCTGTTTTACTGTGGAGGGGTTTAGAAGGAAACGTAAGGACATGGAATCCCTCTCCTCTTTCTACCCTGTACACACTTTCCAGACACTTCAGCTCCTCCCTTTTTGCCTGTTACTCTTAGTTTTGCATTATGGAGAGTTACTGTCAGAATCTCTTAACTTTCCTGCCTTGGTGCGGGAAGAACTTGCACTTGAGCTAATCTGCATCTTGTCTGATTGTCCTGCTGCTCTGAGCTTGCTGCTTTGGAGCGGGACTGTGCTCTTGCTCTTTGGAAATGCAGAGTGCTTTATGCATGTAGCACTAAGATGTTAACAACCACTTATTTGTGCTGTTTTTTCCTCTTTCTTTCCTCTGCTACCTTCCCTCTGTCTGTTTGCCTGTGTGTCAGAATAAGGACGGGACACTTCTGGGGTCCTGTCACCTAGTAAGTATTATTTTCCCTTCAGTGTCAGTTGTATCCCTAAGTTTGGTAGGAGGGGGTGCAATTACTCCTGTGGCTCAGTTAAAGGGGAGAGAGAGAGGGGAGGAAAAAGGGAGCCCACTTCTACCTCTCTGCAGTGTTTGGTAAATAGAAAATTTCCCAGCTTTGTCTTGTGTCTCTTTAGAAGTCTTGTAGTAGTTGCTTTGCTAAGCTTTTCTTTGGTGTAGGCCTGAATAATCAAAGGGAAGGGGAGGAGGAATTTGTCACCTGCTGGGAGTCTGTACTCACCTAGTGATACATCTTTTTAGCATGGATAAAAATGGGACAATGACAATTGATTGGAATGAGTGGCGAGACTATCACCTGCTGCACCCAGTGGAGAACATTCCTGAAATCATCCTGTACTGGAAGCACTCCACGGTAAGAAATGGTTCTTCTGCAACAGGTCTTGGTCTTTCCCCAGCTTCTCAGTCAGATTCCTGACCCCCAGGAGCTGCTATCAGTAGTCCCTATCTTTCTCTTCATGGTTCAATAGCTGCCTTGTAGCCCTAGAAGCCAAATCGCTTCCTGTCCTGTTACCTTGCCATCTATCACTGCACTGGTGATAACAACTGCATGTTCTGCAAGAAGATGAGGGTGTTCACTTGGCTTGGACCTCTGAGAGCTCATAATAGCAGCCAGCCCCTGCTGGTTCAGGACCTGTTAAGACTAGAAACTGATCTGATAGGCAGCCATCCTTCCTGGAGATATTTTGGTGTGTGAAAATAGCATGTAACGAGATTAAACTGGCTGCGAGCTTGGAAGGTTCCAGAGAGGTCCAGCTTTTTTGCCATGCAGCTGCCTGCAGGTGGTCACTTTGTTCCTTACTAGGACCCACAGAATTTTAATGCAACAACTGTTCAGCAGTTGGCAGCTTCTTGGACAAAAGTCTCTGAATGGGAAGGTTCCCCCTGTGACCTGCTATAGCAGGGGCAGTTCCAGTGGCCAGGAAGAGCAGTTAATGGCTGTAGATAAGCTGCTAACTTGGAATAAGCATATTCAGTTCTTCGACACTTAGCGCTGATGAAGAGTAATAAAACTTTGGCAAGATCACCAGCTGATGAAACGTTCCTCAACACCTTCTACTTTTGCAGATCTTTGATGTAGGAGAGAACTTGACCGTCCCTGATGAGTTCACAGTGGAAGAGAGGCAGACAGGGATGTGGTGGAGACATCTGGTTGCAGGTGGAGGTGCAGGTGCCGTGTCCAGAACCTGTACAGCTCCCTTGGACCGCTTGAAAGTGCTCATGCAGGTATGATGGAGCAGTTCCGGTTTTGTTTGAATATCCAGGCAGATTCCATTAATATTCTTTGATGCCTAAGAGGTGGTGTTCATCAACACAGTACAGCACAGCACTCTGGCCAGGTTTAATCTCATTGCTCTTAGATTGCTATTTTTGAAAGCTTTTTGGGTTATTTGAATGATCAAAGTAGTGTTAGAAAGTTACTCATCATTGACTAGAAAAAATAGAGAATCTTTTGGGAGGTAGACATGTGGAAACTATCAATGGATAGAGAGCTTTGTGGTTTAGAGCCCTGGAAAAGTTGGATTTTGGTGAAACAGGTTCAAGTCTTATGTTCTCATGAGAAATCCTGAGGCCGTGAATGTTGACGTGGTTGTGGTGGTCAGCTGGCAGAGCTCCTGCTCGGTATAAAGGTTGTCAGCATTAGGAAGGAGTGAGGAAAAAATGGTTTTTAGCCTGCTTTGTCAGTGTACCTGTTCTTGAGCTAGCTGAGAAGCTTACCCTGGGCAGCTGATCCTACGCTAGATATGGGAGGTGCCTATTTAGCCTTTCCTCACATTCCAGAGGGAGGTATTGATTAGATTCATTAGTTAACACTAGACTTCACAAAAAAGAAAAGGAGCTTGTTTTCCTATTGTAGAAGTTGTCTGGAAGGGATTAAAGCCTTGGCAAATCTCTGGGTAAATAAAAAAAGCGCCCTTTTGTCCCTGGATTACGGAAAAAACGTAGCACTGTCGTAATCAGGACTGGAGCTAATCCAAACTCGCTCGCTCTCTCCCAGGTTCATGCCTCCCGCAGTAACAACATGTGCATCGTTGGCGGTTTTACTCAAATGATCCGAGAGGGTGGCCCAAGGTCACTGTGGCGAGGGAATGGCATCAATGTGTTGAAGATTGCACCGGAATCTGCCATTAAGTTCATGGCCTATGAGCAGGTGAGTGAAAGGGCACAGACCAGTCTGGCTGCAGAAGGGTTTGCAGAAGGACAAGCTGAAAGGAAAAAAAACAGACGGCTGAGAAAAGTCAGCGAGCCTCAATATCTGTCTGGTTTGGCTTCTACAGATCAAGCGGTTCATTGGTACCGACCAAGAGATGCTGAGGATTCATGAGCGGCTGTTAGCTGGTTCTCTGGCGGGGGCCATTGCCCAGAGCAGCATCTACCCGATGGAGGTGAGGATGGTGGCTGATGTCCAGCCTGTGAGGGGTCATGGCAAGGTGCTGAGGTGGGAAAATGTGGGTGGAACACCAGTGCTATGGTCGCCTAATTAATGAGTTCTCAGAGGTGGTAGCAGGTAAGACTGCTCACATGACACTTGCCGTAGTCCTCACCATCATGCTCTTAAGAAAGACATTGTCTATAGGTATAATTTTTCTCCTATTGATTCTCCTGTAGGCCTTCATGGTATTTGTTCTTGTCTCCTAGGTTTTGAAAACACGGATGGCTCTAAGGAAGACAGGACAATATTCAGGCATGTTGGATTGTGCCAAAAACATCCTTTCAAAGGAAGGAATGGCTGCCTTCTACAAAGGCTACATTCCCAACATGCTAGGAATCATTCCGTACGCTGGTATTGACCTGGCAGTCTATGAGGTATGAAGCCTTTAACCAATTTGCATTGGGTCTGGCCAAGCTCAACCCACCACGCTATTGTAGGGCTGTGCTGCTTGTGTAGCTTTAGCACTTGTCAGATCTGTCAGTTACTACAGGAGGGCCTAAAAAATAATCCAGGACAATAATTCTCCTTTCCTAGTCAACATCATGCACGGTCCCTTGTTTCTTTCTTTTCTTTTTTTAATGAGAAAATTACATCAGAAAATTAAAGATGGAATTTCCCCCAGGCGCTGCAGTAGCTCAAAAAGATCTGAGAAGCCTGGTGCTTCTGGCTGAATTTGCACATAGCTTTCTGGGCCTTTACTCTTTTTTTTTTTTTTTTAATGTAAGATGATATTTTTTTGATTGCCTTTTCACTGCTGACATCTCGCTTGTTCCTTCCAGACACTAAAAAATACCTGGTTGCAACGCTATGCTGTCAACAGTGCTGACCCTGGGGTCTTTGTCCTGCTGGCTTGCGGCACCATCTCCAGTACCTGTGGACAGCTTGCCAGTTACCCGCTGGCTCTTGTGAGGACACGCATGCAGGCCCAAGGTGAGAACTTCTGGGAACTGTGGGAACTTCTGTCACAGTCTCTGAGCCAGGGTAAAGGTCCTCTAGTGTAAACATTGCAACAGCCGCCTTCGCTGTGCAGCTGAGCAGTTGGGCTGTTTGCTGTGCTGTAAGGGGACAGTGGACTTTGTGCTGCCCTCAGCATCTGGGGCCGAGCACCTCCAGGGCAGAGGTTCTGTTTTGCCCAGATCAGGAGTTTTGGGCTAAGGGTGTTAGGAAAAGGGCTGTGCTGTGCAGCACGGCTGTGGCTTGCTGAGAGGTTGGCTCCTGTCCTCCATGAAGCACCTTGCTCTGTGAACATCCCCAGAAAGCATGTGAATCAGAACTGCTCTGTGAGACTGCTGTGTGTTACCTTAAGGTGTTTTCACCACGTAGGCTGCATTATTAATTGTGGCTTTTCCTATTGCAGCTTCAGTGGAGGGTGCTCCCGAAGTGACAATGAGGGGACTGTTTAAGCACATTCTGAAGACAGAGGGAGCATTTGGTCTTTACCGGGGTCTGGCACCGAACTTTATGAAGGTGATCCCGGCTGTAAGCATCAGCTACGTGGTTTATGAAAACTTGAAGATGACGCTGGGCGTGCAGTCACGGTGACCAGGAGATGCCGAGGACTTTGAACTCTGAAATCTTGGGGTGCAATCCCAAGACGTTATAGCCATCTCTCATTCTGTGAATGTGTCGACACTAAGCTGACTAAGCAAAGCTGTGAAATCTCAGTTAGTTTGTGAGTCAGTAAGGGGGGAGGAGGATTTGGTGTCCTTTGCCATCTTGCTACTCAAGAGCTCCACATAAACCATCACGTGGTCCTTTTCATTGGGCCTTTTGGGAGACCAGGAGGTGAACTCCTGGGAGAATCTTAAGGTGTGAGTTGCTGAGGTCAGTTCCCAGCAGTATGGCAGAGTAGCAAGGGTTTGGTAACAGTTCTGCTTTCAGCGTACTGCACACACAGAGCTGTTTGCCTGCAGATGAGCACCTTCTGACTTGCTGAAAGAGCTTCTTTTTCCATTCAGAGAGCTTCTTTTTCCATTCAGTCGTTTGACTTCCTACCAGTTGTTTAAATTTGTACAAACCTTGTGTAGGAGCTGCTGCCACACCAGGCTTGTTATTATGTTTACATATATTCCTTTGGGTAGGAGACGTTCATGTTCTGCTTCCAAGACTTGACATGAAATGTAACTTTGAACTATACTGGTTTTGAGGGCTGGTGGGCAGTGGTTTATCCAGACAGGCTGAAGGTTACTTAGGCCAGCCTGATGAAGAATTAGGATTATTTATTTTTTTATAGGTTTAAGTGTGTCTCATAAATCCACTAACAAGATGCACTTAACTAACCGAAGCAGCAGCCTAGAGCCTGCATGCCTGTATCCTTTGCATGCCGGATTGGCTTGTCTTATACTCAGCAGGGGCTTGGAAAGGGGGAGGCAGGAGAGCCCTGGAGGGACTGGCACCTCGATGCATGGCTTTAGTGAACAAAAGGCAATATTTCACAGTTCCTGTGCAGTTGTGCTCCCAGCACGACACGAGAGCCCCTGTGCAGCGTTGCATGGACCTCTGAATTCCATTCTGCCTGGTGCCGAGGAGAGCTGGTGGACCTTTTCCAAACCCCGTGCCTATGCTGCTATCTGTATCTTTAGACCTCTTTGTAGATTGATGTTCAGGTTTGCATTAGCGGGAGAGAGTCCCCAAGCCAGGAGTATGGCTGCTGTGGGAAGGGGTGTTAGGGAGAGGGGCTGGTTGTCACTGGGAGAGGTGAGCTTTCAGTCCTGCAGACGTGCTTGCTTTTCTTTCAAAGGGTGCTTTTCATAAGGCTAAGGGAAAGAGATGGCTTTAAAATTTCTCTGACTGCGTTATGGGCTACTTCAGTTGATAGGATCTGGGCTTTTAAGGCCTGGGAGATCCTCATCCAACTTTTCATTTTTGGACAAAATGGACCAGCGTTGCATTCCACTGTTTTACTGCTTAAAGCATATTTATTTTGTATTTATTTGAACAGAGTTGTGTCAGACTATTTTTATAGACTTGTTTAAATATTGTTACTGTGCTTGTATTTCTCCTGTTTTAAAAAGTTCTCTATTTGTTCTCACACATCACGCAGCTGAGTCGTGGAGAGGGACGCTGAAGTCGCTTGCGTACCTTCCCCTGGGGGCTTGAGCTGCCTTTCCCACGTCTGGGGTTGTTGCTGGAGGACCTCAGCCCAGAGAAATTCTGTAGCAAGAAGCCATAGGAGAGCAGGGAGCTGGTGAGGAGGCAGACCCTTGGGAACAGGGGAGAGGGTGCGCTGCGAGGCTCGCCTTACTTCGGAATGGCCTCTGAGCGTGGCTGAAGGGCTTCGGGTGGATGGCTGAAGTTGGGAGGTAGAAGGTCTGTGTAAGTTGCATGTCACAACAGCTAGTTGAGAGCGATCTTGGGGAATCTTTAGGTAAGGGGGGAGGGGAGAAATCTCAGGGTCTAAAGAAAATACAAGTTTCCAGAGAGACGGAAGGAAACTTGCACTTGGACACAAGCTGCTGCAGTTGTGCTTTGAGGCCGAATCAGCAGATCCTGCTGCTGAGCCAGTGCCCTTCATGTGCAAACAGGCACCGTGGAGATGGGTGTGGGAAATTGGAAAGGGATTTGGTGGTACTCAGCAGCTGCTCTTTTGCTGACGGGTTTTGGTGGTTCATGGAGAGTCTTCCATCCAGGTGAGGCTCTGCCTTGGCTACCCAGTGCTGTCAGTAGTTAGCCACGTGGCAATCTAACCAATTGGGATCAGTGATCTGATGATTTTTATTTTTTTTTCCACTCCCCTCCTTGAGACCTGTCACACAAATTCTGCAGTGGCTCCTTCCTACCGGTGTGGCCTAATTGGAATATGAATATCAGAATGCAAAAATCAATGCAAAATGACAACCATCTTTGTAGCTGTAACCACAAATTGTTATAATGCAAATCTAACTCAGATTCTTCATGTAGGGAACAGTCTGCTAATAAAGGTCTGTCAAAGAGTTACCATGTGTGTGCTTCTCTTTCTTGGTGTAGCTTATTGGTGCTGTTCGTGGCCAAACTCTTCCTGGGATGATTATCACCAAGGACACTGACACAGGGAAGGATTCTCCCTACAAGGACCTGGGAGAACAGAATTCTTAAAGGCAAACCCAGGAAACCTGGGATCAAGGCTGATGTTGGCAGTGGTGAGTCAGGGATGTTCAGATACTGTTCCACCTGTCTGAGTGTTGCTGGACTTTGCTCATCTGTGCAGTATCTGGAACTCTCTGCTCAGAAAAGTGAGTTTCCAAGAAAAGCTGGGAACTGCAGCCAAATTATGCCCTCGAAGGAACCTGGCTTATAGGGTTTTCAAAACAAGGTTTTGTCCAATTTTTTCTTAAATAAAAACTTGACCAGGAGCTATCCTTGAAAGTCATTCAGGAGCCGTGTCAGTGCAAGTGGCCTCTTGATTTGGGGAACAAAACTCGCCGCGGGGGCCAGACTGTGTTTGTTGGTTCCTTATGTCTCTGTATTATTCAGCTATAAATCTCCTCACGAGGTCTGGGTCCCTGTAATCTGAGCAGCTGCTCTCCAGCGGTGTCAGCTTCGGTCAGCTGAGACGCTTATCGACGTTCTCTGGATGGCAGCGGCTGCTGCAGCGTCTCCTCTCCTGCCCCTTGACTGTCTTGCTCCTTGACGTGGGGGTTGATGTTTTGTGGCACTAGCTGATAAAGCTGTGTCTGAAGCAAGGGCTGGCCAGGTACCCATGCCCCAAGACCAGGAGGGAATCAGCTCCACTTGACCTTGTAAAACTCATTTTTCCTCCAGGAATCAGGCCAAAACGTGCTGAAACGCTGCCCAGCAAGCACTGCCGTATGGGGACCCTGGTGCCGCAGAGGGAGGAGCAGGGCCCTCATCTTCTCTCTGTTCCCTCTGGCTTTTCTCCTTTTCTGCCTTTTTAAGGAAGAGAGATATTTTCAGTGCTTAATTACTAGGTTAGAGCAGAGACTGAGTTACTCTCCAGGCACGCAATGAAATAGTCTCTTTTGAAACACCCCCCTGCTTTGAGACATGCAGAGTGATGGGGGCTTTCCTCTCTGAGAAGGGCTGCGTGGGGTGCCCCACAAGTGCAGGGGTGTGTGGGAGGCACGGAGAGCAATGTCAAGCTTGGCACTGGAACTTTCTCACCTCCGGGGAGCTGAGCTTCCTGGGAAATGAGGAAACATGACCCTTTTTTTCTGGGGAAGTAAAAATCCAGCCTGGGTTGGGTTAGCACCTCTTCCCTGTCTGGCAGGAGGGTGATTTGTCAGTGTTGTCACATTATATTGCAAATCTTGCTGGGGATGAATGTTACTGGGGAGCTCCTGCCGGGTCCAAAGGGTTTGGGCAGGAACATCTGGTCCAGCTGGGCTACATCTGGCAGCCAAGCTGCTGTCACCAGAGGTGCGTGTTTCTAGCCAAGCCCCCTCTTCCTCTCAGGCTGTACAGTTAAAGAAGTTTCTGGCCTTCTATAGCTTCCAGTTAGCCATCAAACCCTTGGCACTCTCGTTTGGAACAGTTAATGATTGCCCTCTTCTGGTTAGCCTCCATTACTGCTCCATTGAAGTGCTGCTTTTTCAACAGAGCAGCAGTCAGCACTGCGCGAACTTCCACGTGTCCCCTTGTCCTGCATCCCCCGTTGCTTAAGGTTGACTTTTCCCAGCTCCTAGTTGAATGACATGCGAAGTGCGTTGGGTGTTCTTTTTGGAAGCCCCACTTCTGGTCTCTTCAGAACCCCTGCTCTCCAACAGCTCAGCAGCAACACACATTGAGTTTGAGCAAGACATTTATTGCCTCCCGTGGGATTCGTTACCCGTGCTCCCAGGCTGGTGGGTGCCCAGAGGAGGTGATGCTGTGACCACAGCCACGGGCTCCCTGCGTAGGCTGGTTCCTTCTTCCATTTCTTGCACTTGACACAACTCCTTCCAAAACAACAATAACAGGGTAAGTGAAACTGCCAGTGCACCTGCAGGAGAGAATTTACTGAAGAAAGGTGTATTTTTCTTTTCCTTTTTATCTGATTATAAGTCCAAGAGGGCCTAGGGAAGCTACGGGCTTCCCCACGCTGCTTGCCCGGCTGTGGAGCTGCTGGTGGTGCCATTTTCCACACCTGTGCTCTAAGGAGGAAGCCAATTTTCTGGAGGAGAGCTGTGATACCCTGGGGGGGTCAGTAAGTGAAGGAAAGGGAGGGTTCAGACTTTTAGAGAAATAAGTAAAAAGCTCATGCTACCCAAGCATTCAGAATTAGCATAGTTTAAGTTCTGCTAATTCCTCGGGCTGATGCAGGGGTACGTGAGTCTCTGCTCTGGTGCCCTGTTCACGCCCATCTCTTTCAGCCTGATGACAAAGGTCCCCAAAATATTTTCTGTGCTTGTTTAATCAGTTTAATTTTACTCCTCAGATGTGGTGTCCTGCCTCCCAGCTGGGCACAAACCCCTTCTCAGTTAACCGCCATCGCACCAGGGCTCGTAAGGATGAACAGCTGTGGCTAATTCCACTTGTTTTGGCTTTCTCTGAAATTTGCCTTGCTCAAATTGAAACGTGATTCAGCTGTTGATCTGGGGGAGCTGGGCCCTGCCTCCCAGGTGCTGCCTGTTGCCTAAGAGGGGGAGGAGACCTGCCCCTGCCCCACCAGGAGGGTTGCAACCTGTTCCCCTAAATCTGTGGGGGATAGTTCTACAAGATGTATCTTGAGGCCGGGAGGAGTTGAGGGCCATGCTGGGTCCAGTCTCACAGCAGGGTTTTGGGCACTGCTGGAAGCTCAGTCTCCTGCTGTGGACAAGCAGATGGCCAGGACAGGGATGGATGGACAGGATAGGAAAAGGTAAGGTGATTTTTCAGCCTCTACTTTGCAAAAGGGAGCTCCATCAAGCTGGCTTGGGGGCTGGGTCATGTGCAGGACAAAATGTCCTAAATCAGGTGGCAGAGGTTAGGGCTAGTTTAGAAAAATAAAGGAAAAAGTCCGTCTTTGTGAGAGTGGATGGTGCTGCCTCTTTCCTGATGTCTGCTGGGGCCAGAAGCTCAGGGCTAGACCCCAGCCTAAAAGGAGCTTCTGTGCTGGACCCCCATGCTGGGGCATGAGGACTGGCTTGTGCAATCCTCCTGAACCCTATTTACAGCCAGCCAGACTGGGAACCTGCCCATCAGGCAGCACCTCGGGGCGCTGGAAAAGCGCATCCCGGTCTGAAAACAACCCAAGGCTTTTAGGGGTTTCGATGGTTGCAGTTTTGGCTGAAGCGGGTCCGTGCAGCGCCCCAGGGCAACGGCCCCTCCTGCCCCTTGCTGCAGCTCCTGTGGGCAGCTGGTCTCTGCTGGGAGGGGGGCAAACCCAGGCATTTCAGGGTAAAATCAGGGATTTCAGGGCAAAATCGAGGATTTCAGGGCAAAATCAGGAACTTCAGGGCAAAATTCCTGTGCTTTAGCTATCCCCTGGGCGGGGAAGCAGGCAGTTACCAGGTTTCCCACTGGAGATGCTCAGGTGCAGGTGTTTGCTTTGGGGAAACCGTGTATCTGCAGGGGCTGTGTGCGTGTTATTGTAAACAACTGTCACTGTTGATGCAAACTTGCATTTATTTAGTCCCCTAAATAATTCCCACTACCTTGAAGACCTCTCCCCAAGACCCCAGTTTGGTGGCTGGAGTCACAGCACAGGGTCTCGGCACCCCTGCCTGTGGTGGGGCTGCGGTGGCTCTGCTGACCCTCGCCCACCCGTGAGCAGCCACATACCGTTTTCCACGGTGCATACACGATCTCCTCTTTGCTCAGCCCCAGGCACTCGGCATGATGCTCAAATTCTTCCTGTTGGGCTGTGCTCGCACTCAGGTTTCGGGCTGGAAAAGGAGAAGCGTTTGCCAGGTGTTAAATATGGTCCGGTGGCCTTGGCACAGCCTGTTGTGCCACGTCCCCATCCTTGCTGCCTCCTTTCCCCGTGCTCCCATTAATGCTTGCTGTGGACGTGATCTCTGCCAGGGTCTTTCACTCCCATGGTGAATACTTCTGAACAAAATAAACCTCGGGTGATATTTTTTTTTTAACCCTCTTCTCAGTCAGATCTGAGTCCCGTCTGCTTTAAGGTGTTTTGGGATAGTCTGATGCTCCTGGGGCACTGGGAGGGAGTGAGGCTGGCTGTGGAGGCATATGGAGGCAGGTTTCTACATGTCTTCAACTCTCTTAAGCAACTGCTTTGCAGCTTGGAAGGGCAATGGGAAGCCTTATCAAGGTCTAAAGTGCTGCTTTATGGGGTTGTGGGTAGATCTGATCGGCTTTGCCTGTGCTGGTGCTGCAAAGCCATGTGCTCTGCTCTGGGAGATAAGTACTGAAAAATCCTGGTTGGCTTGAAAATATTGAGATTTTATAATGATATCGATGCTGAGTTGTATTTGCTTCCTGTTGTTTGAATATTTATGGTTCAAGTGGGTTTTGTCTTTAACTTGCTCTTCCTGCTCTGCCAAGAGATTTAGGTTTTAATGGGATTTGTAAATACTCCTGTGACTCCTGGAGCGGCCGTCTCAGGAAAATCAGTCACTGTTGGTGAAATCAAGTTGCTGCCTGGGTTTGGCTGATAATTTTATGTGCGTGTTTTGGTGTCCTACTATAGTTTTATGTTACTCCAGGATAGAGTTCACCTACCATAGAGATACAGGCCCAAATACATCCTTTCCCTCTGCAGTTGGTACTGGATGAGTAAAACGTCTTCAGAGCTGAGGTTCATGAGCATCCCCACAGTTTGCTGGGTCTTGGCTTTGAGAGAACAGAGTCAAGGTTGGGAACAGCCACAATATTCAGATTTTCAGTGCAGCAGCAGCCACAAACCACAGCTCAGGTGTAGGCAATGCCAGAAGCCCCTGGGATCCAGCCCATTGCAGCAGGTGAGGACAAATATCCTGATACAGGGCAAGTTTGGCTCTTGGTTTATTTGAATTGTGTTTCTTAGGTGTGGGCCTGGGGTGTGAAGGAGCCAAAGTCACTCAGCTCCTGGTCTGCCATTGCCACTCGCTGGATGCTGTGGCTTGCTCACACTCGGGGTGTGAGTGGGTCTGTCCAGCCCTAAGTGCCCGACCTCACAGCTTGGGGGGCTGCAAAAATGGGGAGAAACTGTCCCCAGCTCACAGCAATGCTGCCTTGGCTGGGTCAGTGCAAACTCGGGGGGCTTGCAATTCCCACGCCAAATGGCTCACCCCATTTCCTCAGTGAGGAGGAAGCAATTCAGAACGCAAGGCTTCATTAATTAGCTGAAACCTGCCATGAATGTTCCCTGCCTTCCTGCCCCCTCCCCGAGGCATTGCGAAACAACTGTACAAACAAGGCAGTCTTCTCCTACAGGGATGGGAGCAGGTTTGCTCCTTGCTCCTGGCATGACATTGCTCCACAGGGTTTAATGTGGCTTGATGGTGGGGATGCAAAACCCAGGGTGCCCCAGGAGCGAGGCAGACCCTGGGTGTTCCTGGCCCTGAGGACCTGTTTGGAATCCACTGAAGCTTCAAATAGACAAAGCAATCCAGGAATAAAATACATCGGAGGGTGTAAAACATGGACAGGGGCCCTTTGTGTATCTCAGCCTATCAAAAAAACGGACTGGGTGATAAACCCGATGCCTGTGCTTGCTGGTGCTGCTCACCATGCTTCACCGTTGTGGTGTTACCAGCAGCAATTTCAAAGTAGGTGGAGTTGTTGGTGAGACACTGGTCCCCCCTGGAGAGAGAGAAGGGAAGGCGTGACATAGAGAAGGAGAGTGGAGACCCCCACTGTGGGCTGGAAGGACCAGCAAAGCCCCAGCCCGCCCTGGCCATGGGATGGGCACCTGGCCATGCCAGCTCCTCCGCAGGGTTAATTGCTCTCACTGTTCAAATGAAGTTGTTCCTCCCATACATTTGTCTGACCTCCACCTGCAGCTGGAGGTCTCAGCCTGGCCTTTGTCCTAGATCCTTGGTTTGAAACTTTTTCCGCCCCAAAATAACTGAACCTGGAAAGAGCTCCCAGCATTGGCACAGAAAAAAATCATCCCCTTAAAGTCTGACCCTGGGTGGGGAAACAGCTTTTGGCGCCTGACAGATTCGGCAGCCGTAGCATAGGGACCTCTGGAAAAGTCTTCTGCAGAGAGGTCTTCTCCTTGCCTGCAGCCTGTTGGGCTTGGTCCCTGCAAGACCCCTGTGCCCAGCAAAATTTGCCTAAACCCGAGGGCTATTGAAATAATAAATAAATAAAAGAAGGGGTGAGGAAGAGTTAGGAGAGAAGATCATGCACAGGAGAGACAGAGCCAGGAGAGACTCTCTTTGGGGAAACCAGCCTGAAACCCTGCTTGTATCTTGTGTTGAAAGGGCTGTGGGGTCTGCAGCAGGTGGGAGGAGATGGGTTCAGCAGAGAGCCGAGGGCTGCATCTTACACTGCCACGTGCTGGGTGATGAGCAGCTCCTGCTCCCCGGTGCGAGGCTCCACATGGAGGTGGCCGTGGTCGATGAGCAGCATCTCCAGGACGTGCTGGGGGAACTGGGCGGCCCCTGCCACGTACAGCCACGTCCCCAGCAGCTGTGAGGAGAGAGGGACGGGGCAGTGAGAGCTTCGGGGTTTGCAAGGAGGAGCTTTGGGGAAGAGACATTCAAGGCCAGGCTTGATGGGGCTCTGAGCAACCTGATGTAGTTAGAGACGTCCCTGCTCACTGCAGGGGGTTGGACTAGATGAACCTGGAAGGTCCCTTCCAACCCAATGCATTCTATGATTCTAAGAGATTTCCACCTTCCCTGTGGCAAAATTGTTACTTTTGACCTCAGGCCTCTGCCAGTTCTCCCTCTTGCACTGCACTGGCAGCAACAAAATGAAACCTGTGCAAACACACGGGGAGGAAAAAGAAAAGCTGAATGTGGGGACTGGGAAACGGTGCTCGAGTTGGCTCTGGTGCTCCTGCACAGGTTGAGGACAGCCCTGTGCTGCCATGGGGGATTTGCTCCAACAAACACCCAGCCAGCCCCTGTGTTTCCAGGTCACCTTGCTGAGGGGCCATGGGAGAACTGGGTTATTCCACGGGTTTTGGAAAACAAATGTTGCCCGTTTGTCGCAGGTTTTTTGCAGAGGGTGCTTCAGCAGATGTGCCAGGGGGTGAGGGAGGGTTTTTCCCTTTCCTAGGGGACCAAGAGGCTCAGCAGAGCACCCACAAACTCGTTGCAGGAGTGGGGCAGCCCCCCGGGGCTTGGGTCTCTCCTACCTTCGACACTGTGGTGTTGTCTGAGCGAGGGGCTCCGCAGGGGAAGGCAGCTGCAGGCAGCAGCACTACGAGGATGAGGATGGTGGTGACCCCGGCCATGGCCATGGCTACCTGGAAGCGAGGAGCCCACAAAGCTCCGGACAGACGGAGGGACGCACGCGCGCTCGGCTGTTTGCTTTTGCAGCCTTGCACGGGGGAACAGGACGTGCCAGGGGCTGCCAGCTCTGCGCTGGTGATGCAACCAGCACCCTTTGGGGACGTTGCCCAGAGAAAAGCTGCGTGCTCAGCCTGGAGCTCGGCACTTCCCTGGCTGCAGACTCTTGGTGTGTGGCTGGAGGCGATGGGGAGGCGATGCACTTGCTGCACTTCAAATTTAAGACAGATTTTAGTTTTATTTTTTTGTCCCCATGAGCAGCTGTTGTAGCTGCTTCTTGCTCCACAGATGAGGCACCGTGCAGCCCCCCGCCCTGGCGCTGGCCAGGCTGCAGTCACCCCCCACCCCGGATGAATCTCAGAGGGCTTCAAAGAGCCACCTTCTTCCTTGGCAGGAAGGTGTTTTCCCCTTCCTTGCCAAAACAGGCCATAAAAATGGAGCTGAAGGGCCCCAAGAATGCTGGATGTGTCCACTGTGGTGGCTCCTCCCAGCTCCCCTGTCCCACTCAGTCCCAGCGCTGCTGGGCAGGGCAGGACCTGCTTCTCTGGCTTTATTTCTGTTTGCCCTTTCCTCCCTGGTAGCAGAGCATCCCTGAGTCCCTCGGTCTGGCTCTGGGTGATGGTTTTTCCCATCCTCTTCCCCCTTCCCCTGCTCAG
This sequence comes from Eurystomus gularis, assembly GCA_013400335.1. Classification (NCBI taxonomy): domain Eukaryota; kingdom Metazoa; phylum Chordata; class Aves; order Coraciiformes; family Coraciidae; genus Eurystomus; species Eurystomus gularis. The sequence continues at coordinate 754,876 of VZZY01006140.1, read as the reverse complement.
AGACACCTGGGGAAGGCGCAATGTCACTCTGTGTCACCCCATCCCTCTGCAACCCACGCACAAGCCCCTGGTGCAGGGGGAGCCTTGTGGGCTTTGGCTTGAAAATTCAGGGTGGGATGTTTGGGTGCTAAAACCACCTTGACTGGTTTGAGTTGCGGTGGAGGAGACCTGAAGGAGTCAATGTGTTTGTGCGTCACCCCGCAGAGTCAGGGCTGATGGGCAGGTGCTCCTGTCCTGGCACCCTGTGGTTGGAGGGGACCTGCTGGGTGAGGTGGCCAGGAGGGTCTGTGGAGCTGGTGGGAGGACAAGCTTCTCCATGTCCACTGCCATGCTGGGCCCTGGCAGAGTTTTCTTCGGGGCTTTTCACACCTCTCAGTGGATTACGAGATGTGGCATTGTGGGCAGGGCAGGCAGAAGGGGTCCTGCCCATGCTCCCGGCGGGGATGCAGCAGGAGCAGCAGGAGGTTGTAACATGGGTTTATTTTGGGTCTGGGTGAGAACAGGGAAACTGGGCACTTCATCCAGGAGGAAAACATGAAACCTTGATAGAAAGTCCTGAGGCTGAGCCAAGCCTGGCTGGGGCTGGCAGGCAGGGATGCCCCCGCAGAGGGGCTGGATGAGGATGGGGTTGCCAACCTGGCCCAAGGGGGTCACCCCAGCTGTGGCTCCGCGTCGCCTTTGTCCATCTTCTCCCCACTCGGGGGACACGCGTCCTGTGGGAGAGGGGAAGAGTGGCTGTTGGTGCACTTTTGTCCCAAAACTGCCCAAAGAGCCAGGAATGGTCAGGATGGATGCTCAGGGAGGACAGAGGATGTGCAGAGGGACAGCTGTGGTTGGGAATTGTTTTTACACCCTCCCTGGACCCTCATCCTGGCCAGTAGCAAGAGCTGGCCCAGGCTGTGGCTTGCCCACCCTGGGGAGGGGTTCAGACCTTTTCTGAAGTGAAGAATGTCTCCTCCTCTGTGAAGCCCAGGCAGTGCAGTTGGGCTCTGAACTCCTCCAGGTGCTCCTTGCTCACGTTTGGTGTCCGTGCTGTTGGAGAAGTGTGGAGAAGAGGGAGGGAGAAAAGGGAGTTTTAGGTGGTCCCCATAGTGCGGATGGGGAGCTCACTCTCTCCCCACCCCCATCTTTCCCCTCTCCATACTGGGTATTAGAGGCTCTTTGCCCTGTGAAGGCTGGAGATGCCTGTGCCCATCGGTGTGTCCCCAGGCAGGGATGTGCCCCACGATCCAGGGCAGCATCACTCACCTGAGAGGCTCAGACCCGGGAAGTTGTGATTGAGGTGACTCAAGATCAGCAGGTCCTTGTCGCTTTGGATCAGTTTGGCCCTGGCAGTCACCTGGCCGTCAACTGGAAGGCACAGGGGGAGCGGGGTCACCCGTTGGCGAGCGTCACCCCGTGCCAGGGCTCAGCCTGGGCAGAACCAGCAGCGTGGTGGGGGCTGCTCATTCCCAAGAGGCTCATCCCAGTGGGGGTCAGTCTGGTCCCACCATGCTGCTGTACACATTGCATGGAGCGGAAGAAAGTCCTCCCCCCGCCACCACCTCCCGACATGTTTTTAGGTGTAAAGTAGCCTGTTGCCAGGGGCTCAGGGTGCCAAATACTGGGGGACAGAAGCGGGAGGGTGCAAAGCGTAGCTGAGATGCCCCCCCCCAGTCCCAGCCCCACACTGCGCCGGGGCTTTACCATGCACCAGGGTGGAGTTGTGCCAGATGACCTGGATCTTGCTGGTGTTACTCGTCATGCACGTCTCATTCCTGTGGGGCAAAGAGGTCAGACGGGGCAAATACCCCACCCCAAACTGCTCCAACCAAACGTGAGGGATTCAGAACTCAAGCCAGGCTGCAGAGCTTGAATAAATTTGGCATAGCAGCTCTCCAGCCCCAAATTCGTGGGGGTGTCTCAGCCCAGAGGATGGTAGCAGCAAGTGGAAATGTCCCAAGGGATGGGGCAGCCAGGTGAGGGGGGGAATCCTTGTCCTTACATTCTCATGGTTTCAGTGACGCTGAGCTCATCCTCATGGCTGCCAGGAAAGAAGGTAAAAACTGCATATTTCAGCCACTTCAACTCCTCCAGGTGAGGTGGGTACTTGGAGGCACCAGTGATGTAGATCCACTGTCCCAGGAGCTGCAGAAAGGAGGGGAGCAGGGACAGGTTGGGGGGTCCATGCCAGGTGAGCACCCTGGGTGAGCATCTTGGGCAGGATCTGGGCTGGGTGAGGGGCTCTTGGTTTTGTCCCCTCCCAGCTAAGGCGATGCTCCAGCTCCCATCTTGTTTCTGCAGTCATGTTCCTCCGGCTCTGTGCCCAGCTCTCATCGCTTTCCTCCCATTAAACATCCCCAAGGGACTCAATACTGTTTATACAATGAAGAGTTTTGTGGATGGAGACTCATGACCTGAGTGTCTGTCATTTGAAGGTCTTAAAATAGAGTGACAAAGCACTGGGGATGGTGCTCAGCCTGGCTTGAGTGGGGAAATGGAAGCAGGAGCCCCACCCCAAAAGCACCTGCTCATGAGATTATGGGTGCAGCGCTGCGAGGCTTCACCGCTGCCCAATGCTCCTGTGCATTAGGTTTTTTAGAAAAATAAGCATGGACAGGCAATGGGGTAAGCATTGAGCTGCTGGTTGGGTTCATAACCTCTTCCTGGACCTGTAACACAGCTAGGAAAGGAGAGAACGGGTGCCCCAGCTGAGGGCAGGGCTTACCCCAGGGATGGTGGCATTGTCGAAGGTGACCGGGACGAGCGGGGCACAGGTGGGGTGCTCGGTGCTGAGGGCTAATGGCAGCCCCAGGAGGAGGGTGAGGGAGGCCAGCATCTCCTGGCTGGATGAGAAGAGGCTTCTGCTCTGACGGGACGTTGCTCAGCACTGTCCTTTATATATGGCCACCTGCAAAGCTGGACGTCCTCAGCCCCGACGTGCTTATTCAGCAGCGGGACTGTTTGCTCAGGCATGAAGCAATAGCGGTTGGAGGAAATTGCAAAAGCTTTGGGTTTCCTCAGCAGAAATGATGAAAAAAAAAAACCAAAACCAACCCACCCAATGTCACATTTTACCAATACAGGCTTTTGTTCTCGGAAATTGCAATTAATTTTGCGGTGCCTGGAAAGCGCCCAGCCAGCTCCAGGTGTGTTTGGAGGCCTCGGGGGCACCAAATGGCACCTGGACGTGGCTGTTCTCCACAGGGCAAATAAATTCCCATTGTGATGGTTGGGTGGTGGCTGCTCACCTGGGGCCCACAAGGGCTTTGAGTCTGCACCAGCCTTGCTCCTTGCTGGGACATGGGGCTGGCGCTGGGCTTCACGGAGAGGGGAGCAGGGTGGGGACTGTGTGGCTGCTGCTGGGGATGGGACCATGACCTGGTGCTGCCATTCAATGTGCACAGCAGGCTGGCAGTCCTCAGCACAGGAGAGACATGGACCTGGTGGAGCAGGTCTAGAGGAGGGTCGTGAAGATGACCAGGGCTAGAACCCCTCTGCTGGGAGGCCAGGCTGAGAGAGTTGAAGCCCAACTCTCGAGAGTTCAGCCTGCAGAAGAAAAGGCTTTGGAGAGACCTTGTTGCAGCCTTTCAGTACTTCAGAGGGGTCTGTAAGAAAGATGAGAACAGATGTTTTAGCAGGGTCTGGTGGGACAGGACAAGGGGTGATGAAAACATCAGCTTAAAACATTAGCTTAAAAATAAGCTAAAAGAAGGAGATTTAGACTAGAGGGAAGAAATTTTTGAGGCTGGTGAGACCCTGGCCCAGGTTGCCCGGAGAGGTGGTTGGTGCCCCACCCCTGGAACCATTGCAGGTGAGGTTGGCCGGGGCTTTGAGCAACCTGCTCTAGTTGAAGCTGTCTCTGCTCACTGCAGTGTGGTTGGACTAGGTGAGCTTTAAACGTCCCTTCCAAGCCAAACCAGTCTATGGTGCCTGAGCCAGCCCCACAGCAGCTTGATGGGATCCCTTAAGCCATGAAAATTGAGGGGGTTTTGACCTTTCTAGCTGAGCTCCCTGTTGTGTTCTGGGAGCCTTATGGCTTGTCTCAGGTCAGCGTTGCAGTGACAAAGTGGCCTTTTGGCTGTGGATGCTGATTAACGTCCATAGTTGATTATTTTATGTACTCTAAAATAATTGGTGGAGACAGGGACTTAAGACATCCTGGCTGGGGTGGTACGAGGCAGTGGTCTCAGGCTTTTAACAGCACCTTTATATGCAGCATCTCGCTATTCAACAATGTCCTTATAGCTTCTCCAACTTTGTCCTCACGATGAAGTGCATTGATTTATTTATGGGCAGTGTTTGCTCTTTCCCTGCCCACAGGCAGCGTGTTTCAGGAAGGGCTGGCTCACGTGAGAGCCGGTCAGTCCCAGCTGCCAAAGCTGACCTGGTCACCCAACTCCCGGTTGCCCGGGTTGGGGGATGGCCCTTGGTCCCTCAGCCACCAGAGCGCTGCCGGGAAGGGGAACGACGTGGGGTGAGCAAACATGGCACGGCTCCTTCCTGCTGCCCCTGATGCAACCCTGGACCGTTCAAGGTAGCTCCTGTGGTGGGGTGTGTGGTCACCCCTATGTTCCCCTCCCTGGCTTGAGCCCATGGGGACTTTGCTGCTGTCTCCAGTGTGTGGCAGAGACAGCCATGAAACTTTGGGCTGGGGCCAGGCGGCCTTCTCAGCAAGAATTTGGGTTTCAAAGTCAGCTTGGAGCAACTGAGATGTGATTTGGGGCTCAGTAATGACAAACATCAGCTCAGCTCTTTTTTTTTTTTTTTTTTCTAATATATATTTTCCTCTTGCTCCCAGGCACTGTCTCAGAATGGAGATGCAGCTGAGGAATGGGCTGGTGGCAGCAGGGGGGTGACATATAATGGAGGGGAGCCATCAGGTTCCCAGCCTTGTCATGCATTTAACATCATGCTGAGGGTTGGGCAGGTCCTGCTGTGACCACCACCAGAGGAAAGGTCTTGGGCTGTGGGTTGGGGCTCCCCATATCACCTGGGGTGTGTGTTGGGGGGGGGATCTCTGGGCAGTCACCCCAGCAGCATCATCCCTGAGCAACGGGGTGTTTCTACACCTCTTACTCACTTGGTTTCCCATGAAAAAGCAAAAAATACCCCATATCAAGTCCCGTTTCATTGCCGTGGTTTTAAATATTTATTTAAAGTAAAAAAAAAAAAAAAGAAAGAAGAAGAAAAGGAAAAAAGCTTTAGCGAGAACAAACAGTAACTCCAGCCTCAAAACACACAAAGCTGATGGTGCAGGGCCGAGAAGGTGCAGGGGCAGGGAGCAGGCAGTGATGAGTGATGGTGATTTTGCCCGGGGGAGCAGGGGCGAGGTGCTCCGAGGGACGAGGTATTTCTGAGCAGAGGCAGGGCTGCGTGGAGGGTGAGGTATTTGGGACAGATCTTGTTAACCTTTTCTGATGGTTGTTGGACACCAACCAGCAGGCAGTAGTAAAAAAAAAAAAAAGAATACACAAAGAGAGACTCACATATAATTTTTTTTTTTTCCTCAAAAAAATAAAATCCATAGTCCATATGAGACAAGAAAACTCCAAACAGGCACTGAAGCATTTCTGATACAGTACAGCTCCGATTACATCAATATTATTCCTTATATAGAATTAAAGATTACCATAATTATCCTCTTCAAAAAAAAAAAAAAAATCCTCCAAATTTACATATAGAGACTAAATTTCTACAAAACTTAACAAAACAAAACCCCTCCAAGCCCGGCTGGGTTCTGAAACAAGGTACCATCATGTCAGTCTTGACAGCGGGGCCGGACAGAAGGGCTGCAGAGCTGGGTTTAAATACGAGCTTAGACCAGGGAATCACTGCCCGCACACGCCAGCACGGACGCGTGGCCAGCGCGACTACAGCAAAACTAGTTATGTGAAAACCGACTCAAAAGTAGCTCTCTCTGAGGCTCAGTGCTTCCAGATGAGCTGAAGCCCTCACTCCCCTCCCAAAGCAGTGAAGTGCTGATTAACAACAACAACAAAAAAGGCAAATTTGCCTTAAAAATATCCTGTAAGTTATTTTGGACACGGTTTGAGCTGTTGCACACAACTGACGTCCATGGAGATTAAAGGCTCCCTTTAAAGGGGACTGTTTCTCTGATTTAGCTGTAGATCGTAACCGCCTCTCTTCCTAGAGAGATGGTCCGAGGGGCTTTTTTTCTGGGGGAGGGGGGGTCTGTGGCAAGACACGGTAGCACCTTCACAACCTTAAATAGTTTAAAGTCATTATATATAAAACAACACACTTCTCAAGAGCACCAGAGATTTCACAGTGAGAGGTAGAAACAAATCAGACAAGCCCATCCTCTCTCTCTATTTTAGCACCAATCTCTTCCCCTCTCCTCCTTCCATCCCCCCCTCTTGGCTTCGGGACTCTCCCCTACCCCAACACCGCACATGAGGAGGGATGTTGATTAAACTCATCCATGGAAGGAGGAACTTTTTTTTTTTTTCCTGTTTTTTTTTGTTCTTTTTCTTTTTGCTTTAAATAATATAATATATATATTTTGTTTCTTCTAATATTGCACATCAAAATGCTTCCGGTACACAGAGCAGCCAGAATCAACTTGCAGCTCCGCCTGGGAGACCTGATGCAGCACGTGGCCATCCAGAAGGCGACAAAGCTCTGAGAGGGAAGCTCTATCTTTTAATTACTTTTCAATGGAAAGAACATTTGGTAACTCAGGAACCAGGCAAGACAAAATGAGGGGCAATAAACAAAAACCAAACCACACGCTGCATGTTGCTTGAGGTTTCTCTCAATATTTTCTTTGGTCATGGAAAAAGCTTTGTGTGTGGAACCGCTTGCAACATCTAGTCCCCTGATCCCTTTGCACTGTTCATGTTCCAACTGATACCCGCATCCCCCACGTCCTTGTTATTCCTCCTTTCAACAATCTGCTGAGTTCAGTAGATCACGGGTTCTTTGAGACCTTGAGCCAAAGGCTAGAGCAAGAGTTGACCCAGAAGATACAGCCCAGAGAGGTGGGAGAGCCTGTGTAAAGACATAGGCCAAGCTTGGGGTCAAAGCCTTGGAGCCCGGTTTCGATGGCTTTGTTCAAAGGAAGCACACGGGGCCGACCTCAAGGTGATACTGCTTTCCTGGCTCGGATGGGGGGAGGTTGTAGATGTTGACAATTGGCAGTTGCTGAGGGTCCTGCGTCCGAAATGAAAAGAGAGTCCGATGCCAGCGTCCGTCCTTGATCTGTGTAGGGACAGAGGAAAAGCTGTTTAACTGGGGGGGGTAAATCCTGCTGGAAAAACTGTGTTCCATGAAGTGTAAGCTTGAAAAGCCCTGCATGAGACCAGGGCTGCCCTTTGGGCTGAGCACCTCTGGGGTGAGGCTTAGAAAGCATTTTGGGGAACCCTTTGTCCAGGTCAAGCTGATGGAAACAGCTTGAAACGGTATCACCAAACACAAGCTGCTAATGCAGTGAGCCTGAAATGCAGACACATGGCCACTGACCCGGTGTGGCACTGGGCAAGAGCTGAGGCCACCCGCCCTTGGGTGGCAATTCCCCCTTCCACCATTTAATTGCTGCTACATAACTTTGGAATTTAATTTTTTGCAATTTGAAGGCCATTTACTTAACAGGAGCTGCTACAGCACCCTGGACTGGAAAATTGAAGTGGTGGACAGGTAAACTAGACCCCCTTTCCCTCAGATTTTTTTGCAGCACAGGTATAACTTCAGCCTTGTTGTGTGTCCTGAGTGGGTTCACCAACATACCTTGCAATCATCAGCTGCCACTTCTGGCCTGAGCTGCCCGTCTGCCTCAAACATCTGCCCATTCCAGGCCCTGAAGCGCACGGCTTTCTCCGAAGGTTTCTCAGATGAACCTTCCTGCCAGACGGAGGTGTTCAGGCAGTGGATGGTGATGTGCTGCACCACCTCAGAGCTCAGGAGGCGGAGGAAGTTCATCTGGACTCTACCGATGTCAAAATCCAGCTGTGAGGGTAACAGAGATGTTAGTGGGCCTGGAGGAGCAAGTGGCAGGGTTAGTGCAAGATGTGACAGCAAAGGTGGTCCCTTGTGCTCTGCTTTGGGCTGGAGAGGACCATGCATGGATGTCCAGAGCTGTATCTGGGAGGAGTATGGGTATAAGAGCTACATGCAGGTCAATCTGGAAAGTTTTCATGGGGTCATAGCAGGTCCTTTATTTTTTCAGAACAAATGGTCAGGTCCTTGAGTAGGAGGAAAATAACAAACTTTGAATTCAATACACGCTTCTGCAAGGCAGCAGGTTCAGTTCATCTGAAGATGAACCCAGATATTGTTACTGGTATTTTTGGTACAAGTGCTTCCTCAAGAAAAATGCTGTGGCATTAACTTCACTGGAGATGTGTACGTTTAAGCTGACCTCACTTTTGCAGGTGGCACAAAACAAAATGCAAGAGTGACCTGAACATAAATTAATTCAACAAAGCATTTGGGAGCAGCGCGTTTGCAAAATTACTGGTCTCTGTTAAGGTTACGGGTTAATTAAACATTGATGGAAACGTACTGCTTCGTCTTGACAAGAGTCAATAACAGTCCTTTTTAACTGCACGAGAGCAGTTCTGAATGTTACAGCTACACTAGCTCTGCCTCGAGGAGAAGCCGATGTGCTGTGTCATAGTGGTCACCCTCCGGTGGAATAACACACCCCTGGGTAAATATTTCGTAACAGCAGTATGGGAAATGCCGTGCTGGGGTCGAGCTGTGTGTACCTTGGAGACAGTGATGGGGCTGAGACATGTCTGCCCACCATTGGTGAAGTTACAGGTGACCTGTATGGTGTCCGAGGAACAGCCAAGATTTGGGTCAATCCAGTAGGTACCTGAAGAAATGGAGGATTTGAGGATTAACAAGGACACTTAACCTTTTCTGTGAGTGAGAAAAGGAAAGTTTTGGTTTCTGCATTTCTGGTCCCAGGGAAGGAGACCAGTTTGGGCCATGTGAAATGGCCCTGTGTAGGATTCAGCCTTTGCACACTCAAGGCTTCCTACCATCATTCATCTTCTGTTCACAGTTCATGAGGTCTCGACAGATGCGTGCAGGGTTTTCCTTGGTTCCCAGGGGTCTTTTGATGCTCTGAATGAGGTTGCTGAGGTAGTGTAGAGTCTTAAATATCTCCCCTCCATGGTCCAGCATGAGAAAGTCTGGATGTTGGTAACCCTGGAGAGAAAGGGAGACAAAGTCAGGTGTTCGTTGGTGCTGTAACCTCAAGGGTTTCTGCTTTATCTGTGGCAAAACTCAGAGGGTCAAAGACACACTGGGCTGGCTGGGATCCAGCCCTTGCACTGTCCTGAATGGGACATCTGTGAAGCTCTGGCAAAGTCATGAGGTCTGAAGCTTCACAAATGAGGACTACAACAGAACCACATCCTTTAACTGGATCTTTTTGTCCATAAACTTCAGCTATTCCATGAAAATAGTGACCAATCAGAGCTTTGTGTGTATAAACTTCAAGCACACAGAAAGAATAAGCAATACTGTGACCATTCCCAGCCTCCAGCTCCAGCAAAGACCAGTGAGTTCAAAAGTACTCTCATACCTCTGTCTTGAGCACGATGTTTGAGTCAATCAGTGTCTGGAAAGCTGTCCCAAAGCCGTCTTGTTGCTAGTGTGGGATGAAAAAGATGGTAACTCAGATTGTTAGAAGCTGGAGCTGCCCTGAAGCAAGCAAAGTCTTCTCAGTCTAGGGCTGCGTTTCGAGCACTGCTCTGCTAAGGCATGCTGGACCTGAGTGTGTGTCTTCAGGGTCCCAGCAGATCTTTCTGGATGTCCTACCAGCACCATGGCTCTACATGACTTATTATTATCATTAACAAACATACAAAAAAAAGCAACTTACAAATGAGGCTGGAATTCCTGGCGGTCCCTAGAAATCAAAGCAAAAAAAGGGGCATCAGCCAGAAAGATGGGAAGTCACTACTGCAAAGATATTCAGTCATGTCCTTTTGAAATGCTCTTTCCCCTGGAGTCCCTCAATGCAGCCGAGTGAGAGAGGTAACAATGTTGTCTCTATGAAATATTTGGAGATGGTTTGGACTGCAGCGCAAGAAACACTAGTCCATTCACACGCACATTTTTGCATACGAGGAATGGGGCTAAGTTATAATTTCCAGTGAGTGAACAGCCTTCTTAGAGAGTATCATGGCAATAATTTTAGCTTGTTTCAATAATGTCTTTGAACTCTTTCCCCATATACATACCGGAGGGCCAGGGTGTCCTCGTGGGCCTGGAGGACCCTAAAAAGAGAGCGGCATCAATTAGTGAAAGATCTCCCATTTGTATTTCCATTTCTCATGGTTGTCACCAGCATGAATCTGTTCCCTGCTGAAATCCTCCAGATATTTGACATCCTACAGCATCTTCTTCCTCAAACCCTTCAGGAGACAAGACGTGGCTGAATTTCCTCCATCTCCTAACTGGGTGCCTCTGTCTGCACCTGGTCCATTCCCACCACATCCCTTGTTCCCAGCACTCAGCTCCTTTTAACGTCATATCCCCAGGTACTTATCACATTCCCTGTAGGCAAAATTACCACCAAGAAGCTTTAGATTTGCTAAAAGCAACTGTTTTATTTAAATACAAACTATTACTCAGAAAAAGTGATTTCAAACTCTTACCCTTGGACCTTGAAGACCCTGCAGGGGAAAAAAAAAAAAAAAAAGAAGCAGCTGTCAGAAGATGCTCATAAATAACCTCAAATCTCCCTGTGCTGTCCCCAGGGTGCCTGCACGAGGGCTGGGTGCTGAATTGGAAGGACAGTGCGAACAGGGGCCCAACGACGTCTGCCAACGGCAGCGAGGTTATTGCAGCAAAGGCTGCTGATGGCTCTGACACCAGCAGATGCTCGCTCTGGGGCTCAAGTCCCTGCCAGCAGATTGTCCTCTGCCATGCCCACAGAGGTAGAAAATGGTGAGCAAGAAGAAGAGGCTTGTTAGAAATGTGCACTGGGATTCGGTATCCAGTACACCCCACACATGCCCTGTACAGTGAGGACACCAAGGAGCTACGAGAAGGTGTAAAAGTCCATCAGAACCCCTGCAAGAAGGGGACCAGAGGGACAGCAGAAGGCAAGAACATGCCCGGGCACTGCTTCCCTGGCTGCACCGGGGCAATGCTGCTGCTCAGACAGGTCCCGTGCCCCTGGCCTGGGCAGCCTGTGCCTTTTTTGAGCTGCTGCTCACTGCAGTTAGCTCCTGGCGATGCCATGGTCATAGCTAACACAAGGATGTGTTAGGTCTTGCTCTGTCATTGGGTTAAGTAAGTGGAAATTTTAACAGCAGAGTAGGTGTATATGTGCACATGCGGATGTGTGTCTTGCCCTCGCAGAAGCCTGGTGCCACCACCCTGAGACAGAGCCCAGGTGGGTGCAGCAGAGCCCAGCGTGACTCTCGGTTGCTCAGAGGGACCCTCCTAAGGACAGAACGCACCCAGGGCTGTGCACCAGCACTTACCGTTTCTCCGCGGCTGCCTTTGTCTCCCTTGGGCCCCTGTTAAAGCACACGAGGCAGCTGTCAGTGACTGTTAGCAAGCTGCACTGCTTTTCTACAAGGCCTTGTAGTGATAAGACAAGGGGTAATGCTTTAAACTGGAAGAGGGTAGATTTGAATTAGATGTAAAGAAGAAATTCTTCACTGTGAGGGTGGTGAGACACAGGTTGCCTAGAGATCCTGTGGATGCTTCATCCCTGGAAGTGTTCAAGGCCAGGCTGGATGGGGCTTTGAGCAACCCAGTCTAGTGGGAGGTGTCCCTGCCATGGCAGAGGGTTGGAACTATATCATCTTTACTGTCCCTTCCAACCCAAACCATTCTATGATTCTATGTGCTGCCACCCAGAAGCTCTTTGCAAGGACCCAAGTGCATCTCTAAACAAATCAGCTCAGGTTGCCATATAGGCTCACTCATCCCAAGGCAAGAGAATAGCCATTATTGGATGTTTTGGCAATGTCCAAGTTTATCTTACTAGTTTTCATCTCTGCCAGAGATGCAGCCTCTGTACTAAACTCTGAGGAGCTTCATGCTAATGTTTTTATGAAGCGCTGACCTGAACTTTAGTCTGTGTTAAGTGCCTTTGCCATTTTGGGGCAGGCAGGATTTTCAACACTTCCGAGAATCAAGCTGTTTCCACTTTAATATATTTATCATTTTTTTTTCTGTTTTTTATTTTTTTTACACCTCCTCAGGCCAAGTTCTTTGGAAAATCTGGCAGCTTGCATTTGAAGAACTGCAATAACATTCTTGCTTTCTAGTCTGAGGCAATCTATTGAAAAACTTGCACTTAAGTAGAGTTGCTTCTCACTTTTAAGCTAATAATGCAGCCAGAGACTAAACCTGCACTTCTCTCAAGCTGCTCATCGTAAAGACCATTTCATTTCCCTTATTACAGCAGGACTCGGGATTTACTTATGCTGGCCCCGAGCATCTCAGATCTCAAACACTGTGCTCTTCTGAAAAATACAGAAAAAATGTGCAGATACTTACAGGGCTTCCTGTGGGACCCTGAATGCCAAGTGGACCAATAATTCCTTCTTTTCCCTGGAAAAGAAAAGATACACGTGAACCATCCTGTGGGAACTGACGGTCCCTTTTACCACGGCCAGGCTCAGTAAAGACACTGAATCTCTTTCCAGCAGCGTCATCATGGTATTCACCGAATCTGAAATAAAACTGTTTCAAAACACAGGTCCAAAGACACAAGCCCTGGCAGTATGGTTGTCATGACCCGTGTAAAACCTCAGAAATTCCACAAATAGAAAGGGTTCAGTGTAGCTGGAGTGGTCTGTGCCATGGTCAGAGCAGCATGACTGTCTCCAAGGCAGCAGGGACCCAAGCACACGTGGCTACCTACAGATGTGCTCGGGTGGCTTGTCTGCTGGGCAGGCGGTGAACAGTGCACTGTGCCCCTTATAGCACCCTGTGGCCTCACACAAATAGGAGAAGGAAGAAAAACCTCCCAAACCAAACAAACTGAAAAACCACTCACCATGAGACCAGGTGGCCCACGTGGTCCCTGAATGCCTTTGAAACCAAGGTCTCCTGGGGGGCCCTGCAAGCAAAACCGAGATGCCAGGTCCCTTTAATGACCAAACCCCATGTGTATGCCCTTGCTTTACAGCTCTGCTGCAAGGACAGAGGGGCTGCCTCTTGTGTATGGGAATGGGAAGGTCCAATTTTTTTAAAAAAATCTTTTCCCACTTCTGTTTTGCAAGCCCTTTACTTTATACAGAAAAGAAATTGGTTCCTCTTCACCAGGAAAATCATAGGCTGGTAAAATGAGTCTAAATATCTAAAGATGTCACTGCTCACTGCAGGGGGGGAAAGGACTAGATGACCTTTAAAGGTCCCTTCCAATCCAAACCAATCTATGACAAATTTCAAACCAAGGCTCTCAACATGAGGAACACGTATCGATGTCTCAGGTACAGACTGATGGCTGATGCTGGAAATGAAAGTGTCTTAAAGACGTTCAGGAGGGAAAGCAGCCCTGGGACTATAGGTCAGCCCTTTTCCCTCTACCGTCTACCCATTTTAACAGGAATAAGCTCCAACAAAGGCTATGGAAACGTACACTCATTTAACAAATGAAGATGCATAAACTAAAGAAAGTCGGAATCATGGTTCAATTTCAATAGTTTCTGCAGAGCTGCTAATAAAGTCTTTGCAACAAATATTGCATTGTCTATCCCCAGTAAGGAGAGCCCAGAAAACCAACTGGTCACAAGGCAGCCCTCTTACCTTCGGCCCAAACAAGCCCGCGATCCCTGGAAATCCTGACTCGCCAAAGTCGCCCTGCAAATAACAGCCAAGACAAATACAAGGACAAAGAGCAGCAGTAAGTTCACATTGAACGGCTGGTCACTCGAAGACGCGCCAAGAGTTCAGCAGCTTCAGAGAAAGAGAAATCCATTAGTATTCAGTCGAAGCTTGACTGATGAGAAAGAAGTAGGAAAGAAATCTGAAGGAGGAATTACACAAACATCAGGCTAGAAGCAACGTCAGAAGATCTCACGGACTTGTAGATTACTTAGATCTCGTAGACTGAACCTTTTTGCCTCCCAAAAGGGATGCATACCTGCACTATTTCTAGCAGATGCCTGTCTAGCTTGGACCACAGCCAGCAGAAGCAGGATGGAGAGCATGTACTCTGAGGTTGATCTTGGAAGTTTGTGCTGTAAAAAAACAGCCTCAAAGCCCCTTAAAACAAGCTATTTTTTATTTCTAATACCAATCGGACTGACCAACCACCAAAGGATAATTGCAAACTATGCTCGTTCAAAATGTGAAAAAAGTGCATTTTCCTACAACATAACCTCCCACTCAAACCCAGAAAACCATTCATGTCCCCTAATTCTTTTCTTATTCAAGTCTACAGGGATTTTTGCTGAATTTCTTAAGAAAAAAAAAATAATTGGAAGGCCATCAAGCTTGGATTAGCGCATAGGATGCACTCTGAGCATTAAAAAAACCACCCTGGGTAGGATGTCCTTATATAAACACCCTCATTTCACCATGTTTAAGATGTATGTCTTCTGATATTTCTGGGCTACTCAGATGTCACAATGTGCAATGACTCAACATTAAAAAAATAGGTCAGAAACATACACCAGATGATTCATCTACAGTCTTAGGAACATCAGAGATGGAAAAGGCTTGTTTGGACTCTCGGCAGGACTTTGTGACCCATGTTGGATTGTACTTTGTGGGATGTTTTGCAATGTCTTGCTCAGCCCAGTTGTAAATGACTCAAGCGATGGGGTTTCCACCACTTCTATTAGAAGGCTATTCCAGATTCAGCCTGGAGACCTCACTGTTAGGAAGATTTTCCTGCCACAACAGTGAGAAACTGCTTGGCAAGAAAGGGCTTGGTTGGACTCAGTGGAGGGTAAGAAACTTTCCAAGGATACAAACTAATTTAACTGCACATTTATGGAGCCTGGAAAGGAAAACTGCTAACAGGGGACTAAGGTCTTTCCTGCATTAGGAGAACCAACCAAGCCCTCTTTCTAGAGGAATTCTGAGCAAAAGTAAATGGGAAGTCAAAAGGATTTAAATGCCATGGAGTCATCTCAGCTAAGGGGACCTGGTTGCTACTTATGCAGCAAGGGAGGCAATGGCAATACCGGGCAAATGAACCTGCCACTGGTGGACACAAGAGGCAAAATGATGTTGTTATTACATTGACAGCTGCCATCTTTCAGCCTGAATACTGCCATCACAGGGTTTTATACAAAATATGCCAACAAGGGTATTCTAATGGAGGCAGTTGGGGTTCATCTTCTCCCTTGTTTTGTATTAGTCCTAATCTCTCTTTTCCTCCTGTTAGTTTTACATCTGTGGCCTAACTAGACCCTCTGATGGTGGCCCCAATCTAAATAGCTTAAATATTCTCACTGTAGGCTCAGGCTGACAAAGCGCCACACATCAGTGCTAAAGTGGATCCCACCAGCACAATAAATCAAAGCAGTAGGGATTAGGAGACTGCCTTGGAGACATGGGTGGGAATTTAACTTCTGCTTTGGCTGAGGGCTCTCACTGTTTCTCTCACAGTGTGCTCTGAACTCGCAGCTCCGCTGCCCTCAAAGGCACACCGATGACCCCTGCTCCTGCGCGTCCCAGTGGAGCTACAGACCCTCCTTTGCACCTTTCAGATGGCTTGGAGTGCTGAGGTTCACCTCCTACACTGAACACCTCTTGGAGGTTCCACACATCGCTCTCATAACAGCTCTCATTGGAGACATGGCTGAAGGCTGTTTGAGGTGGCTCTGCAGGCTGGCTGCCTGCACACACCATGGCCTTGAACCACAGGCACGAGGATGACATGGCCAGTCATGCTGTCCCGGGGAATGCAGGCATGGATTAGACATCTCTGCGCAAGCAAGAGGGAAGAGCAGGGAAGTGTGCATGCTGGAGAGAGCTGTGATGATGCTCCTGCACTCGTATACAAGCTGGTGATGGGTTCCCTTGTAAAAGACCCTCTCAGGGCTCACTCTGGTCTCCCACCCTTTCCTGCAGGAGACAGCTTGGAGTAAAGTGTGATCCACTCCAGTCATCACTAACCGGCTGTCCTTTGGGTCCTGGATCGCCAGGGCTCCCTGGAAGACCCGTTCCTCCTGAAGTTCCTCGCTTCCCTGTTTGGCCAGACTGTCCAGGCAATCCTCTTTCACCCTAAAAATAACAGAATTCAAGTAATTCCAAAGGACAGGAACTAAATATAACAACACTCAGCTGAAACAGCCATAGATGGAAAGCTGGAAAAGAGTGGCTCATTGGGATAAGGAATGTGGTTTCATCAGGAGATGCCTCAGGTCTGCTAAGGCGGATTGCTGCAGGATGCACAGCGTGAGACCAGCGATGGGCATAGACATGCCCTCTCCTGAGGTTTATGTGGAGCAGGAACCTCAGCAGAGCTGTACTGCCTGTGTCAGAGCTAAGGACAGTAAGAGGGTGAAATGTCTTCTCTTGGCACTTCTGCATGTTATCTGTCCTGCCCTGCAATTTCTCATCATTTCTTCC
Organism: Eurystomus gularis; assembly: GCA_013400335.1. Lineage (NCBI taxonomy): Eukaryota > Metazoa > Chordata > Aves > Coraciiformes > Coraciidae > Eurystomus > Eurystomus gularis. The sequence continues at coordinate 738,370 of VZZY01006140.1, read as the reverse complement.
CCCCAGCAGGATAGCAATTGATGATTAATCCATCTACAATGTTGAAAAGATGCCAAGACTTCATCTGGAGGACTTTAATCCAGAGGCTGCAAAGCCAACACTTTTCCCAGCACCAACTCCGCAACCTAAGGACAAGAGATGGGCTATTCAGACCCAGGACCACGCTTTGCTCCCCGCCTCTTCCCCTTGCTAAGCGACTGGAGCAGCACAAGCTCCAGCTACTTGATCTGGGGTGGACTGGGAGAGAGAAGCAAAGGCAGCGAGAACCTAGGATGGTTTTAGGAGCTGGAAAAGGGGCAACAAATTTCCCTGGAGCCTGGGAATGGGTCTGACACAACGACGCAAGGGTCTTTTCTGTCATTTCTGGTAACAGCCTGTTGTTCTACCCAAGGCAGCTGGAGGGCAGCAAGTGACAGTTTAAGAGTGATGTGTTATGGGAGGCATAATTTACATCAGACTTGATAGCCTCTCCAAACCCAGTTGGAGTCTTCCTATTTACAGAGTCTTTCTACAAACAGTTGAATTGCTGTTGGTCCAGTTTAGATCCTGTGGCCAGCCTGGAACAGGGCAAGGTCCAGGAAAAAACCCCAAGGTTACTAAAGCAGCTTGTCCTTGCTTCCCCCCCAGGGTGATGTCCAAGCCCATACTTGTTCCAGCCATTCCAATCCAGTAAAAAAAAGCTAAAAAAAAAGCAGCACAAATTTCCCTTCAGCAGCACAGGCCTTGCAGGACAGCAGCTAGAGGACGTCTGAATTTCCCATGGAGTTGTCCATCCTGGACATCCCACAGGCAGGCTGTAGCAGTTCCTTTGCAACTTCTCCAAGGCCATGTTTTTTTAGCCAGGTTTCTAACAAAAGAAGGCTGAAGTGTTTATAGTGTAAATATGCATATTTGTAGGCTCCTGAGCTCAGTGAACTTTCATGAAGGAAAAGTCTCTGGGACATTCAGCTGCTGTGAACATGGTGAAAATGGATGGATGGATGGATGGATGGATGGAGAGAAGTATCTACTTGAGCTAGGTAAAAGATGGCAGCAGGAGTTGTGATTTTATTAGACTGTGGAGAATCCAAGCCCTAGAGACAACAGGCTCACAGACTGGACTGCTCGTGGCAGTATCTTAAGGATTCAGAAACTCACCTTGAATCCTGGTGGTCCCTGTGCCCCGGGGAGTCCTGGTATGCCAGGGTTCCCTCTTTTGCCTGACATCCCTGTCACACCTTCTTCCCCATCATCGCCTTGCTCTCCCTAGAAAAGAAGCACAAAAGAGGTTATGAAACAAGACGCTCTTTCTACCTCTGCACAGCTTCGGGTGCGACAGGGGGATGGTGTGATTCTGCCCTCAGCAAGCACTGGGCATGGGTGGCTTTGCAGAGATGTATGTAGAAGCCTGTGCCTGGAAGTATCTGCCAGGCAAGAAACAGACTTGGTTGTGCAAAGGCAGCTGCTGCCTCTATGCGCATGTGAGATATGGAGAGGAGCACATGATCCACCCTGGGTACATGTTAAATGGAGTATCTACAGCTGGTCCACATCCATTTCTCCTGCACTACCTTTTAGTTTTCCAGCTCCTAGGTTGTGTTTGCTATTGACGCTGTAAGGTTAAAACTGCAAACTCACCGGCATCCCAGGCATACCATCCTTCCCAGGCACTCCGTCCACTCCAGGAGCCCCCTCTTGACCCTGCCTTCCCACCACTCCTCGAGGACCTGGTAGCCCAAGGATGCCCTAAAATCACAAAGGTGTTAGTGATGGAGCTCCCGGACAGCACTTGCTGGGGCAGAAAATTGAACTTTTACTTACTGGTGAACCTCTGCTCCCTGCGTTGCCCCGCGTTCCTTGCTTTCCTTTTTGACCCTGCAAGTGAGAAAAGAGAAACATCTAAAATGGCAGCAGTTCTCGCACAACTCCACTCGGGAGCCTGACTTCAGGGTGTGCTTTCGGATAATGGTTGGAAAGAGTTTTATAAAAAGGAGATTTATAAAGTCAGTTGCTCCAACACTGGGGAATGAACAGCTATTTGGTTTTATTACAAGTGATTCTTCGTATGTCTTGAGAGTTCTAGGGCAGGAATGAATAGCTAGAAGGCAAGGACCTACATTTTTCCTAATACAGAGCAGATGAGGACAAATAAAGCAGGATGAACTCGAGGGAGGACTCAGTGCACTGGCAAACATTAGAACAAGATGCTTAAAACCTGCATCCTCTGTCAGTTCAGCGACAGCACAGTGCCAAAACAAGGCCCCAGCAAGTCTTCTGCAGGGCGTTCGGTAAGAGTTTTTATCTGTGAGGTTTCTTCCTCACTTTTGGAAAATTAATGGATGTGAAAAGGGTGCCTTGTGTTTAAAAATTTGCAATGCTGCTTTGTGAATAAAGATATAAAAGAAATACTCCTGAGGTTTATTAGCTGTAAAAAGGATTAATTCCTGCAGAATGAATGGAAAACTCAGCCTCATCACCTTCACTAGGGCTCTCTTAGTGAGGTCATGTACTAAGGCATTTTTAAATTGAAGCACTGTATTTTCTGTGCATTGTTTCTCCATCTGCAGAGGACCAGGCAGGCCAGCTACATTAAAGAATTACTCCTGGGGGTGCTTTCTCTGCTATTCATCAGGCCCAAAGGCAGTTGAAGATTGCCCATCGATGGGTAAAGTTTATTTCTCTTATTGCCCGGTACACCTTTTGCCAAGAACACCTACTGTAGGTTAAACTATCTTCTGGCATTACCCCAGCAGAGTCAGATTAAAAATCCTGACATCTGCCAAAAGGGAGCAGGAATTTGCTGAGTATTGAGATCACATACTTATGTTTTAGCAAAGAAAGTCCCTGATCTGTAAGAATAATTAGGAAGCTGTCATTGTAGCCAGATGTGGAGGTAGGAGTAGGTATGAGGTATCCCATTGAACCTTGAAGAACCCATGTGTGCTGTGTTTTCCTGCTCAGTAAGGGCAAGAAGTTAGAGGGACTCTTCCAAGAAACATAACTGCATGGATAAATGGACTCCAAATCTGGAAGGTTTCAAGCCAGAGAAGTTTAAGGTTCAAGTGAAAGAGAGAGACACTCGCCTGGCTCAGACCTCCGTAGGGACAGACAAGCCAGCTGTGGCTGGAGGCACCACAAACAGGGTATGGGAAAGAGACGCAACCCATGGCAATGACTAAAGACCTGCCCAAGAGTCACCCATCACTCTGGAGCTGTAATTGTCTTGATCTTCTCCAGCTCCACAATGCCAACAAACCATTGGGTTTGGACACTCAAATAAATGTTTACAGCCCTCCCACTAGGTTCTCCGCAGTCTTTCAAGGCTTAGACCGTAGGCCAAATCACACATGCTGGGGAAAAACATGACAGTCCTCTTAACCAGACATTTTCTTTAAACTCGGGACACTATAAATCCACCCTGCTGAAACCTACCACATCACCTTTGGATCCCTTTGCTCCTGGCTGGCCTGGTGGTCCAGGATCTCCCTGCAAAACACAAGCAAGAAAAATCTGCTTGAAATTCTCTTCTGGCGGTATCTTGCATGAAGTACAAAGAACAGCATTTTTTGTGCCCTAACAACGCTGACTGTATGGAAACAATTCAGGGGAACAGCCTGTGCTCAGACAGACCTCCTGGGGAACAAGGAACTGTCTCCAGAGAGCATTTAACAGGGTGTCAATTGGAGGAGAAGCAATGCTACCCCCTCACTTGGATGCTGTTTGTATTCATGGAAATCATTCACTAAATTCCAGATGGCACCTGGAAAATGGTGCTGAAGAGCGGGCAGGAAGGAGCCTATTTTGAGATAGGTACTGCAGAAGGTATGTGCAGAATGAGGAGTTTATAGTGGCTACATCCTTAATTGCTGGCACCAGCTCCCTTTTGCAGGTTTCAGCCCTTTCCTTGGCTTCACCTGGATGCCAGATATTAGAGAGCTACCTATGGAGGAGTAAAGCAGAGAGGATATTTCACCACTCTCTTACTGGTCACTTCCCCATCATACATGACCCCATCTTTTCTTCTGGCCATCTAGAGGGGTTTTTGGGTGTATTTGTGTCAGGAGCAATTTCTGGACCAATACCAAAGAAACAGTAAATAAGGACACACCTGCAGAGCTCTCCTTCTTCAGCTTGTTTCTGAGCCACATGTTTCTAACAGCTCTTTACTGAAGTAAATCTAAAGCTCCTGCTTCCATCTGAAACACCCGCCTCCGAGGGGCTGCCACCCCTCAGAATAAACTACATCCACTGGCGAATGCAGCAGCACTACCAATTTCTAGGCCATATGACAGAGCACTAAGATTTTACCCCAGAATAGAATCTGTTTCTTCCCAGCAGCCCTACAAAGAGTGGGAATTGATTCAACTTTGTCTCCCAATACAAACTACATTTAATGTGCTGCTGTGCTCACCGTTGCAATAGTCACATACACAAATCAGATGCTGCCGTATATAGTGAAGGGATAAAAAGTCCTTCCCCTAAATTGGGATTTAATTTAGTCATTCATAAACACCTTAGTTTGAGAGGAAACACCATGCAGGCGAATAGCATAGTCTCTCCACACACTGGCCCAGCTCTCACCAGCAGCATGCCAAATGTGTAATTTCCAAGGGGACCCTTCCACTGTCATTGTCATCTCCCGCTGCCCATCTCCTAAGATTCTAGTCCCTCTTGGATCCTTCAGAAAAGACAGTTTTGGAGTCAGGCTTCTGGGAGTGGCCCCTGCTCCGTCACCTATTTATTAGTCCCAACACGTGACAGGAAACGCTCATTCTATAGGCCTGGCTTATAGAGACGTACACATTTCATAGCTGACCACACCTTCCTTCCTGCAGCCTTTCCCACCTTCCTTCCTTTTTGCATCTGTCTTTCACATACACGTGACATTAGCTTACAATAAAGCAGCATCTCTTACAGGTAAGCCTTGCTGTCCAGGTTTTCCTCTTTCTCCGTCAAGCCCTTCTTGACCCTTAAATAAAAAACAGAGAAGGAACATGTGTTTGTTCTTGGGTGCTTCTGTGGCAAGGGAAAACAAACCCAGATGTAACATGTCACATGCTGTGTGGGGCAGGAGAAGATAGAAATGTCTGCACTCTGCTAATGCAGAAATGCTGAAGCTTGTGGGTAGTGTACCTGCTCCCATGGATGTGCATTGGAAAGAAAAAGCCAAGAAGAACTGCTAATCACCATCTAAGCAGTAAAGACGGCTTTCTACCGTGTCCCTAAATACACGTAGCACTCCTGTAAGTGAACGCTTGGAGACTGCTGTCCTACGAAACAAGGCAGCTACCCTGGCGAAGATAAACTCTTCTGTACATTATTGCAAAGGTTCGCTCTGACCAGCTGCTTTTGGATGGAGTTAAGACTTAGTCCATAGAGCCTTTGCAGATCAACACCAATCAGCTGGTGGGCATCAGGAGCACAGGGGAGAAACTCATAACCCTCATCTTGCTTTTGAAAGAAATCCCAATAAGATTTTGGGAGCTTCTAAACCTCCAGGTTAACAGAGATGTTCCTATGAAAGAGTCTACAGCCAGGGGCACATCAGTCTTGAATTTTGTTCAGCATTGACATGACCTCTCTTGTACACATCCTCCCTATGGTATTTCCTTGATAATCACAAATACCTGTGATGAAATGGTCCTGCTAATTCTTTCAGTCTAGTATGCTCAAGCAGGTGCATAACGTTGTGAGATGCTGACCTGCAGGACCCACATTTGCCTTCAGCAAAATTTTTACCAGTTTGTCTGAATTACTCTGTGTTTGAAACACAGCCATGTACAGCGGTTGACAAAGGACAACAGTGGTTTCTGAATTGTGACTACTGGGCAAAGGGTAGACCTGACACAGTTTGGAAGCACTTTCCCAAGACAAACATTTCTGAATCACGTATTTGGAGTAAGACTCACAGGATAACCAGGGTCTCCAGGCTCCCCTCGATCACCTCTGTCACCAACAGGGCCCTACAACAACACAACAAAGACTTAAGGTGGACATAAACCATCTTTCATCCACAACATCTCAATAGCTTGTGCATGTTCTACAAGTAAGGAAGCAATCTAACCGATCCACGTGTAAGGATCAGGCCAGGATTGGTTAGAGAAGGGATTTAATGTCTTACTCTGTCTCCAGGTGGTCCCTGTGGGCCTTCTACCTTCCCATCATCACCTTGTTCTCCCTGTGAATAAAAGTACTAGTGTTAATATAGAGAGCAGATGCTTCTATACAGACCCAATTCAGTCCTCCCATATCATGGGCTCCAAGTCAAAGCCTCTGCTGAATTTACTAACTTTTCATCCAAAGAAAGTCTAAACATTTCTTTTTTTTTTGTTTCACAAGCTGGAGTACATTGACTCTGCACATTGCTTGCCTAGTTTCTTTGGTGGTTATTTCTGCCTAGTCCTGGTTCCTTCCTAAGGAACCAGGTGCAAAGGGTTATTTTCAACAACTCCTAAAATTAAGTATGAAGCATGTAATTACAACAATATGGGAAATACTTCTCTGCCTCTGAATTTCATTGCCGAAGGTCAAAACAAAGTCTTTAATCAAGTGTTCTCCCACCCTCATTGAGTACTGCCTGGGCTGTCATGGGAACAAGGGTGGTCTGGATGGGCTCCCTGGTTGTGTGCCACCATTGTAGGCTTGTCTTACAGTTGATCAGGTGAGAAGGTCAGCCCCTTACACGATCACTGTGTGAGAAGCTTCATTTGTTGATCAGATGTGCTACAGCAAGAGCTCAGAGCTCATGGTCTGGCTGGTAGTTAACGTCACCCGGATTATTTATAACTGAGGTCTCTCTAAAACATCCACAGAGAGATCCCTCAAGACTTAACACATACACCATCTTTTAAAATTCTGTTGTGTAAGTCACTCAATGTCATGGTGTCCTATTTTCTCTAGAGTCTAGCTCAGAAATGGCTGTTTGCTCCCCATAGATGATAGGTACATTCCAGCTTCTCCAGTTTCTGGCTGCTTCCTATCACTGAGCCTCTGGCATTCTGGCTCCTTAGGATGAACATATCTCAGAGCTCCTTTGATGTTGCAGCTACTGGAGAGAGGAGGTCTGGGAGGTTCTGGCACAGTGGAGCTGCTGTGTTTGGAGTGCTTGAGGTGCTCCTAGAGCCTTGAACATCCAAATCTCCATAGCTATGCAGAGCTAAGTTTTTGACAGGATTCTGTAATTCTCAGTGGTTGCACCAGTCATTTCTGATGTATTCACGACTTTGACTTTCTCCCTGGGCTACTCTTATCTTCCTTTTGAGTTGCAGCTGCTGACAGTAAGGGTGCTTGGGCAATCTCTCAGTGATCCTGCCTTTGGGAGAAGGCATTTGGGGCACTTTGCTTGTATGTGATGTTTAGCAATGACACACCTGGAGCAGCAAATAACCTTCAGTGAAAACACTCAGATAGTGGAGCTTCTTTTCTGTAGGAACTGGGTCACGGCTCGGGGCTGGGGCTGCTCCACTGCTGAGAGAGACAGGCTGACCCACACTGACTTCTCACAGGCCGAGAACCAGCATTGACCTGTACAGCTTGGCAGAATGAGGCTCAAGATTTGGCAAAATCTCTTGCAGTTATCCTCAACAGGTAGCAAAGGGCTCAGTGCACCTCTCTTCATTACATCCCTGATCACAGTGGCATTTTCTTTCCCTGCTGCTATGACGTGTTGGATGAATGTTGCCAGGATTTCATACATACTCACAGGTTATGGTTACACTGTCCTCGAGAGATCGTGTGCAGGGTGGGGAACTCCAGCATGCTCCTCTGGGGTTCTGGGGAGGTCTCATGGTAGAAGAAATATATAGGGAGAAACTGTGCCAGGATGGCTTGAGAATATAGTACTGAGCAATATGGATGGAGAAATTTGGGTGGCAGAGTAGAAAGGAAAGTAATGCCAAACAGGCCCTGCCAACCGTTTCCAGTGTTACTGAACTTGCTGGTTGAAGTCAGCAGCAGAACACCTGGCAAATAGTTTGCTTTCTAGCCACCATCAAAGGAATGTAGGCTAGGAGGGAAACAAAGCCACCATTTCTCAAGTCTCAGGAAAAAAAAATAATATCCCAGTATACGTGTTACTGTGCAGAAATCTTGGCACAATTGCCTCTTCCCAAACAGGATGTGAACACCTTGCCATTTGGGAGCTGAGATGAGGGCAATGAACTAAAAGAAAGCTCATAATTCTGGGGACCCTTGAAGACCATCAAGACTCACAGACTTCCTCCCCAAAGCTAAGCAGTGGCTTTGTGTCCCCTTGAGCCTAATTCCCACCTTGCCCTTTGTCTTCTGACTGAGAAAATCCTGCAGCCTGGTCAGCTCTAGGACTTGAGATTGAGCTCCTCCAGGACTTCCTGATGCCTCAGCTGCTCAAGAGGGAGATGAAAGGTCTGCGCTAATTCTTCGGAAAGTTGCAGTGAAAAAAAGCTAGAGTAAAGGGCAGCAAAGTAAACATGTTGGGATACAAATGGAAAATGCATGGAGAAGAAGGGAAGGCTTGTTGTTGTTGGCTCCTGTCCCAAAGTGAGATACACCAGTTTGTAATTTTTAAAAGGATCCCATCTGGAGTGCTTTAAGCAGCTGCCAAGTGCAGGAGTCTGCTCTGAGCAAGGCCTCTTTGAGGAGCTGTAAACGTATTAAACGCGGTGGAGTAGCTGGCTGGTACGGCACAAGGAAGCTGGATTCCACTATAGTGCCTCTCACCAAGCTGCTTTCTTCTCTGGAAAAGGGAAAACCTTCCCCAGCGTTATATATCCTCCTTCTTCAGCGCTGCTAGGCTTAGCGTGTTGTTTAAAGCTCACAGAGCAGTCAAGGCCTCGTATTCATTTCCTCTTAATTTCTCAAGATTCAGGCTCCCATTTTCATGTTCGCACGCGTGTGTGAAGTTACAGATGTCCGGAGGGAAGGAACCTGTCTATCCTTAGGCCAGGATCCAGGCAGCTCTTAGGACATGAGGAGGGAGGAGGAATGATAAGAAAACTTAGCTGCAAGACTTTTGTGGAGCACCTGGATGCTGCAGGAAATGGTGCTGGAAGCTCAGCACGTGATGCTGTGCTCTCCTTGTTCAGCTGGAGCTGTTTCCCAGCAAGGTGTCAGCAGACCCACTGACCTTCCAAGAAGACATGAGTGAGATCCATCTGTGAATGGTCATTAACAGACCTGACTGCTCTCAGCAATAGTGTTGGATGCTTTGGTGCCTTTGTCAGGCTTCAGCTTGGATACTTGCACTTAGAATTCATTTTACCATCAATGTTGCTGTGCTCTGATGGCACAAGATCTGTGTTATCTCTGAGGGTGTGCTCTTCTAGTGTCCATTTGCAGAAGAATCTTTGGTTGGTCAAGGGGAGGGTGTTTCTCTGAGATTAATAATTTGGGGAATCACTTACTACTGAAACGATGGGATCTTTCAAGAAGATGGCAAAATTCAATGTTTTAAAATAAAACAACCACAATTTAAACAACAGAAATACATATCAGCACATCTCTTACTCCTTCTGCTGTAAGGCCAAAGGCCAGTTTTGGTTTTAGTACTCACAACTCACAATTTTTTTCAAGCACGCTCAAGTGGGACTGTGCAAAAGCTCTGGCCAGCCTCTCAGCTGACAATGTGCTTGGTCCTGAGCTCTTGCATTATTACCCTGGGCTAGTTGTGCTCAGTTAACACTTGCCATTTTCTGCACGGCCACTCAGCAGAATACAACTGAGGAGGAATGCTGCTGAAGTCTGGAAAACCAAAAGTTGAAGGTCGGGAAGTGGATGGGGCAGCATTAGAAAGGCTGGGGGTGGAGAGGAAATTCAGCAAGGCAGTGATGGAGATGCGGAGCAGCAGGAACATTACCAGCTGTTCGCCATGGATATGCTTCGGCAGCAGGAAATGAGAGGAAAAGCAGCATGACCATTGTTCATCCCCAAAGCAAAATTTCTGAGGCATGTGAATATCTTAGTGGCACACAAGGGCTCCCCCTGCCCCACTGACTCCCGGCCACCAGCACAGACCTTCACGTGGAGTCTCCGGGCAGTACACAGACAGCAGCGTGGACAGGGTGTCCTGACACCCAGAAGTCTGAGCTGAAAGGATGCATCCAAAGCCCCTGTCCCACAAACCCCTTTTATAAGCAAGGAAGCTCCTGCCTGCAGACGTACAGCGGTGGTGACGCCGGCGTGTAGAGGGAAAGCTGAACATGCTCTCGGTGGTGGGGAGTGGAAAATGAGTGAAAAGTGTTCACGCATCCTTCCTCTGTGTGGGGACCTCACGACTGACCAGTCCCAATTGCCACCGCTTCCCTTCCCACACCGAGGGAGGGCCCATCGCTGCCGAAGGCACGTGCGGGGCTCCAGCGGCACAGCGAGTACAGCCAAATCCAGCCGAGCAGCCAGCTCCCCAACAGGAAACCATTAAAGCGTGAGTCACTTCTCCAGCTTGAACTGGTTACAGGCGCGCTGACTCAGCAAAAGGGGGAAAACACCAGGGGAAAGCCGCTGTGGAAAGAGGGCTCTGACTCAGGGCAGCTGCAGCGAGGGGCTTGTCGGGGATGGGGGTGATGAGCTAGGTCAGGAGGAGCAGGAGATGAGGAAAATGGAGCAAGGGCAGTGGAGAGGAGACCAGTTCTGCCTCGCTTACGACACGCTACCGACTGATTTAAGCACAGATGGACAGCTTGCTGAAGATCAACTAGCTTGTGCATGTTGGTGCTCTGACCTGATGACCAAAAGCTATTAGTCTGATCTCTTTCAGCTTGTACAGAATTTCAGAATTGTGCAGAATTTCTACAGATGCAGGGGAAAAGTGCCCCCAGAGCGCATGCCAGCTGGCTCAGCCACCGGCACAAGGGCATGTGGTGTCCGGAAAGCATCTGCTAGTGACACGGGTGTCCTGGTGCTGATTTGCAGCAGTAAAGCTGCAGCAGGAGTTATGTAGGTGGCCATGGCATAGAGGAGGCACCTCTGCCTGTGCTGCAGGTAGAGGAGGAGAGCGCAGATACATGGGTAGTGGGGCAATCGTCTCCATGTCAGCTCAGCCTTCATGGTGATGGAAGATGAGATGGTTAAACTCTGCAAACTTACCTTTTCCCCCTTTGGCCCTGGTGGTCCTATTGGCCCTGGTGGTCCTGCATGTCCCTGTGGAGAGCAGACAGCGTGTGAGGAGACAGGAGAGAGCTGTTTGACTGAAGGTCCTCCCTAGCTTCCTGTCAGATCTTGCAAGCCCTGTGTTGTACATCTCAGCTTTGGAGGGACACATGGGTCATGGCAGAAGTGAACCAAATGCATCTGGAGAGGTCATGATGGTGCAAATGCAGATGAGAGAAAGGAACTAAACTGAACTCAAGATCAGAAATAAATCATAGTTTAAGAACAATTTTGCATCCTGGAGTGGCAGTTTTGTTGCATTTGAGAACAAATAGAAGAAAGAGGATGAAAATAAAATCCTTACCTGGTAACCCTTTAAGCCAGGTTCCCCTTGAGCACCCATCCTTCCTGGAGCACCCTGGAGAGGCAAGCACAGAAAGCACCATGAGAGTGGCCCATGGGTTTTACCCCGCAAGAAAAGGATGCTCTAGGATATGAAAAGCAAAGCTCAGCACCACATGGGAGTGTGGTCAGCAGTGAGCTTTGCTGCAGTCATATGAAAGGCTCTTGCTTGGCTTTAACCTCTCACATATGGAGAGAGATGCTAGGAGGCCATTCTATGCCTTTACCAGCCTGTAGCTATAGGTTTCCCACCTCACTCAGATGTGCTACCAGAAATGGCAGAATCTGTGCTTCTGAACGTCTCTTTACATCCAATTAGCTTTGTGATAGAAAGTCCAACAGTGAGACCATTCTTATGCGTGACCTAATCCTAAACTGCTGGGAGGAAGGCTTTCAGTGTGGGTTGAGGCCAAGAAAGGAGTTTCTGGGTTGTGAGAAGGGCACTGCAAGAGCTGTTTATTGCATCTTTAGCAGACTGAACAAAAGGGTTTAAATCAGATAATCAGATTAAGGTGAACTGCAAACTTTCCATATAGCGTGGAAGAAAGCAAGCCCTTTCCACAGAGCAAGAGATGTGCTCAGTCCAATAGACTGCTGCTCAGATACTGTTTTGCTTCCTTGTGAAATGAGCTATGGAGGCTTTGCCAAAGAATATGAAGGGAGGATATATGGGGAGGCCATAATTTTTAGTGCAGGAAAACACCACCAGTGGAACCATTACTCCATCACTCATTTGCTACTGTTCTGAAACATCACCATAATTCCTGGTTCATAAATGTTTCCTTTTTTTTCAGTAAGTTCTACCAAATATAGTGCAAGAAGTTTCCTTACCAGCCTGAAAGGCGTGAGGAGGGACTTACTACTTTATGCTGCTGTCCTAATGCATTTTTTTCCTATGCCTAAAGCAAATTAACTTTCTTCCCTCTCTGTCATACTATTGTTGTTCTCTCTGAAAGCCTCACCTTCAGCCCCCAACTCAAATCCTTTCCCATGCTATATTTCTTCTTGCTGCAAGTGTTTTAGATAAGTACATCAAGAGTGGGTGTAGAAAGAGGGCAGAAGTCCAAGGCAGAGCTCCATATAACAACACAGTTTGACTTGGAAGCAGCTCTTGCCATGAGCGTGCAGTCTCAGAGGGAAAGATCTTAGCAAAAAATAGCTTATCAGCTCACTTCCTTCTTAAGAAAAATCCCCAGTATTTCAGCCCATCTGGGGAGTTGTGAAGAACAGCCACAATACAACGTGAGCTAGATTCACGGGGCACCAACACAAACACCACGATGGAGTCACTCCTGTGCTGCTCAAGAGCAAGTGCTAGACTGTTTTGGTTCATTAAACCCATCTAACATAATTTCACTTTCTGTGCTCTAAATCCTCTGTCGGGTTCTCTGCTTCATTCAGGCCCGTGCCCACCACTGCTAGTCACGTTTCTGCGTGTTGTGTTCAACCATTTGCAGAGCTCTTCTCACCATAGGTCCCAGGGTACCTCGGGATCCTTTAGGGCCTTGGTTCCCCTTCGGCCCCTCCTTCCCTGGAGATCCTGTCTCGCCAAGCTGCCCCTGGTAGCCCTTGCTGCCCTGCAGAACAAAAGCACTGACATTAATGTAGAATAGATAAATATCAAAGATGAGCAAAGAAAAGGGAGATCCAGAGGAGGAGACTTTATCAATGGGAGATGTTCTTACCTTCTGGCCAGGCTTGCCCTTTTCCCCCTGTTTTCCTGGTTTCCCTTCTGGTCCCTAAGAGAGCAAAAAAAGCTGTTGGAGTGAGAAAGCAAAGAAGTCCCATCCCAACCCTGGATGACACCTCTGCCCAGGTGACTATAGGGTAGCATGGCTGAAAGGTGGAATGTGTAATCCTTGGATCACGTGTCAAAGACAGGCAGGGGATGGAAAACTGCCATCTGATGTGTCCATCTGTCCTCAAGGATGCAAAAGAGGGATCTCAGAAGTGCCCCTTGAAGACAGCACCCACTATCTGAAAATTGGTACCTCCCTGGCAGCTGCCGCAGAAAGGGCTGAGACATGGAAAACACATTTACCCTGGTACCCTCAAAGGGCTTCCTCTGGTCTGCAGACAGAGCTTCCATCAGTGCACTGCTGCTTTACAAAGAGCTGCATCTTTCACCGGCTATGGCACTGAGTTTGGAATCAATACTTTTTGTATGGTTTTAGGATGCTGGCAGCGGCACCGCTGCCTCAACAGCAATTAGCTTTATTTTCCCTTTGTGCAAACAGGCAGTGGTTTCATTTTCTACCTCCCTGCCACGCACAGCTTTCAGCTCACAGTGCAAACCCCTTCTCTCTCTCGATATTATTATCGCTGCAACACACAGCACATAGAAATCACAATCTCCTCATCAGGCATCTAGAGATGGAGCGGGACACACAACTTCAGGTGGGTGGCAAACCCCCTTGCACGCACACGGCAGAAATTAGCTGTGGTGAGCAGCTAAGTATAGCACACTCTCCTTCGGGAGCCCAGGGAGCTCATTTTTTCACTGTTTGACCCCGTTGGCTGCAAGGCAGACGGCATATTTTGGATTTGACAGAAAGAAGCAAAAGTATCACTGAAGAAAATAACTCATGTGTTTTGGCAATCGCGACAAACTTTTCAACGGCATCCACACACCAGCGCGGCATCTCTCCCTCTGCTCTCCTGCCTCCCAGCTCAGAAGGTATAATTTTCACCACGGCTGATGTTGCAGCCTCAGTTGAACAAAAGCAACTTATCAAGCTAGCCGTACCGGGAGGGGTTTCACTCTGATCTGAAACACGGGCCTCAGAAGTGCCTGCTCTTAACACAAAGGAGCAATTCAGACTTACTATAGCCCTAAAGAATTGTGCCAACTCTTCACATCCCCAAGGGGGAGAGCTCCATTTTGCCAAACATTTCAAGAGCTCACCTTGCCAACCCTATTAGAGCTTCACAAAGCACAGGTCCCCACCGCGGAGTACCCGAGCCCCGTTCTGATATCTCTTCCATACTGCTTGGGGGTTTTTATCTGCTATTTTTTTGCTGCCACTTTCCAAGAGATCACTTTTGGAATTATTTTCCCACAGATGCTGAGCAGCCGCAATACATGAGGAATTATGGGTGCCACACCTCCAGCATCACCCACAGGATTTAAGTTTTTGACAAGAGTGCAGAGAAATCCTCACCAGTGAAAGCACTGGACAGGGAAATGGCCATCCCCCATCCAGCTCTGCAGCTAGCTCACCACTGGACCTGGTCCCAGGTCCTTCAACCTCCTCGTGTATCGGTTGTGATGTGTGTAGTGAGGCAGCAATAACGCTCGCAGACCCTGGTCTGCAGCAATACCGTGATGCTTAGTGGCTTGAAAATTTGGAGAGCGAATAGTGGAATCACTCACAAAAGTTTACTGTCAAAACAAGATGGGAATGAATAAAGACACTAGTGGGATTTCTAATTAGCTGCACAGCGTTTTCCGATCAGTCTTCCTGGACTGTGCACCAAGATCTGCTGGAGCATGGGCAATAGACGTTTCCTGCAAACAGGAGAAAGCCCTTTCTAAGCTAAATCTGTTCCCGGCCCCAGTGACAGCCAAGCCCTGGATCTTCAGCAGAGTCCCTTTGTATACTCAGATGCGCTCCTGAATTTCTGTGCTGTAACAGCTCTTGAAGCAAATACTTCAATTTTGTGATATCCCCCAGGATGAGGACTTTACACTGTGTGTAAAAGATGCAGACACCAGAGTATTGATGAGATGTAGCCTTTCATCCTTGTGCAGGGCATATGGACCCTGTTCACAAAGGAGGTCACTAGGATCTCACAGCTACTTCAGAAGAGTTTGAAGTGCAGCCTGGTTCCCCCGACCTGGATATGTCTCCCATGGAAGCAATGGCTTAAACTCGCTTCTACCCTGCGTTGGGAATTGTCCTTGCTTTTCTAGAAGACAGGTTCAGGCCTTAAATCTCCCCATCTAAGAAACAAAAAATCCACCCTACTCATAAAATCTGCCAACATTCAAGTTCATGCTTGTACCCACAATCAAGAAACACAGATATAGGGTTAGAGACATCTGGGAGAGAGAAAAAACCAAAATATAAACCCAACTTTGACAGCCCAAGCCCTGCTCATAAAAATAAATCTGATCCGCAGAGGACTGTGCCATGTTCAAACAGGATCTCAACATCTCAACTTTCTCTGGGTTTCTTCAGCTCGTCTTTCCCTGTTGGTAGAGTCCAAACACAGATATGGGTTCCAATAAACTCCCTGTACTGGCTTTCCTTGTATGACACACTGGCTTCATTGAGTGAGGATGTTCATCTACTCCTGAAGGCTCTGCCAGGTCCTCCAGCTGGGATGTCTCTCCTTCTTCATTGCTGAAGGAAAAAAAATTGGCAGCATTTCCAACTCATCAGTGATAGTGAGACCAGCTGTCACTTGCAGTAAACAGTGGAGATCTTCCTTTGAGCCTCCCTCACTGTTGCTAGCTCTCATCTGCTGGTTAAGAGTTTTGTTGGTATAAATAAATGGGTCAAACTGCGCTGGCAACACCATCAGCAGAGACGTGGCTTGGATCTTGCAGCCTAAGTCATCTCCTTGAATGGAGTAAGCTCTATCAGCAAAGGATATTTCTGTGCTCTACCAGCATGCTTTCTAGGACTTTGGCCAGCAGAGCTCTGCTGGTAAGCGGGAAGCCTACCACGTCTGGTTTTCCTGGATGTGCTTTCTCCAACTACGCAGGAATATTGCCCAGATGAATTTAGAGGCAGCTCAACACTTGTCTGGGGTTCCCAGATATGTGATATCTCTACTTGGGATGTTCCAGATGTGGTTGCTGTTGCAATCCCAGATGTTCACAGGGCACATACCAGTGGTTTGCGCACTTCTCAGAAATCACCGCTCTACGACATGCCACACGTTACACAGCCTGTTACCCAGCAACAACTTTGGTAGCCTTCAGAAAAGGTCAGATCCTTTTTCTCTCCATTCTCCTGACTCATCTGTCCATGGATGGAAAAATCAGGGCCAGAAGAGGGAAAAAAACCAAAAAGGGTAAAAATAAAATTCAGTGAGATTGTAACTTCATCCAGGGTCTCCATCAGGAATCTAGCATCTCTTGGTACCTCGTTCACTGCAATGTGAAGTTCCCAGGGTTCCTACTCTCTGTAGCAGAGACAGCGACAAGGGGTAGAAAATGTACAAAAGCCTATACATAAGAATAATTAATTCCAAGTTCTTTCTGCTGGATTCAAATCAGTTGGGTTAGTGTGCCAAGGCACTAAACACTTGATGCTCTTATTCTCGGGGTTTGTACACATTTTGTTGTATGCTTTGGGTTACTGGTTTGCTGAGAAAACAAATCTTCTTTCCAGGCTTCTTCTGTGAGTGGGATTATTTTTAAATGGTGATTTCTCTTTATATACTGCAGTCTTCACTAGAAAAGCATATCGGTACCTCCAGAAGATGATGGTATTTGTGACCAGGGACAGTGGAAAGCAGTGGTTCCATGAAGTCACATCCCTTTGGTTATGCCAAAATATCCAAGAAAAAGCAAAAAAATGATTATCTTAAGTGTGGCATATTTAAAATTTCATTGCCAGCCTCAGTAAGGACCTAATTTTATAGGTATTTTTAGTATGGCTTTATATATTCCCCTAAGGGAAAAGCTGGAAAGTTTATTTTCCAATGCAAATTTATTAATTTTTAAGGAAAAAAAAAGAGGCTTTCAGCTGCTGATGGCCTTGGCAGTCTCTTGCACGGCACAGCAGCAACGTTTATTAGGAGCAAATAAATGAGCAGCCCAGCTTTAAATTCTCAAGAGGTCAAAACTTGCAATCTACAACAACAACATCCAGAAAAAATAAGGAAGTTGAAGGAGCTGCGGAGAGATATGCCCCAAATGGAGCCAAACAACAAACAGTGTTAAAATCCAGACCCAAATCCAGACCCAAATGTCCCCCCCCACCCCATGCAGGGATGCTCTGCTACACACACTGGATCCGGGGAAGTGGTTACTGAGACGTGACTCACCGTCCTGCTTTGACTCAAGGGGAACTGTGGCTCTTGGCACTTCAGAGGATGGATGTTTCTGCTTTGCTTGCAGACTTTACGGCACAGCGCAGGAGGGAAGCTCTACGAGGGCACAGTGCTGAGGAGATAGGCTCTCAAAACACTTCTCAGCAGGTTCAGGATTGCTCAGGGCTGTTGTGGAGCGGGAGCATATTTTCAATTTTTTTTTTAGGTGTCATTGAGTGAAGGTCTGAGGTTGCTACTCCCTACTAAAAACGAGGAAGGAAGAAATAGAAGCAGCAGAATGTGGCTACTGAATAAAGACAAGCGCCAATGGTGATGGGAACTAAGAAAAGGTGATGGTTTGAGGCACTGGATGTAGAAAGACCAGAAAAGCTAAAGCCGCAATAAAGGTAGGAAGCATGAAACATAGGATGACCATGCCCATATTGTTCAGGGCCCAGCCAGCGAGCTCATTTAAAGGGAAATGAAAAAGCCCCATATAATTTCCTACCGCTCAGCAATGTCTCCATATGAGAACCTTTACTTAATAAGCTTTGATCAAGAGAAACCTCCCCCCATGGAGGACAGTTCACAAGCACTCAGGAAATTAGTGGGATTATTGGGGCCGGGCATTTGAAGACATAAATGTTTCAGATTTATAAGAAACACATTTCATAATCACTCTGCATCGCAGTAGTTTGGAAGGGGAGGAGACAGGGCAGCAGCTCCTGAATGAGTATGGGGAGAGAAGAAAGACTCAACTGTTCTTGAGAAGAAAGACCTGATTGTACTGTGATGGTTCAGAGGGCTTCACTGGGAAGTAATGGGCTCCTGGCCTGCTTGTGGAAACCCGAGTGGTAAGTGCAGGTAGAGCTGGCTGGCTGAATGCAAAGAAAAAGGGGAAAGCCTATAAAAAGATCTTGAATGGAAAGGCTACAGTTAGTGTCACTGTGGCTTTTCTTCCAGCTGAGTTCCTCAGCTTAAAATGTGGAATCCAAATAAAAATCTCATATCCCAAACTCTCTGCTTTAGTGCAAATTCTTACCTGCATGCAGATGTTGCTCTGACATACACCACTTTTGGTTTTGTGGATGAGGAGGTCTATTTAACTTGGTTTTTCTAAGCAGCCATAGTGTAAGGCAGCAAAGAGGAGCATGTAGAGAGCAGTGCTGCGTGCTCTGAGCTGCTCCGGTTTGGTCTGATAGCCCTGAACTGCCACTAATTTGTTGTTTCTGGGAAAATCCCTCTTTTCCCCCATTTATTTCCTCCTCTCTAAGGAAGCAAAGGAGACAAAAGTACCACCAAAAGGCTTGGGGGGTGGGTGGGAAGTGCAGGAAAAGTGCAAGCCCTCACCCCACTGAGCTGTGAAGCTTTCACACACTATGACACCAAAATGCTGCAAAGAATTAACCAGTGTTGGAAGCTGACAACTGAAAGGAATAGACAGAACACTTGGGCAGCAGAACTCTGATTTACACTAATGAGCACTACTTGTGCTCTTTTTTTACGTCCTCCAAACACTAAGGGTTAATATCTCCCTTTTGAAGGACACAGATGCCCTGGGGTTGTGGAAGAGGAGAACGAAATCCTGTCTTGCAATAAGGAGGGGAATCTTGGAGTAACTGCCCAAAAAGTGCGTCTCCTTCGTCTGAGTCAGGAAAGAAACCGTGCCAAGTCAATGGGATTTATTTCAAATTCTGGCTCATTTTGACTCCTATTAACTCTAAACGAAGACCAGCTGGGATCAGCCTTCCCAAGCAGCACAGAGACCAGGCAGAGCTGGCCGACCCATTGCAAGGGCCGACAGCCCCTCAGCTGCTGAGGAGCAACCTCGGTCGCTGCAAACAGTGGTTCCCTGGGGATCAGGATTGTGGGAGAGCTCTGTCATTCCTGGTGGGATTCCCAGGGCTCACAGGCAGCCCTGGTTCACTCCAAAGGTTTCAATGGGTTTGATGGGTTGAGTCACAGACACCAGAATAGCAGACAAGGGGGAAAAAAAATCCATTATAAAATCTTCCAAACAAGAGAATCCAGTATGTGCCTCTCCATAAAATGGGATGTTTAGACTTCCACAGACGAGGCTGAACCTGGGGCCATCAGTAGTGCACCAATTGTTAAAGCACAAGGAGGAGCTGACTGCAGCTAAGGGCAGAGCTGCCCAGGGATGACAACATGGCTTCCAGAAGAGGAAGGAGAGAGACCTGTGGACTGCAGCTATGAGAGGCTCTTGCCCTAGTCAAAGCAAAGAGTTTAAGCACGTTTGACTACATTCTTGATCAACTTTACTCGCCTTTGATTTTTGATGCAAGGCAAATACTTGCTTATAGCTTTGCTGGGTGTTGGTCCACATGAGTAATGATACTTCAAGGCTGTTGCACGATGACACACCATGGCCAAGTGCAAAGCACCACCAGCTATAGAGATTGTCCTCCAGTATAGGAACTGGAGTAGCAGCTACCGGAAAGGACAGGCTGTAGGGCAGGAAAAGCAAGTCGTGTCCCCTCCTTCTGTGCAGAAGGGATAGCTATGGATTGGGATGTGGATCCTGCACAAGCCCAGGAGACATTCAGCTCTGCAACAAAGGGCCCATGGCCTTTGACAAGAACAGCTGTCTTAGGAAAAGTCTACTGAGATGTGTCTGGCCCATGGGCCAATACAGCCCATACCAGGCCCCTGCACGGGGCACAGGAGCTGAGGACCTCTCAGTGCTCCTCTGCCACAGACCAACCTCCTGCACGACCCTGTGGGAAAGCCACTTTACTATTTTGTGCGTCTACTGCTAATGCGTTATTCAAGGGCAAGATTAGGACTGACAATACTCATGTCCTAAATTAAGGCTGTGAGGAGCTTGCTGTTACCACTGACACTCTGCCAGGGCTGCCACAGCCCTCCCCTGCACACCCAGCCCAGTATCCTCCAGTCCTTCCATTGCTCAGTTGGAGGGTAACCCCATGCCCTCCAGCTGAAGGAGTTTAAGAAACTTCTTTCAAGTAAGAGCTCCATAGACAGCCCATAGACCAGAGCACAAAACCCAGCTTTTCCAGGAAACAACAGCTCAGCACATTATCAAAAAACAAGCAGAGATTCCTGCATGGAGAGCAGAGATTAAAACCAGAAGTGGCTCCAGGATTGTCCTTCGGCAGCCTCAGTGTTTTCAGGGAGCCCAATGCCATGTAACTGATGTGGCATTGCCAGCTCATGTGTTCGGAGTGAATGGCTGGATTCAGCGACAGCAGAGCGAGGCGCTTTGTTGCAGAAAATCTTTGAATCATGTTTTCAGTGGCAGGAAACAGAAAAGAACAAAGAGCAAAAAACCACTCCAGGACAAATCCTGCTGTAAGTGGTGTTTGGACAACTTTGTAATAGAGAAGCGTGTCGGATGAGAATGAGGTCCTGCTCTGCCCTGGCATTTCAGGGCCCAGAAACCAGCCCCATCTCAGCTGTGACCACAGCACACTGCTTCTGGAGTGACTCAGCTAGCTCAGAGCAGAAGGTCCATCCAGGCCAGCAAGCCCTCTTTCCACTTCAGGACTGTAGCCTGCAGATGATGGAGACCCAAGATCACAATGGGAAGGATGCTGTCCTCAGGACACCATCCAGTGCTGTGTTGGGAGTTGCTGCCACTCTGGGGAATGATGTGGCTGAGAACGCAGTGCTGGAGCCAAGATCCATGAGTTCACCCAGCATTCTGTACTGGGCTGGATAGTGGCTTTTTACTTTTCAAAGCACTGTGAGTTCCCTCAAAAAACCTTCTCAGATCTCCACCTTAGCCCAGCTCTATCGATCTACCCTCTTGGAGAGCAAACAAAAGGACTTTGGACCTTGTCACATCAGGGCAAAAGGATTTACCTGCCCTTCGAGCTCGTTTGGTCTGCTGGTGTTCATCTGCACCACGCAGCAGGGCCGGCACATGCAGCCAGATCATCTCTGATGTAATTGTTTATGGTGATTTATACCATTGGAGTGTCTGGCTCAAAGCGTTCAGAGTCCTGACGTGGCTTGAATGACACTGCAGATAGGATTTCAGGTTAAAAAAGAAGTGGATAAAGAAAAGCACTCAGCTCCCAGTTTTGCTGAACAACGAGGGATTTTCTTGTTTCAGAGCATGTTGCATTTCATTACCTACAGGCTCTCCAATTGCTTTCCTGGAACTGTAAAAACCTCACTATCAGATGTCTGCCTTGTATGACAACCAGCACATTACGAAAACCACAGTGCACAGCCACGGAGCGCAGCTGGAAACCCACCACCTCCCTCCTGCCAGCTGGCCTGGGCCTTTCACACAGCCACCGGTGGATCGGTTGTCCTCCAAGGGAAAGGCCAAAATGCCGTATTTTCTGTAGGTGGAGCAGAGAAGAGCACTTCTGGGGGGGTTTTTCTTGGGGACTGCTTGTCTGTGTCCAGGTCGCTGGTTGCATACCAATGACTTAAACCTCTAGCTCTTATCATCCTCCATTGCAAAGAGCAGGATTGTCAGGCAGCCACATCCTTTGTAAATGCACA
This sequence comes from Eurystomus gularis, assembly GCA_013400335.1. Lineage (NCBI taxonomy): Eukaryota > Metazoa > Chordata > Aves > Coraciiformes > Coraciidae > Eurystomus > Eurystomus gularis. The sequence goes on along the minus strand of VZZY01006140.1, from coordinate 716,443 downwards.
CTACTCTCCAGCAATGTTCTTTGGGTATGTCAAGTATTGTGGCACTATCCCCTTATGCAATTACAGGTTGGCAGATAAATTGTCTTTTATATTTTGGGAAGCTATGCAGTGACACTTGCATTTCTGATGGGTGTCTTGCCAGGATGCGATGATTCGTCGTATCTTCTGGTCTCCCCACAATCTGCAGAGACACATCCTTGTCCTGCCTCCCCTGTAGAGAAAATCTGGATCTCCAGTGGACAAATCCTACTCCTGCTCTTTTCACTGTTGACCCCAGGATCTGCATCTCCAGCCAGTTTCTTTGAATGGAGATGCCCAAACAGTCCCTGGTGCTCTGCAATGGGAAGAGATTTTCAGGTCTTTGCTGCTCAAATGAGCCAGCCAGACAACAAATGGCAAATACAGAAGACAGTCAAGATCACATGGAGGCAGCAAGTTTGTATTAGAAGAAGATGGAAACCACTGGGAGAAGACACTACACAAGACAGCAGCTCTGGAAAGGTGCACATGTCTGATGTGATCTTTGAAATCTCAAGTAGATCTTGCACTCAGCTGGGCATTACTGTTTCAAGTGCTCCAATTTCTCTCTCAGGACCAGAGGGACAACTGGCCTGTTTCTCTGCTGAGCAGGAACTGGATTTGAATGGAGCAGTGTGAACTTGGACAAGGTGACCAAAAGATAGAGGATACTCTCGTATCTCAGCTCCAGCTGCGTTGAGTCCTGCCAGCCACAGCTGTGAGACTCACAGACCATCTCAGCTGCCAGGTTTGTTTGCTGAAATCCACTGGCGTTGAAACATGTACAGACTACCCCTGGAGACTCAGCTGGGGCCTCCCTGCTGCTTTTGTTTGAGATTTAAAACCACTGTGGAAATCATTTTTCAGATATATTCATTCCAGAAATGGCTGAGCCAAGTCAAAGCAAACGATCTTTGAAAAATGTTTCTTGAGCACCAAGGGGAGTTTGGTTGTGCTCAGCTGGTAATGTTGTACCAGCACTGGGATGGCTTTCTGGAAAATAGAACCTTGCTCAGTAAAGCCAGATATGTCCTTGCTGTAGGGGTCGATTGCTGGGTGAACATCTCTTCTGTGTGACCGAGAGGGGTAGCACAGACCTTTGATGTTTCCTCCAGCTTTAGCACCTGTGAAGGTGCTCCAGCTCATCCCTTCACCTGCACATCTCCCAGGGAGCTCTACGACTGTGCAGACCGAATTACCGCTAACCTCTTTCCATCCCTTGTGCTGGTCGGTCGCCGTGTGGTGTTTAAGCTTGCAGGTGCCCTGCCAAGCCCCCCGGCTCCTACCTGCTCTATAGCCACACAGGGTGCTGCCAGCACCAGGCCATTGCCCCAGGCCAGTATGTGCAAACTGGGCTGAAAATGTAATAAAGGCAGATCATTTCAGAGCAATCAGACACCTCATTTCCTATATATGTCAAGAGGACACTTGATAGTAAAGTGTCACATTCCTTTAGACATAAGCAAAATACAGATTAAGACTAAACATGTCCTTGGTGTTAAGGAAAAATCTTTAAGAAGTGGTTCAGCTGCAGGGACTTGTGTCTAGAGGCTGTCACTGTTTGTGGAGGGCATGTCTCTGGTGGTCCCCTCTAGTGCTGAGGCAGAGAGCAACACAAGGCCAAGCCAAAGCGTAGGAGAAACTTATGTTTATGTCCATGACTGTGGACGGGCATCAGTTTCCTTGAGATAATGTGAATCTCTTCCAGAAGCAGATGAGCTTCATGCTCCCAAATGGTGGTCAATTTGTTGGCACACACAACTGGATAGATCCTTGTGTGTGTCTCTCTCTCTCATTAATAGCACAGAAGCATTAACATCTCCCCTTTGTAGATGAGCAGGATGTCCAACAATATTGCAAACATCTCTAGCCCAGGGACAAGTCAGCGGATCTAGGCTGGAATGAAGCAAAGCACGGATGTAAGGACTCCTGGGTGTCATGCCAGGATGAGACCAAGTGAAGATGCAATAGCTAAAGATGGAGTTCTCTTTAGCACCATCTAAACTGAGTATTGGACAGCATAACACTATCACATCAGATGTATTAAAACCATATGCAACATGTCATGTGCAAACACACAGTATTCGCAGCACACCCACACCCAACATGCCTCCTCCCTGCAACGCAAGTGCCTCCACACCTTCCCCAGGCAATTTCCACACCACCCTACAAACCCTTGACAGGAGTTTGGCACCATGCAACCTTAGCTTCACCCTTGGGTGAATACCTTCGGGATTTTTTCCTTGCAAGATTTTTGTTATCTGTGTCCACCAGCCTTAAAAACCTCTGTCCATCATACCCCGTTTGTGGTGGGCTGTGCCTGTGGTGGCTTTGGTGGCATGTCTTGCAGCAGATGGGTTGACTTTATGCTCCAGCTTCCAATCCTCAGTTGAAAAGGAGGGAGTTGCAGTTATCTCAAGTGGTCTGCATCTCTGAGCTGTAAACTTTATCTTGGCAGAAATCTGAGGAAGATCCCACTAACATTTGTGCATTCTCTCCACAGGAATGTAGGATAAAATTCTCAAAGAAAAAGCGGGAAGAGAAAAATTATCTGTACTTCTGTCAGAGGACTTCCATCTTTGAATTAGCTCAGCAAGTACAGGAACACCAGCCTGTATGTTAGGTAAGGGCCAGGCATTTGGCAGGGGAGGCAGTGCTATCTGGAGTCTGCTCAGGTCCCTGAAAGTCTGCTGGAGTTTAGACATATGGAGATACAAAAAAGCATATTCGAATAGTAGATGGAAATATAGCACTCTGCAGTAAAAAAAACAAAAGGGAGTGATTATGAGCAGGAATCTTGGCTCTATTGACTCTTTTTTTTTTATTTATTTTTTTTTTAAATGAAACAGAAAACGGCATCAATGTTCCCAGGGACATGCTGGCAAACAGCAGGGACAGAGTCTGAGAGAATCTATATTTCATACTCTATAACTTAATATGGCTTTTGCATGATTTTAGTGTTTTTATTGGTTCTTAAAACATGCACAATATAAACACGTGCACCAGCCAGAAGTACAGCTCGTGGAGGGCTGTCAAGCCGTGCCAGCCTGCAGCTGGGAGGGAGCTGGGGTACTGTGGTATGGTCCCAGTCCTGCAAAGAGCTCCCTGTGGGTACAGGGGTTGTGGCCAAGGATGGCCTTCTTTAGGGCAGAACTACAGCCTTATTCTGCACATTTATGGTGCTGAACCTCAGTATTAAGCCAGTGTTTCCATTTTCTGACAGAGTCAGTGCTCAAATCCCAACCTTAGCCCAAAAATAACATAAATCCAGCCCCTTTGCTGCTTATATCCCCTCACTTCCTTCTTCCTGCCCTCCTTTTAGCCAGCCACAACATCACCAAAGGGAAAAACAACATGCTTCAACATTGAGCATCCACCCTGCACTCAGAGGTACCTGCCTACCCTGCTGCCTCCCACCCATCCCAGCCTGGGATTTCAGACCTGCCATCAAACGTGGTCAGACTTGGGCTACTCATTCCTTCTGACATTCCAGGGCTGCTCACATGCCTCTCAGAGATGCATGGGATGGAAGCCAGCATGTTCTCCAGCTTCACGGGCATCAAGACTCATGCTACAGGAGTAGCATCTGGCTGCATCTGACCCAGCTGGGCTATCGCTTCATGGAAGGAGCTGTGTGAGCCCACGCTTCCTACAACTTTGATTCGCAACAATAATTACAATGAATAAATCATGTCATCAAGCTGATAAAGTCCGCGTTTCAAGCAGAAGGGCCTGACTTCAGAAGGGCAGAGCAGCCCGCTGGGGCATGGGGCAGTGCTCTCCTCCCTCTGGCACCACCGAACGAGCCTCCGGCCAGACCCTGCCCGACTCCCCTGGCCCTGCAGCTCTCACCTTCGAGTCAGAATCACATTTTTTTCTTTCTATGGCATTGAGATCAGACCTCTAAGTGAACCACACATGTCCAGGATATTCACTGCAGAATTAGGAATAATTTCCTGCTAGTTTCTTCTATTTGTTTTCTATATTTAAGGAGAAGCCCTTAGAAAGGAAAACCAGAGGTAAGCAAGTAATCACCAAACAAAGGCGAGAGAAGGCAAAAGCTGGCCATTTCCAAACTCCAGGCCAAGGCCAGCTGTGGCAGGGGAAACTCAGCTCCTCACAGTCCTCTGTACATCCTTCTCATGCCCTGCGAGGTGGCCCATTCTACAGATGCAGTAGAGAGGCACAGTGACCTTAAACCTTCCGCAGATCATGAAGTGATCCACATCTCAGGTGTGTATCCTGATGGAAAGACCAAACCTTCTCCTGGATGTAGTTTTCCAGAAAAATAACATACTTTACAACAACGTTTGCAACAAGACACACCTCAGATGACCTCCTGTCCTAAGTAGCATCCTAGTTCACTGCCTCTATTTCTTACTAGGGTTTAAATGCAATCCAGCCTCCCAGAGACGAGACTGCAAACTTTCTTTTGCCCTCTTGTCACAGGCAGCTCTGGTCTCTCCAGACAAGCTCTGGAGGTTTGTCCTCTACAGCCCAGAGCTTAGCGTGTGCCAGCCATGCCCCAGTGCCCCAACCAGGGAGCACGTACCGCACCTCGGGGCGCACATACCACACCTTGGGGCTCAAGCTGCAGTGATCAGGGAGGTTAAAACCAGTAGCACTCTGCTGATCCCTTTTGGGGCTAGAAGCTGACTTGGAAGCCAGAGTGCAGGTGGCCTGTGGAGGAGCTGTGTTGGTCTAATACTCGTACCCTGGCGATCTGAGATACAGATCGATACAGCCTGTGCAGCTTGGCAGAAGAGTACTAGTTCCTACGGGAAACCCACAGAGCAGCTACAGGGGCGAGCAGGCTGGTTTTGCAGACTCACTCGGACACCTGTGATGCCGGGATATCCAGGAGGGCCTTCTTTTCCCTTCAGTCCTTCGTCGCCTTTTTCTCCTTTCTCTCCTTCCAGGCCTTGCTCTCCTTTGTCTCCCTGTGGAAGAGAGGAGGGTGGGAGATTTCATACCCACACAACACATGGGTCACTATACCTGGCTCTTCTGAGGAAAAAACCCACCACATAATTAATATTTCAGGAGGCTGAGAGGAAGAGAGCCTGTGAGGAAAAGGATGAATGAGGGTGAGTCATAATACACTTGACATTTAACAAAATGAGCAAAACCAGGTTTCTTTTTTTTAAAGTCTGTTGGCTGGAGGAGAAGGAACTCCTCCATTACACAGGGTAATCTGAACCCCTTTGCTTCTCATGCAATAAGACCTGAACCACCCACATGAATGAGACAGGCGGACAAGATCTGAAAGTCACCCAGAAGCCTTGAGCTTGGGATGCTGAAAGATTTTTAATAGGATGGGTTTGTCTGGAGCGGCTGCTTGGCTTTTGCTGCCAGATGGGAACCGGACCAGGGCTCAAATAAACACTGTGAAACAGTGTCATCTTGCCCCGTGAAGGATTTGTGACCCGAGCAGAAGGTATCATGTCAAATCACCGTTCCTATAATTGATGGCACAAAATCTTATGGAGACAATCAAAAAGGCCAATTCTGTAATGACAGCAGCACCTACACTTGCACAACCAACCAGCCCTGACAGAGTCATTTTCCACTTCCACCTGCATTGGTGAGAGCACAGCAACATCTCGGCTGGTTAAACAAAGGCTCCTGCAGTGAGCAGCAGCTCTTCTACTGTCCAGAGGCACTCTCAGGTTGAAAAGATCTGGTTTGGTTCAGGAGCTCTTAGGCACATTTAGCAGTGGCAAGAAAATACTGAAGTCTTGACTGTCTTTGAGGAAGAGTTTTTTGGTCCAACATTCAGAGATAAGCAGAAGACACACATGGCAAATAGTTTAACTAGAATGAAGCAATAAACTGCATGTTGTGGGACCAGCTGCTTTTTCTTTCCATGGAACAAAACTGTTGGCCTGTTTGGAAAGGCCGGCTGTGCAGGGACAGAAATCAGGGTCTTGTTCCAATGGCAAGGTAGCAAACTCACAGCAGCTAGATAGAGAGCGCAGTGCAAGCCCTGAGCGAGCACTTGGGGCTTTGCCAAGAGGAAAGGGGTCTGCTTTCTTTAATTGCTATCAATGTTCTGGTCAGTGGTGCTGGGGAGGATGATGGACAATTCTTTATTTCCCCTGCCAGGCCCAGGAATTCCTGATTAGTTGAAAATTTAATCTGTAAAGACTCAAATGAAACAACCAAATTGTTGGAAACTGGATTTTGAAGAACTTGACCTTTTTGGAGATCTGATCAGATGCCAAAAATGTGGGTAGAGGAGTGAAACAGGAGGAGTCCCTTTTGTGTGCTTTCAGAAAGCTCCCTTAGAGGGAGCAGGGCAGAGACTTATTGCACAGAGGACCCAATAAACCCCTTGGCTTCAACCTGGCCCTGAGAATTGTGGGGACCTGCATGCACAGAGATGTGTGTGAGAGCTGAAACATGCCACGAGAACGAGGTTTACCTTGACACCATCTGGCCCAAGTGGCCCGCTGTCCCCTTCCAGCCCTGATTCTCCCTGCAAGACAGAAACAAGAGTCATAAGGCTGTGCCTAAACACACTTGTTTTCCCATGCTTTCTGCAGCTGACTCGTGGCAGCGAGTCGGGCTGCAGCAACAGGAGCCCAGCCCCACGCTTTGACATGTGTCCTATCTCATATCCTAATGCTGAACAAGCCCCTCCTGGAACGAGAGCGGGAGTTCAGCCTCTTGCTTTATTCTGAGCCACAGTTTCTCCACCATGGGCTTCACTGCTGGCCTGTGGGAAGACCTTCCTTGTGTTGAAAAGGGGGCTCAGTCTGTACTCCCTTAACCTGGGGCTTCCCCATCCTGCTCCAACAACTGACCTTAGTCCTGGGAAGGGACAAGAGCCACTGCCGGCCTCAATCCATGTATTCATCCTGTCCTGGCTCCCTCCCACGCGTGCACAGTGTAGCCAGTGTTTCCCAGCTTAATGCCGGCCTTCTGCTCCAGCGTCTCCCTGCCCTGTGCGGGCTGGAGCCTCCCGGCAAACAGGATGGGTCTGTTCCCACACTGCCCCTTTCATACCCGAGGTTGTCACAGCACTCTGCAAAGTGGCTCTGTAGCATCGGAGAGGCTCATGTAGGCTGGTGAGCTTCAGCTGACAGGCTCTGCCAGGAAGGCTCTGCCAGGAAGATATTTCCACCACCCGCAGAAGAAACAAAGGCCGTAAGGGTTTATGGGATGCCCACAGCAGGGTCTGTTTGCCCAGGCTGTGGGTGAACAGGGAACAGAGCCTCTGGGGAACTGCTAAGGCACAGAAGTCCTACCAGAAGTTGACCATACTCACTCTTTGACCAATGAGACCTTGCTCTCCAGCAACTCCCAACTGGCCAGGATCACCCTAAAAAGAAGAAACCATGGACATGGAGACAAGTTGTTTACTGACAGCAGGTGAGCACGAAGCACTTCCCATTGCACCTCTCATTTTGACTTTTTCTTTCCTTCCCCCATACAAACACCTTCACTTCAGTTTGCAAGGGGGTCCAAAGGACAGGACTAGTGCCTCTGCTTGCACAGGGCCAGCACACACCTCACAGGCTCTGCTGCAATGATCATAGAACACCAGGTTGGAAGAGACCTCAAGGATCATCCAGTCCAACCTTTATTGGCAAAAGCACAGTCTAGACAAGATGGGCCAGGACCCTGTCAGCAGAATTTTAGGTGTCCAATGTTGGGGACTTCACTTCCCTGGAGAGATTTATTCCAATGGCTGACTGTTCTTGTTGTGAAACTTTTTTCTCTTGTGTCTAATTGGAATCTCCTCAGGAGTATCTTGTACCCATTACCCTCCATCTTTTCTATGTGACTCCCCGTAAAAACAGAGTCTCCATCTTCTTTGTAGCCACCCTTTAAATACTGGAACAGTATTTAAACGATGCTCAACAGGACAGAGGTGGAGGAGCGGTTTGTGCTGCCTGCACCTGCAGAGGCTGTTCCCTTGGCACAGTCCTTCAGCAGAAAAGCAGCGGTTCTGGGTGCAATGCAGAGTCACAGCAGACACAATTGGAGTGAGAGACAAGAAAGCTGACAGCTCTTTGAGGCCCAGGGTAACAGACAACGGTGGAGAAGAACCTGAATCTTCGATGGCACCAAAATGAGTGAACTGAAGGTGTTGGAGCTGGCCAACAAATGGATCTTGGTGACAAGTTATGGATGTTGCAGTTTAGCCCTGAGGGTACAATGGCCACAGTGCAGCTACCTCCCACATGTGCCCGTCCAAGCCAACTGCTTTGCAAGGAAAAGCTCAGGAAATGCAGAGGCACATGAGGAAAAGGTCCTGCCTATCCATGTATCTTGTCCAGCAGCAAACTGGTCTGCAAGTGATGGCTGCTCAGAGCAATCCCAGCCTGTCCCAGCACCTCCCAGCTTAGAAGGAGCAGCACTGGGACTTTTGCCCCCTGACTCCCCAGCAAGGATGTGTGGCACTGGCAGTGGGTAAAGAGGTGTTTGTGCAAACCATCGTGTCCTGTTCCTAACAAGGGCAGCCAGGAGCACGGGAGCTGAAACACTCGTGCAGTATCAGGATGCCAAAGACACGGTAGCTCCAGTGAAGTGTCAGAAGATTTGCCAAGGAAAACATGGCAAAGGATGGGGTTGGGGGTGGAGTGAAGAACACCAAAGAGGAAACAGCGTTTAATCCCCACATAGAGTCTGTTTAAAAGCTCTGCACACAGGAGTGAACCTTCAATCCAAGTGGGAAGGGGGTTAGGATAAAATAAAACCCCCTCTGAGCTGCTCAGCACAGGGATCTTATTCAAACAAAGAGATGGTTTTCATTGGCCTTTCCATGTGGACAAGAAGGTGCATTCATGGCTCTGGAGCAGGGCACCCTTCCCCCATAACCATTTGAGGAGTTCAGTCCCCACAGAGCTGGGGCTTGGAAACTGTGGCAGGACCTAGTCTGAGGGTATTTTTAAGTTTGGGACCTTCAAAAGACAGTTCTTGTTTAAATTGGAAGCTGCCTGGATCTCTGGGTCTTGAGGAGTCCCCTCTCCACTCAGATTTTGGATCTGAAAAAAGGTCAAGCTTCATTTCCAGCTGCCTTTCACAGCTCTTGAGGCACAAGGTTCCTGGGATGGTGATTCTCACCAGCACTGACAGCTTCCCTCTCAGGATGGGGCTCAGGAATTTGTAATCACAGGCTTAAAGTTAACCCAATTTTATTTTTTAAACTGTATTTTTTGTTGAATATGCGATCTGCTTTGGCTGCTGGAGGGTGACCCTGCAACGTTACCCAGTCCTGCAGGAACGGGAGTTGCTGTTAATTCCTTGGTCTGACAGAGAAATTGCACTCAGGGTTTTTCTTACCTTCATGCCAGGTTCACCTGCAAGGCCAGGTTGTCCTATTGAGCCAGGCGGTCCCTGGAAAAAAAAAAAAGATAATGAAAAAACCCATTGTAACCAAGTAGAAAGCAAGATCAAAGACATAATTCCTTTAGCAGAGCCCTCCTGGGACAGTGGAGCCCTGGTTGCAATGTAATTACCTCCCCAGAGCTGGCTCGGGGTACAGAGCATCAAAGAGGCCCGGTGCCCCCTCGTGCCTGGTTCCTGGGAGGGTTCTGCTCGTCTCTCACGCCTCCCCTCTCCCCAGCCCCACGGCAGCCCCCCAGCCTCCTCTGCCACGCAACTCTCTCTAACTCCTTCCAACCCCTCTGCTTGCTAAGGTTAGTAACCACGCTGGGGAGCAGCACTGGGACTAGTTGGGAAAGAAGATAAAAGGTCCGGAATGAGACATCAGAGCCCTTCACAAGAGTGCAGCAGGTTGGCTGATACAGTGGATATAAAAAACCTATGAATCTTTAGAATTTCTAATTCTAAAATGCTCAGTTGTGCTCTTGGTCCATGCTCCCTGCAACCCCACTTCTCCATTACTGGGTGCAAGCACATTCTCTGTGCCACCACTCTCGTTTGGGCTAGGGTGAAGCATCAATGCAACCCCAGGGTTTGCAGGCCCTTTGAGTTGTCCTGCCTTTGCAGGAACAGCTGCCCCAGAGGACCCAGCTTTGAGCTGAGCCATTGGCTCCATGCTTCCGGAAAGGCAGGGATGCAATGGTGCTGCCAGCTTCAGGACAGCTAACAGGAGCCAAGAACAGCAAGGTTACACCAAACCCTTCAACACAAGCTTTGTCCAGATTAGCCTTGACATCCATCACCCACTTTCTCTGGCTGTAATGGGCCAGCAAACATCTTAATACCAACAACTGGGCTTGGACCAGAAATCCACAGCCCAGGGCTGTTGCCAGGCTCTACCGGCTGAAAGAAGGTGAGATCAGAAGGTGGCAGATGAGATCATGTGTCCCTATCTATCTGAGCATAGACACTGGTAGAGGGGCTTGGTATCCCTCAGAGAGCCAAAAATGAGTGAGGATCTGGAAAACTATGGGAAGTAAGACAGAAAGACGGACGATGAGAGAATGACCTTGCAAACTGTTCTTACTCGGTGTGCAGCTGCCACGAGCAGCCTTGCAGTAGAGGGGTCAGGTTCATTTGCTATCTTTAGTACCAAGATCAATTGGGAGATTTAATCTTTGTACATTTCCTACTATCTCTGGGAATTGTGGGGAATAAGAATGTGTAAAACAAGCCCAAAGATGGGACAGCAAAGCTTGTCTTTAAAGGATTTGGGTGGTTTATTTACTTATGATATTTGCTTTCCGGACAACAATCTCCCTTCTCTTTACAGTTGGGAATAAAGGAAAAAAGAGCACATAGTCAAGGGAGGACTCTTCTGTCCAGGGAATAAAGCCAGCTCCTGGCTTGCTCAAATGGATTCAAGCAGAGGAGGGAGTAGGGTGTGTGTTGGGTTTACGAACAAATGGTCAAGTCACGCAATGAGAAAATTCAAGCTCCAATGAAAGCAAAATTCCTGCTTTGGTTTCTCCAGAGGTGCCAGTGCAGAGAAAGGCTCCTGGAAGAGTCACAGATTTGAATAAAGCTCTGTACTTTCTTGGTTGGCAACATCCAGAGTGGCTCAGTAGCAGTTTTCCAGCTCCCCAGTGTGGTTTACCACGCTAAGAGCTCGCTCCATCCTGTCTAGCAGCCATGAGGATGGAAACTTTCGTGACTCATACTCTTCGCAGTAGAGTGCATTAAAAGCCACCTTCGCTGCTATTTTCACAACTGAGTGAAACATCAAGTCTATATTACATCTCTGGACCTATGGAAAGAAGCTACCCAAGGGGAACTGGCACATCTGGTATAAACAGCCAAGCCTATAATACTTCAAGGGGAGTGAAATCAAGCCAAGGAGGCAGACGAGTTAGGGGGAAGCCATGGAGGCATCTCCTGCACTCCACCCGGGCACTGTTTGGCAGCTGCTGCTGCTTTGGTTATGGTGTGTTTGTGCCACTGCTTCACGGCAACGGCAATCCAAAAGCCCAGTCAGCAGCAAAGGCGTTTCTCTGAGCTTCCTCCACTGTCTGCAGCAGCTTGTGATGGGACTGCCATAGCAATCCAGATGGGCTGACAAAACTGCTTCTTGTCAGCAAGGGCACCAGCGAGTGGGAAAGGAAACACCAGGTTTTGGTTTGAATTGTTATTGGAGTTGGTCCGTGACTCTGCACCCTGGTGCAGAAAGGTGGTCCCTGGTGTGGGCAAAGAGCCATGCCTGGGACGTGCTTGTCAGTGTGGTCAGCTTTGAAATGTTTCTTATAATGAAGCTGGGTCTGTACAGCTACCAACTGGGTGTCTGTGGCCTGTGATGAAAATAATGCTTGAATTTCTGATTTTCATTGTTTGCTTTGGAAGGTGACTTTCAGACTGGAGAGAAATCCTTCCTGCTCATGTCCCCAGGTGTGGAAGCATGTGAAGATGTGGCTCTGCACATTTACTCCTTCCTCAGTCCTGCCACTCTTGATGCAAGAGGAAAACAAATAGGAGCAAAGATCAGACCTACCTTATGCCCAATTTCTCCCAAAGGCCCAGGTGGCCCCTGTGGTCCTTGGGGACCCTGAAAAACAGAGACAAAAAGGCTCTTTTCACACAACTGTTTTGTTTTTGAAGTGCCATCACTTTCATGGTCTGTCAGATAAAACTCCAGTTCCCTCCCCCACCACAGCAGAGCTACGCAGTGTGCGAGAGATGGCCAGTGAGATGGAGAGGCCAGTGATGGGTGTGCTGAGGCATCTTAACAGGGAAATGGTTCAGAAAGCTCTTCATCTTTCTGGCTCTCAAGCTAAAACAACTGCGGTTGGCAACCTGAAAATGCCTGGTTTACCCTCTTCCTTCACAGTCCAAGTCAGTCCCCACAGACAAAGAGAGCATGAGGCCACCCCTCTTCCTGCTTCAGTGATCCTATTGGATCTCCTTGGGGACTGGGTCTTCACCTGTCATCTCCCAGTGCCTTCCCCAAAGCTGTGGGCTCAGTTCTGACACCATCAGCCTCCCTCCTGGTCCCCCTTCTCCAGCTACCAGCCCAGTCCAACTCCTCCTGTAACACTTGACCCTGTCCCAGACCTGATCTTTCCATTCTTTTCTCCCTCCCATTCTGAAATCCACCCCAGGCGGTATCCTACACTCTCCCTGGTTGATCCACATCCCCCTTCTGCTTTCTAGGGGTCTGACCTTGCCTTTCCTCATGTCTCCTAGGACTCTAGCCAAGACTTTCACATCTCTGACCACACTGGAGCTGGCAAGGACAGAGAAGCTGGGAATGGGAATAAGTGGTGGGGAAGAGACAGACAGAGAAAGAAATGAAATGTCTGTGTGTGGGCAAAGAAAGACAGATGGAGAGAGAGTGATGACACTTGCCGGGTCGCCTGGGGCCCCTTTTGCTCCTGGAGGTCCAGAAGGTCCTTGGATACCCTAGAAAAATTAAAACACCAAAGTCATCTCAAATCCCATAGCAATGCTTCATGCCTCTCGGCAGTAACATGCATCTCATAAATGCTCCAGTAAAAGGAGAGGAGAGGCGACCCCATAAGAGTGAAACCCTTTAAGTTCTTCCTCCTGGACCAAAAACTCAAAACTTACAGTGCAACCAAGGATATGGAAGGAAGCATAGGGGAAGGACACTTACCAGGAAGCCACGTGCTCCTGTCTCCCCAGTCTCACCCATCTTCCCCTGTGAACACACAGAGCAGTTAGCAGCTGGGAATGTGCTGAGACCCCTGCGGCGCTTTGGGTAGCCACCTGGGCACTGTGTCCATGTGGGTACCCCGAGGGGGACTGGCACCATGCCAGGTTTGGCAGGCAGTGGCTCTCACAGAGGACATACCTGTGGCCCATCTGGCCCCGGCTTGCCTGGCTCCCCTGGTCGGCCCTGCAAGGCAAAAAGGCAAAGGCACAATGTCAGGAGCACAAACTATTGGTGATGCTCTTCTGCCCCAGCCCATCCACTCTTACATTTTGGTTAAAGCTGCTCCCATTCTTGTGAGGGACTGTATTATTTTAGCAGAGGCCAAAGGCCTTGATGCCCCCACTGGACAGATTTTACTGCAGTTGCATGAAAGACTCATCCTTGTTGGTTGATCCTCATGGAGCTATTGAACGTCCCCTGTTCCTGGTGCAGGATGTGACCTTGATCCTGTCCAGAGCATTTCACAACACAACTAAGAGCAGCCTTGATCAACGTGGCCACTCACTGGCACTCACCTTGACACCTCGTGACCCTGGCTCACCTACTGGTCCATCAGGCCCTCTAGCACCCTGGAAAACAGGAAAAGAGAGGCAGAAATAAGAACACAGAGTATATGTCTCACTGGAAAATACAGCAGTCACCCTAGCTTTGGCCACCAGGAAAGTCCATGAGATCAGTCCTGGCTAAGCCAACCTATACCTGGTTGGGTTGAGCAGAGCAGCTCGGAGCCCAGGACTCAAAGGAGCTTTTCTGTGTTTTGTTGCTTCATTTCTCACCGTTACCAGCACTGAAGTACTTTTTATTCCTTTTTAAACCAATTACCAACCGCAAAACAAAGTCAGAGGAGAAAAGCAGGCCAGGAACAGCCTAATTTTCAGGCAACGGTTACGTGACAACAGTTTTGCAATGCACAGACTTGCAGCTCTAGCCTTGTTAATAGCAAACCTCTTCCTTCCTAGAAACCCCACTTTTCCAACTGCCCCTGCCCTTAACTGTTGGCATACCACACTGTCTCATGGTCATAACCAGGCAGTAAAGCTATAGAACACACAGACGCACGCAAGCCCTCACCAAACAGAACCTTTGCAACTGTCCTGGGCCCCAGACTGCTCCCAGAGGGCAAGGCATATCTGCTGGCAGCTGAACAAGCCTTCAGCTCCAGTTACCTGCTATTTAAAGAGCTGGCTGCTGTTAAGGATCAGACAGGTTCTCATGCATACGCATGCTGGGAGAAGAGCAGCCCGAGTGCCTGCTTTGGCACGTCTGGTCCCATGCCCAGCATCTGCTCCTGGGTGTGCACGCAGCAGGCACCAGGACCTCGGGAGGTGTACGGGATGCGCACGCTGCTGCAAATGCTCATGGCACATACAAGAGTCCTGACAGAGAGTGACCCTGGATGTGATCAGGTAAAACTGAAGAGTTTGGGCATCGTAGAATCATTTAGGTTGGAAAAGACCTTTAAGGTCCTCATGTCCAACTATTAACCTAACTCTACCAAGTCCACTGCTAAACCATGTCCCTCAGCACCACATCTACATGACTTTCAAACATGTCCAGGGATGGTGATTTAACAACTTCCTTGGGCAGGGCTTGACAACCATTTCAGTGAAGAATCTTTTCCCTATATCCAAACTAAACCTCTTCTGGCACAACTTGAGGCCATTTCCTCTTGTCCTTGGGAGAAGAGACTGACCCTCACCTTGCTCCAACCTCCTTTCAGGGAGTTGTCAAGCACAAGAAGGTCTCCCCTGAGCCTCTTTTTCTCCAGGTTGAACAACCCCAGGTCCCTCAGCCACTCCTCACAAGACTTGTGCTCTAGACCCTTCACCAGCTTTGTTGCCTTTCGCTGGACCTACTCCAGCACCTCCATGTCTTTCTTATATTGAGGTGTCCTTCTGCTTCTGGAAGGGTCTAAGCAAGGATAGACCTGGGAAGAGGGGAGAGCTGTGATCAAGCTTTCAAGCTAATTTCAGAGGAGCTCGACACAGTCCTCTGCACCATTCGAACCCCAGAAACCAGCAGGTCACACTGACAGGGAATAAACAGAGCCATGGTCAGGGAAAAGAAAACAGTAAAAAAGGGGGCATATCAAGATACTCTATTAACCCATGTCGTGTTCATAATCAGGCCATGAGCTCAGTTGGGCCTCTTAGGCGTTACTGCAACATAAATAATAAATAAAAACACAGAGTGGTGCTAGAATGTAGTGGTAAGAGGAATCCTGAGAGCAGGCCAGCACGGAAATAGAGAAAACAGGAGCCAATGTGCTTAATAGGGATGCAAACCGAGTGCCAAAAGTAATAACAGGGCTAGGGAGCCAATGCGTTAGAAAAGCAACTCCAGTGTGACAGGCAAAGAGAGACTCACAAAGAAAGGCAGTGTAACAGCAGAAGATATATAGGAAACATGGCCAAATTATTACAGCAGACAAACATCGTCAATATAAAATAATGCAAAAACTTCTACTGCGCTTGGCAAAACCCTGTGCCGCTGAGTGTACCAGAGATTAAATAACCAAAAGCCTCTATTGCATGCCAGTAAGACACAGCTCTAAAGAATGCTCATCCTGGTCTCCAGGACAGACAGACAGAGGAGGACTGTGCACCAGATGGGAACGCCACAACCCAACGGGGTGTTTCACAGGTCGGTGCTTTGCTGCACTAACGTAATGGCAGCTCTCACCAGCCCTAGACCCCAAATGCCCTGGCTCATGCTGGCTACTAGATGCGAGAACAGTGAAGACCGAAAGTTTTATTAATTCATGGCCCTATAAACCTCAAAGTACAATGACATAAACCAGAAGGTCATTTAAAAGCAGGGCTACTGATAGCTCAAGTCAGACAGTGTTGTAGGTTAAAGTAGTGGGAGAGCTGGGCTTGGAGGCATCTGGGGGGCTGCCTGGGGTGACTGGGACACCCAGTAAAATAGACAGAGCTTCCCTGCCTGCATCCTGGGCTGCCCAAAGAGAAGGGAGCAGTCAGCATGTGTATGGCACTGGCACCCTGGGGAAGCACCTTGCCAACCAACTTCTCATAGTCCCTGGAAAACAAACTGTTCCTCTCCTCTTTGAGCAGCCGTTCAGGTATTTTGTGCAATTACATCTTTACTACCTGAGATGATGGGGTGACCTGCTTGTGAAGAAGAGGAAGGATGTGCCAAGGGGAAGGATTCAATCGCTTCGCCCTGGTATTACAGGGGGAGGGAGCAGGGATCAGAGGCAAGTGGGACACGGGAACAACAGTGATGACCCATGTTAGAGTTTTCCATTCCAGGACAGATGCTGCTGGGGAAGGAAAGTGGGATGTCTGGCCCTTGCAGACCCACATTCTGTAGCCTGTCCTGCCCTGTCCAGCCCCTTTGCCACTGCCAGGCTGCTCTAAACTGGGTGGCAGCTGTTGGGTGCCCACTGGCCTCACTCAGCACTGCAGCATGGCAGCAATGGCTGTGGTTCTCAGTGGTCCAGCCAACAGGGCTAGCTGGCTAGGGAAATGTTTATGGTATCCTCGTTTCTTCCAGCAGAGCCCTG
Organism: Eurystomus gularis; assembly: GCA_013400335.1. Lineage (NCBI taxonomy): Eukaryota > Metazoa > Chordata > Aves > Coraciiformes > Coraciidae > Eurystomus > Eurystomus gularis. The sequence continues at coordinate 699,839 of VZZY01006140.1, read as the reverse complement.
TCACCAGCATCGCAGGATCTGCCAGGGCAATCCCACTTCACAGCAGCCACCTGCCTTATCCTATCACAACACATCTCATCGGCATCTGACCTAGAGAAGGAGAAGGTGACCCTGTATTCACAAATGCATGTAGCAAGCTTCATCTTCTCCAGCCTCCTGGGCTGAAACCCAGGATAAAGGCTTCCCCTAATTCACCCTGACAGGAAAGGCTACGTTTAGTCAATTAGTTAAATCTTTAAAACTCTCTTTTACTGACAACGCAGGTTAGAGATGAGTGAGCAAGGTCCTGGCAGCTCTCCAGGGAGCATCTCATGCCAAACTCTGCAAGGCGCAGCACGACGTCTTCCCCCTGCAGACCTGGCAGCTTGGCCTTGCAGGCAGGGCTGAGCACAGCTCCCCGGGCTGCCCTCGGACCCTCAGTGCTTCCAAGTGGACTGAACCGCCAGGCATGCCTACCCTGAGCAGGAAAGGGCAGAGGGACCAGGGTGAGCGTGCAGAGAGGTGCCTTGTGAAATGTCATCCTAAGGGCATATGGAGCATAGACCCATCCTAAGAACGGGGTAAGGAGGGGACAGTGAAAGGCATGGCTTTATTGCTGGTGTCAGCATTTCAGCCCATGAAACAGAGAAGGAAGCTTTTCTTTAGCGTGTGTTAGTATTTATAGGGCAGTACACAGCTCAGGAGGGGTCCCACTGGGCCAGGGCTGTGCAAACACTGCAAGCTCCAAGGAGCTTTACAACGTAAACAGGGAAAAAAGGCAAGTTAAATCAAGATCTGTCTGCTCCTTTGCACATGGGCAGCAAGGCACAGAGAGATGGATCATTTGAGACCTGCTCAACTGTTTCAACAAAGCCAGTAGGACATGAATATGCTGCTCAAAGGCATTGCCATGTCCATCTCAAAGCTGCTCACCCGAGCTCACGTGGAGAGTCGCAGCACAGCGAAGCACTTGGGCAGTCCCGCTGCAGCACATCATCAGGTGTAATCACTCGTTGCTACCTAAACAGATGAGTTTCCCCTTTTGGGTGTGTGGTCAGGCAAGAGAAGCCACGTTGGCATCGTGCAGGACATCGCAGCTCTGCGACCCAGTGTCCCAATGCCGACGCTCTTGCTGCAGAAAGTCAGGCTTGAGCTGAGGTCCTGGGTCTCAGCAGCAGCGAGACAGACACCCAGGGCTGGGCAGAGCCCAGCAGTTTTTAAATTCTAGTTTCAATGTCTTATGTGGGCACTTTTCTCACTGTAACCCCTGTGTAGGTCCCCACAGAGCTGTGTAGTAGAAAGCTAGTGTTAAATCTTTGCAAGTCTCACCTGCAGTCACATCCTGCCCCTTGTAATCGTGAGTTATTTTTAACACAGGCTCCAGCAACGGTAGCAAAGAAAGTGCCACACGGTCAGTGGGTGCACAGGCCAAGAGAGCATTTCCCTCAGAGATGTGCAGTACTGAGCAGCACGATCAGCAATCCCACACTGAACAAAAGGCAACGCTGCTGGCTAGGTATGGAGAGCGTCAGCTCACAAATCCAGGAGAATTCAGCTCCAGGCTTTGCAACCCAGATTTGTTGCTCGTCCACATGAGGTGATACAGATATACCCTGCGGCCAGAGAAGCAACATTCATGCAGAACAGAGCTGAATACTCAACAAGGTGTTTCCACAAAGCAGTGCTGCACTTCCCCCTGTTCAAACAGATACTCACAGCTCAAAGAGAGACAGTAACCAGCCTCTGAACAGCAGAAGCAGTAGCATGAACAAGCAGCCAGTAGCTCCTTTCCAGCAATTCACAGCTTCTTCCTTACCCCTTTATCCAAATATTGATATTTCACTATCACAGTCCAGCCAAATGAAATGCAAGCAGATGCCTTGACTGAAGCTGAAGGGACACATCGCTGGCCGTAGATCTGTAGCTAACTTTTCCTCAAACACTTCTAACGCTTTTTCAGCCAACTAGAAAAAACCCTGGTAGCAAAACGATAGACTTCTGCTTTTTCTCCATGAACAACAACTCAGCTGGGCCTGGGAAAAGCAACCATTCTCAGGTTTACTTAGATAACCCCGCTTTGCAAATCCCAGGCATTTACAAATTCCCACAGTGAGCGATGCTGCGATGCGCCGGGTCCGGGCGGCAGACAGAGCGGTGCCCTCCTGCCCGGAGCGGCCGTGCTGGGAATGGAGGTGTGCACGTCTTATCTCCTCCTTGCAGGCTTCACCTGGGCAGTAATAACGCAGGAGCCTGATGCGTAAATGGCACAGTGGAAAAGAGAAAGACGCTTTGGGATTTGAAAAGCTCCTCCAAGTCACCTGAGCCAGTACGCAGCATCCCCTCCAGTGAGAGGATAAAATTCCAGCAATATTGACAGACACCTTGGCCAGAAGAACGTGGCAAGTTCGGGCACTTTACAGCAGGATTTCAGGTGCAGCTTTATGATCTGAGTTGCAAAGTCATGGCTCCCGTGGGTATTTAACCTTTCGCAGAGATTCTCAATCAATACCTGGGCTTTTTGATAGCTCTGTCCTCAATAGAGGATGCTGGAGACCATGCGTATTCCCGCTGTGAGGAGCTGATTAACAGAAATGTGCTTTTGAATTTAAGTGAGACAGGGTGAGGGACTCGCTGAATCAGCTACCTCCGAATTTAAACCTTGATTTGGTTAAATAATTAGGTTTAAATATGTGCATAGCTGTCACTCACTGAACGTCAAGCACGTGTCTAAGTGCTACACTGAGTACGGGTGAAGGGAATTCAGCCTGGGCCCACAGGTCCAAGTTTCTTGTCCTTAGGGAAGAGGAGAGGGGACATAATGTTTCGTGAAAGATTGTTCAGTATCAGTTTGATGGGCTAAAGGAAGACTTGGGAAGGAACAATGGCCCTGTCATGACTAAAAAGAAGGTTGCAATTCTTAAAGAATTTTCTTTTAAAAATTTGTACTTATATCTTGACAATACAAAAGTTATCACAACGTAAATACAGACCCCCCAAAGTCTCCATTGTTCTTAACATTTGAAACTATATTTGCTATTTATATTTCCTTTAAAAGCAAAATTACTTTAATGAAGTATGCACAAACAGAGCTCATGGAATCCACAAACATCTGGCAGACGCTGCATTCATGTTTCCACTCTGAATTGAATTATGTCCCTTTTGTAAGCTAGGATAGACAGAGGGTAATGTCTGAAATTACAATTGGGGGATCATTTCCCCATCCTGAGACAACCAAGAGCCGGAATAGCGGGTCAGACTAAGCAAACAAAGAACGCTATGTGCCTGGAATATCTTCTGGGAGTATGAAGAGAAGGAAAACGTGAGAGAGAGATACACAAACCAGAAATCCTCCAGGCAGGAGATCTGCTGGTCCATATAATACTGATTTTCCCACATCATATTCACTGAAATCTGTGGGATTTCAGAGCACGGCCCAAGTTCCTACTCTCTGCTGGGGATCTTAGAAAGGATATCTGTCTCACAAATTCTGTATGGATTATATCACTGCAGTGTTCAAAAGCACCAAATCCCCACCACACCACAGTCCAGCAGCGGGTGTTGAGGTAGGATCAGGGCAGGGCATCAGCAGCAGATCCAGACACTCAGTGCCTGTTGGCAGGGGCTTACCCCTTGCTGATACCAGTGTCCAAGATCAAGACCTTAATGCACCCTCTTAGTGGGCACTGCCTCCTGTTCTACCTCCACACTCTGCACTTCTGGGGTGGCTTTTTGCAGGGCTCTGCAGCCAGCTGGGGATAGAGCCATTGCTGCATTTCTGGTTTCCAGGGCTGGGATGCACTTTGAAGCCTGGGCTTCCTCAGTCCCCTGGACTGAGTGAAGGAATGTCCAGGAGGAGTGACTGGCATGGGGTCAGCCGGGCTAGGCTCTGGGGAGGAAATGCAACCCAAGGCCGTGAAGCTGAATGTCTCTACCATGCAGTACGTCATTTTGAGGATGGACAGTGCTGGTGGCCGTTGGTGTTCTGTAGAATTTCTTACACCCAAAAGCTGTGCGAGCCAACCTCCTTTCTTAGGAGCTGAATCCAGCTTTGCTCTGGTTCTACCTCGTGTGATAAAACATATCCCCTTTGTCATCCCTGACAGCATAAGTGGAGCTGAAAGCAGCCTGGCCAGCTGTACTTTCCTTGTGTGTTGAGGACTTTAGGCCAACACAGATGTAAGATGCCAAAGATTTAGGTCAGCGAATCTTGCAGGGACTCCTCCATCACTGCATACATTAAATGCACTGGCAGAAATGTCTTATTCCCTTGGAGGACTCGGCTCTCAAAGAGCTGGCACAGTGGGCCGCCTGGATTCATCCAGAAGGCGTTTCCCATTCAGGTGTGTGCTGTAGTTTTACCTTGAGATATTATCCACCATCCATTCAAAGCCTCCCGTGAAAGAATGTCTTCAGTTTCTCATCCGTCATGATTATGGATGTCCTGGACAGCTCAATTAATTGCTGCTATGTAGCACAGAGAAACCTTGCTCCCTGGGGGACCCTCTGAAAGCACAGTTGGGGAATGAGATCCATGGGCCTTCCTACCAAGGAGAACAAAGGCAAGGAAGCTGTGTTTCCAGCCATAACTTAAAAGTTGAACCCTGAGATGCATCTGCTGGGCTTGGATGTTACTGGTGTCCTTCTAGCTGCTTAAAGCAGTTCCAGGGTACATAACTCTGTGGTTATAAAGCTTTCTTGTTGGTTATTCCATTTCCTTTTGCCGGTCCCAGCTATTTGAAGAGAGTATTATCTCTGGTATAAGGAAACATACGTAATCCTTGCCTGTCCCGAATTCCCCAAGCAGGACTTGCAGTAGAAGCAGAGACTGGGGGTGGGTAATAGGTATAGTTTACTCCAGCCTACGTCTTTGAAAATGAAACATGGAAATAGATATCATAAGATCCTTGAAGGGAGAAATGCAAAATATGTTGTTGTTGGGGCCTGCAGCAGAACCCATGTGTCCTTGCTATTAATACTTTGTAAAGCAGCTGGACAAGGAAAAACAACCCAAAGCAGGGATGCTCCTGTAATAAACGTCCCATTGAAGAGGAAAGATTGAGGAGCTCAGTGGGACATGGGTTGGATGTCACAGGCAGGAAAACAAGCAGTTTTGGCAGGTCTAGAGGTCATTCTGCTGTCGGCTGTCACCCAAACAGAGCAGGAAGAGCCACATACGAACTGACACAGAGTGGTGTGAAATATTTATCTAGCGTAACATGTACTTGTAGGCCTTGTGTTATGGCCTGGAAAAACCCATAGAAAGGCACAGGACATGCTTATAATTTGATCTACTGACAATGCAAACCACAGCTTTCCCACAACTCTGCCAAATGCTGCCAGAAGATATTAATCCTGTGAGACTGAAAGGGAAGACATGGGAAGAGTAGGCCATTCATCTCGTTGTCAGCTGTTTCTGCCTGCCTTGACTCTTAACTCTACTTCATGGTGTAACTTTTCCTGCTTTCTCTCCCTCTGATTAAATCACAACACTTCATGTCTCAGCTGCTCTCTGTCCCTTGGCGGTAAAGGTACCTTTGCTGGTCTTCTATCTAGACCCTCTTCCCCAGCCCAGATACATCTTCAGATGACTAAATCTTCACCATCCTCACCAGAATTGTCTGTAAACCCTGTTTTGACATGGCAGGTGGTTGGAAAGGACAAGCTGGACCAGTTCCACAACAGACTCTACACTGGGCCACCCCTCTGCCCATACACCATCACTTGCATTCACAGCCCTGGTAAGACTTGCTTCGATGGCCATGGTCTTTATGCACAGCAGAAATGTGACTGTGGAGGTGCTGCCCCAACTGCTGCTCGTCTTCACACCCCCAAATTAATCCACCAGATTATCATTCCAAGCAAATAGTTGGAAGAGGGATAAAAAGGAAAGAGAAGATGGATAAAAGCTTGTGGAAAGTGCTTACCCTACGGCCCTTCACCCCTCTCATTCCTGGTGCACCACGGACTCCTGCTGGACCCTGGAAGGGGAAAACGGAAACAAAATGAAGATGGAGGAGGAGCAAGGCAGCAGCTGTTGGTAAGACCCCACATCCCTACGTGATCTGCAGGGGTCTCAGACACAGACCCTTAACCAGCAGGTTGGTTCATTAAACTCTTGCCAAAGACACGACCGTATTTACTTGTCTATAAATAGGTTTGGTTTTTTTTTTTTAATTCACTGACTGTCTTTGGATTATGAACATTTAGGCCAAGGATCCTGGCTGAGGTTTGTATGCTTAAGTATCTGCAGCTTGTCGTCTGTGTAAGTGGTGTGATTTGAAGAGAAGTGGAATATCCAGAATTCCCTCCTAAGCTATTAGAAGCAGCTGTTGTTCAGTATCTGTACAAAAATAATAATAATAATAATAATGAGGATCTGGTTTTCAGTTGTCCAAATGCAAAATCAGACACCTCATCTTAGGTATCCAAGTCTGACCTTTTTAGCCAAATACTGATTTTATCTTAGAGTAACTGTTGCCCTGTTAGTGCCGCATAAATACTCATACTGGAGGATAGACACTGATTTCATGGGTACTGTTGGTGTCGCAGATGATCCTGTTCTTACACTTACAGAAAGGTTTCAGGTTTTCTTTTAACCCCGATTTGTACACATTCGATTCATTAATGTGTATACAGAAAATGCAGAAGAAAATTAAACAGCTGTTTTTTTCCTGTTACAATATTTATCATTTTCAAAATTACAGGATATGTTCAATTCACAGGACTTATTTCTGTAATATAACTTTTAAACCCCATATTTAAACTTAGTGCCTTTCTGCTGTCAGAAAACCTCAAAATGACACATTCCAGCCTTACTCTCTCAAAAGTTCCACATCAAGTTTCGCTATTTATGTATTAACAGCTTTTACCAACTGTCAACCCTGCAAACTCCACCAAGGATCAGAACAAAATTGGGCTGTGATCTTCCTACCGCTTGTGCCACTGCCACTAATAAAGAATTTGCTTTTGGAATGGAGGTGTCTTTCTGCATGGCATGTAGGTTAGGAGTACAAACGCTTAGCTGTTCTTACTCGAGATGGAAAAGTTAGTTGACTGTAACTATATTTGCAATCACAGTAAATCTCGGCTTTGCTAGTGAGGTCAGTAGCGGCTGGCACAGACAAGCAGTAGATGTGTCAGCTGCCTGTTTCATAGTGATTTTTATGATAAACACATACTGAAATGAAATTCTTTGTTGGTATTTGGAATATCCTCCTGGAAGTTTCAGCCTGTCCCAAATGGCTTGTGAAAATACAAGCACAGAAATATTCGTTGTGATGGCAAAATGTTGAGGGAACAACTTGACGCCATGCTGGGAATTTCAAGGAACTGTTTAGGAGAAGATGGGTGACTTTTAATACACCTCTGTGTAGATATGATTTTCAAAACTGTGTATTAACACAAAAGATGTACCAAGATGGTGAGCAAGAAGAGGGAAAAGGAATTCACAAGCCTCAATGAGCTGAAATGAAGGGCAGAGTTTCCTACCATCAACTACAGCTTTTGCTTCCCATTCCCAATCACCCTCTATTGAATTAATCAGCCGTCAGAGCTGCTAAGGCTCAGAGATTTTAACAGTTTAGGACAAACAACAACAGCATGCCTCAGGTCTGGCTTGAAAAGCAATGAATGTTTGGTGGAGAAACAGGCAGAAACAGCTGGAGTTAATGAGTGGGGATTTGATATTAAGGGATTATTTGATTTATTGGCATTGTGGGGAAGTTTGACTTAGTGAATTATGACTTTTTATAATGCGCTCTTAGAGGAAATATTTTGCTTGGACTAATTTGTTATTTGCCTGCAGGAGAACAAGGAACTGAAAGCAGTGGTAGGACCTGGGGGCACTCTCAGCACCCAGAGCTCTGCAGAGAGATTTCAGCATCTCCAGTCAGACCTGATGCCTCAACTCATACGGTTGTCGTCATGCCCTAATGAAACAAGACAAAACTCAGCCTCAATCAAAGGCACTAGACAGTGCTTCAGGACTGGGAACATTTTGCCACAGGGCCAGCGCAGAACCTACCTCTGCCCAGGACACACTCCTGTCCTCCCCTGTGCTCACAGGCATGGAGAAAGCTGGGGGCCTGCCTAATGCTCCAGCTACCCCTCCCCAAGTCATGCAGCAGCAGATGTACTGGGAAGGTTGCTAAAACAGGGACATTAAGACATATCCAGATGTCTCCTAGACTTCCATCACCAGCAAGTGCTGCCATGAGAGGCCACAGAGCAGCTCACTGCTGGGGGCTGCGGGCAGCAGCATCTTCCTTTTATTGTAAGGGCCTGGCCAGTGCCACGTTTCTGCGCTTCAGGTAGGGATGGGTCACCTCGAGGTGCTGCTTAACCTCAGACCTTTTCTTTCCCTCATCTCCACTGACTTGCAGCTGTGAAATCTCTCCCTGGGCAGCAGCTGGTGGGCCCAGGGCATCCCTGAGCTCCTCGCAGTGGGCAGAGCTGCCGCTGACCTGGAGGCCAAACCTTTGGCTCTGCCTGGGCATTTCACTACTGTGATCTTCCTCCCAATTAACAACGCTGTGGGAATTCACACACTGAGCAAAATCCATTCCCCATACCCACCCAGAGCTGCCTTTCTCTTAGTTCCAGCAAATGACACGCAGTGGCATTTGTGCTGCTGGGAGAGCCAGAGCTCCCTCTAAACAGCAGTGGTGGGAAACTGGAGCCACACTAAGATGTGCTCCACACCAATTGCACGCTCCAGCCACAGCTGCACATGGACCAGCTGAGCCCGTCCAGATGGAGGGTGCATCTGGGGTCAGCTGCTCTGCTGCTCCTCTCACTTCAGTGAGGGTCTTTGAAAGTGCATGATGTGGTCACTGCATGATACGGTCACTGTATGGCATGATGTGATCACCATGCTGCCAGCAATTCCCAGCAGAATTACATGGCCTTGCAATAGCACCTTGGGCTGGTGAGCTTGTGTCCTGCTAAAAGTTTGAGGGTGGATTGTGAGTTTTGGATCCCCCATTAGGGAAATGAGCTGCTAGAGTGTGAATTAAGCACCATTTCTTTTTTTTCTTACCATCCCTTTCCATATTGCTCCCACACCTGCCCCATCCCTTTCCCCATATCTCTTGTTCATATCAAACTCAAACCAGCTTGGACACAGTTGTTTGACTCAGCCAAAGAATGCCCAGTATACACAATTTTGGTGTGTGATATTAGAAGGTTACAATAGCCTTTACTTACTGTTGGTCCAGGAATCCCAGGAAAACCCACTCCTCCTGGTGTCCCAGGGTGCCCCTGAAAGGGAATAAACAAGAACATGCCTGGTATGAATTCCCAGGATCTGCGCAGCAATTCTTCCTCCAAGTGGGAGGACAGGAAAAAAGGCATTGTTGGTTGCTTGCAAGGTCAGGCAGGTCTGTTACTTGTCAGGGTAAAATTGCTCAGGGGCAGATGGAGAAGGCCAGGCTGTCAAAAGGCCAGCTCCAACCTTGATAGCAATGTAAGCAGCTAGATTTTCTGAACAGCCCAGAAGAGAATGGGCTGAATCATTATGAAAACTTGTCTTTGGGTCTTACATGATAGTAGACAGGAGGTATCAGAGCAAGACAAGGTCTTGCTGAGGTCCTCTCTGTTAAACTCCTAAGTGAAGATCCCCAAATAGCAACACACATAACACAGCAAAACACCATGAATGTGCTGCCTAAGCAGCCCTGCATCTCCAGCTGCCTCGGCAACTTGGTGGGATGTGACCAGCAGATCCCTGTTCCTAGACCTCATCTGTTCAGTAGCCAGGATGCTCAGAAACAGGCAATCCTTCAGGTGCTGTAGCTTCCTGGTTATCTCTACTTGACACAACAGGTCCTCAGCTGATGGAGCTGCAGAACACATGGTGAAACACAGTGCTTTCCTGAAGGGGAGGCTGCTGAACATGGATGCTTGGGAGAGGTTATACCTCAACATCCAGTCAATTAAAATGGCCACAACCATCCCCAGAGTGACAGAGCAAATTTGCAGCTGTTGTGTAACTTAAAGACCAGGAGAAGCTGCACCCTTTGCTAGGACAGAGAGAGAGGTGCAGCAGCAAGAGCGAGAGAATGCAGACTTACTCCTTACCATCGACCCCTTGACTCCTGGAGGGCCTGGGGGTCCCACCGGGCCACGGTCACCCTAGGAGAGACACAGGTACATGGGGAAGAGTGAGGACATTTGCTAGAGGACAAGCGCTCTGAGCTGTCAGCAACTGGGATCCAGAGCAATGAAGCAACTAAAACATCCACAAATTGCAGTCTGCACCATCAGATTTCTACCAGAAAGGCTTCCAGTACAGAATAACCGTCACCCTCTTCCAAGTATACATCTCAACAGAGTAGTTAAGAGACTAGGGCAAGAATTAACCAATCCTCCACATCCCAAGAGAGGGGGCTTTACTATTGCTATCAAAGCACTGAGGAACAAGAAACAAGCAGTGCACCCAAGACCACCTTCCAGCTCCAGAGAGTGCTAGGACTGGATCCCAGGAGATCTCCAGCCTTTCCCACCCAAGCATCCCTCTCTGTTCTGCAGTATCATAGTCCCTACAGGTTTTGATGTTTTTAGAGGCATGGATTTGAAAGCTGTGATCATGAGGCCCTGAGATCAGAGAATCAAGCTGGAAAAAGCCAGAGATGCTGCCTGGAATAGGTGGTGGAAGGAGACCATAGGTGTTTCGGGGGTACTCTCTATGCTGTGACTCATACTGAGTCCACAGTGTAAACGACCACAATCTGGGGGCCTGTGTTTAGGAGGGGTTCAGATCCAGATGCCTCCATAAGCCACCCTAAAGATACTATCCCTTCTAAAACAAGCCACCATTTGGCATTAAAAAACTTAACATATCAAAAAAATCACTTATTAATTCCAAAAGCCTTGCTTATCCCCATGAGCAGAACATCTCACTTCCCCGAGTACACCCTTGGCCCTACAGCTCAACCAAGAGCAGAAGATGAGGTGTAATCCTCTGTGAGCACTACTGTTGCCACTGCTGACACAAGGGCAAGTTGAAGGCATGGCTCTAGTAACGGGACATCAACTGCTCCTTTTTGGAGACGGTGGCAGTTCCCACCACAACTGCCTGTACTCTCCCTCGCACCGGGAATTAGGTGCGCTACGTTTATGTGCCTGGGGGGATGAGGAAGGAGGAGGTAGCAAACGCTGCCAAGTAGTTTACGCCCAAAATCTGACCTACCTTCCAACAGCTAAAGTGTAAGGGGAAATATTTTCTGGGCTCTAAGCAGCTTATTAAAAACAAACCCCAGAGTTTGTGTTGTCACCAGCTGGCCCTTGTAAACCAATGCAAGGATTTCTTTTTTTTTCCCCCATGAATGCATGGATTTTATTAAGCATGTATTAACTGTATTGTTCTCTTTGATAATCTTTGGATTCTGCTGGCTTCAGTCTTAAGTTTTGCAGCTCTCAGGACAGAGATTGCTGACTCAGCTATGCCTAATGAAAGCATATTTCCCACTTCATTTAGCTCATAGTAAGCTGTAGGATGCTATGCCAACTGGAGGCCTGGTTGAGGTTTTGATTTGATGATAGTTATTTCTGTCATCTGTAAGTTTGTCCTGGTAGAGAAGAAGTCTGATAGAAATCACAGCTCTGCCGAGGATCTCCTTGGGCAGATTTTCAAGGGACCGCCTCGACACCAACATCACATCGCCGTGTTACAGAGCCAATCTGCAAGACGAGGATAGCTCATGCGGTCAAGGCATTGGCATAGAAGTCATAGGGCCAGATGTGAATTAACTGGAGTGGAGAAAAAGATCTTCCCACATCTCCTGCACACCAAAAGCCTTATTCCTCATTCAATTCAGGGCTGCAGCTGCCATTGAGACAGCTCACTCAGGCACTGATTTTCTGTGTAACCACCACACATCACAGACTCTTTATTCCTCTGTTTTCATTCTGTAAAATGCAGCCCATATAATCTCATTCCTTTTAGTTCTTGTGTGCCTTGACAGTCTGGGCTGAGCCTGCTTCTGCTACTGCCCCACCAGAGACCATCTAGTGCAATGGGCTTTCCAAAGGCTGCTGCAGACAGGCAATAAAATGCATTTGCAGTGAACCCAGTATAACTGTCACAGAGTTACCCAGAGGAGAGGGCTTGGAGTAATAAAAGGGAGAGAGAGAACTGATGTGCAGAATGCTTCATTTTATGCTCTTCACTATCTTTATAGCTGGACTGTGAATAATTAAACCACCAATGAAAAGCAGCAGTCTGCAACAGAGATAGAATGAATCACATAGATGATTTGTCTCTGGAAGCTACCTCTGAATAAAATTTTACACTCTAATAGAAAACAAACTAATGTCCATTTATATTTTTATGGAAAATTTTTCTACTGGAAGAAGCACCTATCTGTACTGTACACAAGAGGGCACCAGCCCTTAGTAGCTTGCCCAGTGCAACCACATGGACAGCCAGGTGGGATGGTCCTCATCAAGTAAAAAAGGAAATACTTGGACAAGCCCATGCTCAGATAGGTAGGTGGCTGCACTCTTGTGTCTCTTCTGCACCTGAGAATTTGCTCAGCCCTCCTGCTGAGCTCAGGCTCAGCTCTGGTCCTCTGCGACTCCATTGGCAACTCAGCATGGGCCTGTGAGCACATCTCTGCATAAACTCATCTGTAACTTAAACTCCTTGGACTCCTCCCTTGACCAGGAACACAGGGCTGCTGGGTGCCTCATTCCCAGAAAAAAAAACCCCAAACCAGAATTGACTGAATACAAGCTTTCTGGCAGATTATGAATGAATAAAGCTTAAACTTTCTGAGCACGTTTGACAGCATCTCCTTGGAGAGCAAGTGTGTATTAATTCATAATTGGGAAGAGGATGATTTTTGCCTGGCCCAAGACTAGCTCAGACACCCTGGATGTGCTGCATTTCCAGCTGGGTGTTGCACTGACGTGACAACTTAAATCTTCACAATATTCCTCCCGCCCCAATCTCCCTTACCCTACAAAAGTTACAACCACCAATTCATTGCAAGCAATCTTACCTTTTCTCCCCCAATTCCAGGCTCCCCTACGGGACCAATGAAACCCATTAGACCCTGAGGGAAGAGAAAAGCGCAATTAGTTTGCAGTTTTATTTGCTGAGAAAGTAAGGAGTTTCTTTGGTCCACCTTGCTGGTTGAAATAGCACTGCATCCCTCATATACTGCTCAGTAATTCCTACTGGCTACCAGAGCGGACAGAGTTGCTCCCGGCCATGGGAATGTCTAACTCCACAGCTGGTTCTGCTTTAGGCGCCAGCTGGAACAGCAGCATGAGGATCTTCAAGAGCCACAAAATGCAGTATAGGAGCTGAGTTAAGCACGTTTCGTAGAAAGGCCGAGGCCACAGCGTGGCTTTGTTTTGTAAGCATTTCCCACAACGTCAGCGCAGCCTCCCCAGGAGCATCGATAGCGGGAGCTCCCGGGTTGCACAGAGCCCGAGAGTTGCCGTCGTTTAACTGTGGTACTGGATAGGCTTCCTCTGGGTTAACCTGAGTTGCCTCAAACCCTCATGCAAACTCATTTTGGCCTGGATAGTGTTGTCCTGTTGGGATGTCAGTAGGAAATAAAGGTCTGAGGACACAGCCAGAGGGGCCAGCAGGGCAGCAGATCTATCACACTACTCAGAAACTACCTTGGAAAAACCCTCCAGTCTAAGCACAGGATTCCTCAGGATTTAACAACGTTTGGGATAACATAGAAACAAACAGAACTGCTTTTAATTAGGAAGATGGAAACAGATGCAATGTCAAACTAGGATTCCTGAGAATTAAATTAGAGCAGCCTCCCTACCAGCTGCAGCAGGTTTCTGGCTTTAGAGATGCAAGAGACTGTCCTCTCTGCCATGGTAGGCATTCTCTCTCCTACTACATGATTCTCATGGCCCCGTCCCGAGTCCCAGCAAAGGCCATTGGGAGATAGATACCTATATTTAGTTCCTCCAACAAGCCTGTAACTAAAGGGATTCATCTCCTGTTAAAACACTTCATAACCTTCCCACAGCTGGCATGGGAGGTGTCAAATGAAGCCATGCCCCAGCTTGTTTGATTTTAGGCAACAGTCCAATTGGTACTGGGAGGGGGCTGCTGAGCAAGCCAGAGACAGGAGATGGATTCCTCAGTGGTAGCACCCTACTCTCCCTCTTTTTTTGGAATAATTTGAAATCTTCATAATAAATTGTAAACTTCCTCTGCGTTCCTCTTCCTTCAACATCAAGAAGGTTTTTCAATGACACACTCAAGAAAACATTCAGCATGAACAATTATAATGGGAAAAAAGCTACACTAACATGGCGACTTCTGGAGCGTGGTCTCAGAAAAGAGAGAGCTTTTCACCCTTCTATCTCTTTTCTGGGGGAACAGCAGAAGTTTCCTCTCTGTACTCCTGTTTCATTGCTTTTTCTGTTCCCAGCTGGCCTGACATGTACAGTTCGTAGAGGAGTGCTCTGCAGCCTGTGCAACGCCGGTTAACATCTGTGTGTTGATGGTGTGAAGCGGTACCACCCAGCTACAGAGGAGCACCCAGCACCACAGCGCAGCCTGCTCATGGGTTGTGCAACTCCTCCTACCACCAAAAGCCTCTTTGTCTGTGAAGTTATGCTCACAACCTAAAGCTGTAGCACAAAATAACCACTCACTGCAATTCCCATCTGTGTGAGGCTCAGCAGACCTACTCAGAGGCATAAAACACAATGCAGGTCACTCTCCGATGACTGTTAGAGGGAACAGCTTCTGATGATGACTCCAAAACACTGAGAGGCTTCAAGCATTTACATTCCTCACGTCATGCAATTAAACGTCATCCTTTGAACACCACTGGAGACAGGAGCTCCTCAATGAGGCTTGCTGATGGGCTTAACAAAAGCATCTCTCACGTGGGCGCTCAGCTGGCTTCGCCTCTCACCAGGAGCAGCCACACACATTCTGCTCAGAGCAGCCCTTGTCATACCCTGGCACAGGAGCAACACTCAGGTGAAAAGTCTTTGGAAAAAACCCATGAGAGAAGGCAAAGAGTTCAGTGGCTACGTTGGAGCCTGGAGTTAGATGCTTGCATTAGAAATTCATCCAGAGTTGATGTCCCAGGAAACCAGCATAACAGAAACGTCTATTACCCATGGGCAGACAGCTACTACCAGCAAAGCTCTACTAGCCCATCAGGGGCTTGATGTCACCAACCCTTCTGACATCAGCACTGAAGTGGTCTCTGCTGTGTCTGAAGCTGAAGCAGTCCCTGTGCACAAGGGTGTCATTGGGGCCAGGCTGCATGGACAAGACACGCATGGGAGCAAAGCAGCGCTGGACTCGGCAGCAGGTTGCCCAGCGCAGGAACCAAAGTGAGAGCAGGCAAATCTGCAATGTCTGTGTAGGCAAAGTTGCCACTGGGTGGCATTGCTGAAGGCTGCTGAATCAATTAGCCTCTCAATTAGACACAAGTGCTGATAACTGTATCTGGTTGCTGAAGTTTTTCAGTAGCCCAAGGCCACGAAGAAGGCAAATGATAAGGCAGAGGAGAGAATGGCAAAGCAATGAGATGGAACAAGGAAATGCATTGCTAGGCAAAAATAAGATAATAAAGGAAGAAAGAATAGCTCTGTTCCTTCTTTTCCCATTTCTCAGAAAACCTGCAGAACTCTCTCTCTCCCTGGGAAGACGCTCTCTTTAAGATATTTCTGGGTTACTTAGGTCAATGCCTGCGGAAGAAAAGAGACAGCTCTGCTCTTGCAGCAATGGGGCTACCCTTCGGAACAAGACCATTTCAAAAACACTTCTGTGGGGCATCACATATCCAAACTTGGCCTTGCAGACTAATCTGATAAGCTGCCCATGGCAGTATCAGCTCCCACCCTAAAAAGTCTCTAAGGAGTCTGGGTCACGAAGCGAGATGTGGTGGCTGTGCTTCCCGGCCAGCCCAGTCGTGCTCTACAGATGGTTTCCAGAGCACCGATCACAGCACGCCCAGCAGCCCATGAAGCCAATGTCCTCCTGACACCCCTCTCGCTGTCACAGATGTACCGTTCGCTACTGCAGCTTCCAGAGAAGCTTGCCGGCACTGCCAACGTGAGCAGGGTAAAGGCAAATGCTGCGTCTGCTGCACGGGCACACGTCGGGATGGAAGGGGAGCACAGCCAAAATTCCTGGCCCTGTTTTCACTCTAAATCCGAGGAAAATTCTGTCTGCACTGGAACATTACGTTTCTACTCGAGAGAAGCCATGACTATTCCCCGTGTACCCATCAAGATGAGCATCCCATGGCCTGACTGTGATAGAGCAGGGACCTTATGACGTGGCCATGCTTCCAGCACAGTAGCTCTGTGGTGTCTGCAGCCAATGCTGCCCACTCTGGGCTAAATTAACCAACATTGCTGTGTCTGCAAGCAGACACAAATCAAGATAGATATGTCTAGGCAGAATACATCTCGGTAAATTATTGGGAGTATATGGAACAACTGGTAACAATATTCTTCACTGGCTAAAATGAGATAGACACCAAAGGGAACACAAGCAGCCAAAGATTTAGGTTTTAAGAACCAGAAAAGCCACCGGTGGCAAATATTAAATCAAAGCAGACGGAAATTGTGGCCATTACACTAAAATGGCTGGGGCAGAACATATTTTTCCCAGGTTCCCAGGCTTGAAAAGAAGCCCTGCATCAAACCCAACTCCAGGCAGCGTGTATAATGATGCACGTGAAGTCCCAGCAGCGGTGGCTGCCCGGATAAAGGCCCACAGTATACAGGAAAGAATGTAAAACATTTATATTAGACGGGGAGTTCAGCATGTCGCTCATGATTCAGTCTGCTGTATTCCCCAGCCAAGGGCATGGCAGAAAAGGGATGGAGATTGTTAAAGAGTTGCTGGGGGCTTGGGGGGGTGGAGGAAAGGGGGGGTAGTGGGTTGTAATTCCTAACTCCTGTCTGGCTTTCCCCATTTATTGTCCAGCCCTGTCATAATTAAGCCCCCCCTCTTGGCTGCATCAACAGAGAGCAAGTCAGCAATGAAGCCTTGCATAAATCATAGCCCATTTGAGAGAAACAACCGAAAGGCTAGCCCAGCGTGAGCAGGGTCTCCCAGGGACGGGACCGCCAGTCGCTCCCAGCAGGAACTGATCATGGCCTTTCTGTTTTACTGGTTCGCTAGAACTCAAAACAAAACAAACCAGGGACAAAGGACGGGAGGGAGTAAATGTACAATCCTCCCATTCAGATGAAAGAAAGGGAAAGTAAAACAGTAAATATCACAGTTTAAGGGAGGACGCTCTGACCCGCAAAGAAAAGCCATGTGGTTTAACCCCCTGTGCACCGGGCTTGGCCGTACCCTGGGGCCGTGTTGGATTCCCACTGCCCTCTGGGAAGTGGAAAGGTGGAGACACACTGACAAGACACCTTGTCAGATCAAGAAGGCTGCATACGCTACAGTGCCCGTACATCCCTGAATGAGAGGTCTGCAGCTCAGAAGGATGCTCTGGTGGGGAAGGTAAATGCATTGGGAAAGGTGCTGCTCTAAGACATGGGAAACGCGGGTACCATTCCCTGCTTGCTTCTTGGTGATTCATTTGACCTTAGTCAAGTCAATCCATATCTCCACTTGTCCGATCCCACCTGCAAACCTGACATCACAGCACATCCCTCCTTTGTAAGGGCACTGCAAGGGAAATACATTAACGAGATGACTGACAGTGATGATTTCATTTGACAGATTATTTTAGAGTAACTTCTGATACTGGAACCACATGCTTCTCCCTTGAAGGAAGAGATCCCCCCGAGTGGCCTTGGAGCTACCGCCCTTGCCAGCACAGTGTGATGGGTGCATGGCCAACCTGAACACCACCATGTGAGTGAGGAGTCCTTCTTGTGCAGGAGGAGGGATTAAAAAAGCTGTTCCTGCTATGATGGGATCTCCTCATTCCCATTAAGGTTCAACTGTAGCCTCTTTCCGCTGGCACAACTCTTCATGAATACTTTCAGTCTCTGGTGTAGAGCAGGGGTGGTCCATGGCCTTGCTGCACCCTTCCCTAGTTTGCTCTCCTGTCTGCTGCAGAGTGTTGTTTCTCCCACAGGGCTGTCTGACCTGTAACATGGACATTTTGGTGACATCCTCCTGCTCTACCTTCCCAGCTCTGGAACAGGAAGGCTAGTGGCCTGGGCCAGAGGTCCTGTATTCTTCATATTCTTCTGCCTCCATCTACTGGCAAGGAAGGGTTAAATCACACATTTCCAGGGTACAGGGGAGCCCAGCAGCTGGAGTCCTTCCAGCATATGAAGACAACAAGTATCTTATGAATGAAATTCCCTAGTCAGTGTCCTTGCAGTGGAAAAACAACATATCAGGGACTGCCCTGTGCCTTAAAACCTCATTTTTCCAATGAGGGCTCAAGTGTCACTGGAAACCTTACAGAAACTCCCATATTTCCCTAACCAGATGTCCCTAAGAAAGGGAATAGCACTCCAATGAGACGGACAGCTGATCTTTCATCATGCTATTATGCTGAGGGTTTCCACCTCAGAGAAGGAGGATTTCTACCAGAGGAAACCCATATGGAGAACAGAGCAGCAAGTTTGAAAAGTATGACCACTCCTATTGTGGCCATGGACTAGAAAACATCTCAAGGCTTCCACAAGAGAAAACAGAGATGAAGTGAAGGTGTCTTTTAGTGCCAAGGGACCTGGGTAGCCCAGGCTTTCAGAGCTTTGCATAAAGCAACCCGGCCCCAGCACCAAATGCTGAAGCTTAGGTGGGGAAGGGATGAAACCCCAACACTCCAACACTGTTCAGCAAAAGTGTGATGGGAAAGGAGGTTATTTCTCACTAACCTGGCATGACATTTTTGTTCTGATGACTTGACTGGTATGGAAATGGAAATTCTTTCTGAGTGATATTTCTAGACAGAGACAAATTGACTAAGAATAATACAGGCAGCTTTTATACCACTGTGCTGGTTTCAGTGTCAGCAGAGGCCAGCTGTGTTTTCTTTTTGGTGGACTGTGCCTCCAGTTTTCATCCAAGGTCAGTCCTCAGGGATGTTAAAGAATAATAATCCTAATGATGCATTGTCCTTCAAGGACAACTTCTTGTTAAGACTCTCAAGCCACTTCTAAATATTTTTAACTGTAATACGACAGCATCCATAGATGCCACCTGAGAATAGGAGGCATTGTGCTAAGCACTATTCAGAGCTGTCTTATGCCTTATAAAGAAGAGGAAACTGAGGAACAGAGCACTGGAAGGTGTTGCTTGAGATGGTGCAGAATCTGATAAAGCTGCAACTAGAACTCAGATGTGTGGAACAACTTTGCTTCTTCAGTTTTTGCTCTTCATGGAGTAAATTATTAACCGTAACATAGAAATGGCTCTAATATCCAAACAGAAATAACTATCCTTGATATATACTGAGACCCATCAGCTTGCTGGTACCAAAAAGAATGCAGCTTGGTTTTTTGGACTAGCCTTGTGAGAAACCCATGGAAGAAGTGACCCCCAGCTGATGCATGCAGGCGAAAGAAGAGCCAAAGAGGCTAACAAGCTAAACCAGAACAAACTTGTTGACCATCCAGCAGGGAAAGTGTTGGGAAGGGCAGCTGTGCTGAGAAGCACAATCCTCTTTGCCAGGGCCAGCTGCTGTAGCCAGCTTGGTGTGGTCATATAGGAACGCAGAGAACATGTTGGAGGCTTCATGGCTGCAATTTCAGGGTTAGTGGTGGACAAGTTGGTTGGTTTCAATCACAGAGACGTGGGCACAATTATTTCTTTTTCCTTGATGCCTGTGGTTCCCCTGAAGCCTACAGGGATGCTGCATGTCCTCTGCTACCCCAGCAGAACGTTCTCTTTTCCAGTACAATGAAGTGATGCTCAGTGACTCTCTTCCCTGGGGTCTGTTTTCTTCAGCTTCTATCTCCTCTGCTCCCCAAAAAATCTAGTGGGAGTCAAAGCAGCAGAGCACCCGAAATAGAGGATCCTACTCTTAAAACCTATGCAGGAAAAGGTTGGAAATTGCCCTTTTCAGGCTAAGAGGAATACACAGAAATTCACAAATTCTTTCCTGACTGTGGCTTTGCCTCCTTGAGAAGCACAGCTGGCCATAGGTGCTGTCCTGCTGCCAGTACTGACAGCACATCCACCTGAACTGTGAGTTGATCAGAGGCACTCTGCCTATGGAAGAACCTCCAGTTTTAAATAGCCACCATGGTCACTGTCAGTGCTGTTCACCAAGAGCTTCAGCCAGGCTAAGAGCACCCCAGCTAAAGCACCAGGACTATGGACAGGTTTGAGGTGGTCAGAAGCTCCTGGCCACTGTCCTTGGTTTGCACTCTGGCCATCTTGGAGACATTGTACACAAGAGATCATCAAACAGACATGGAAAACAAGGAGTTTACCTGCTCACCAACTTTCCCTGGTCGGCCACGGTTTCCTGGCTCACCCTGCAAGACAAGAAGAGACAAGACACACAGGTTATCTCGGTGCTCCCAGTCAGACCCTCAGTACAATGTGACTGTACACCCATGATTTGCACTGTTGTGTGTGAATTGTGGAAAATCTGCAAGACACAACATCTTACAAAACCAACTGTGACGTGAAAGATAACCCAAAGCTGACACAAACATGGAGCAAATGCTGTTCTGGAGTGAAATGCCCCAAAAGGAGCTAGTCCTGCTGTGGTAAAATAACCTGCACAAAACCAAACTCAGACATTGAAACAAGCTGTGGCATAGCCCAGTCCTGGTTGCTTTATCCACATATTTAATAGGGGATGAGCTCTCATCAGAGATGCTCTTGAAGTTGAGGTGTTTCTGACCCATAACATTTCAATCTGAAAGACTAAGTAAAACAGACAGATGAAGATAGAAACACAGCAGCAGCAGGAAGAGAGTAGGAAAGGACCTCAATTAACTAAAGGATTTGAGAAGCATCTAGGGAAAGCAAGAGTGCAGACACCATGGGGGTGTTCTAGAATGACTATGTTCAGGAGGAGAAGGGATCCAAGAAAATTCACCTGGGGAGAGCCACAAGAATAAAAGACAACCCAAATATTCCCGGGCAATGCTGCACCCTGATTCTGATCTTGCAAAATCTCAAACATAGGCATATTACTGTCATTTGAAGCATCCATATGAAAACCACAGAAAGAACCTACATGAGATAAATGACAGTGCAGGATGAGAGAAATTCAGAGAATGGGAAAAATGAAGAATGAAGAGAAAAGCAAGAGGAGGAGAATTTCAAACCCACCAGGGGTAAGGGCAGCCGTGGCAGCTCTCGAAGGCTGGTGGAGTGCCCCTGGACAGGCCATCCAGAGGCCAGACTCACCGCTGACCAGTATTGTCTCCGGGTGATGGCAGCTGTATTTTCTCAGTAGGCAGATACTCCAGATGTGCTGCCAGACCACATTTTTGCTATTTAATGTTTGAAGAGGTTGTTTTTGTTGGGTTTTTCCTCTTTCCTTTTGAGTGTGGCTTTGTGGAGCGGGCTGCCCTGGGATGGCTCCTGCTGCTAATTAGGCAGCAAAGACAGGAATGATATGCATTGTTTTAGAAGAAAAATGTGGAGAAGCAATGGAAAATAAGATGAGATGATGGAGGGGGGAGTTGGTTAATAACAAAGGAGGAACACGCTTGTTTATAGTAAAGCACATGGCTTAAAGTAATGCACTATCATTCTTTTTGCTGAAGATACCAAGCAGAAGTCGAGGCCCCAACATTCAGAGAAAAAGATAAATTGTCTGGTTTTTTTGTCCTCTCCAGAATGAATACTCCATGCTTGGAGAGCGGTAAAGTTGAGAAAAGATACTTCCCTCTTCCTTTCATCCCTTCCACCCACTGCCTCCCTGATCATGAACAAACTGTTTCCTCACCTTTGCACCATCAGGACCAGGTCTTCCCGGAAATCCCTTCCGGCCAGATCGACCCTGAAATACATGAAAAATGAATAAACATAAAAAGCTGCCCTTGGTCACAGCAATGTCTCTGTGAAACAATATGGTGCAGCTTAATTGCTTAAATACCACATCAGAAACACAATCATAGAATCATTCTGGTTGGAAAAGACCTTTAAGATCATCAAGTCCAACCATTAACCCACACTGCCAGGTCACCACTAAACCAGGTCATAAGCACCACATTTACATGGTTTTTAAACTGCTCCAGGGATGGTGAATAAATAACGCATGGACTATAAATCAACCAATACAAAGGCTTTTTTTGCCGTCCTTTAGTTTATTATGTGCCGCATTCAGCTGGATTTATTCTATTTCCAGAATTTTTCTTATAACAATGCCAACAAAGACACCAGCAGTCTGAACATTCAAAGATGGTACTTTCCTGGTGTTGGCAGGTACTTGGACATCTAAGATTCTATGTGCTCCATCCCTGGCATCCAGAGAGGATTTAGGAGTAGGACTGTCCCTACAGTGGGCAAAGCCAGGCTGACATTCAGCTACAGCTCAGAAAAGCAGAAATAAACCTCCAGACCAAAAGGTTCTTGTTGAGCCTTCCCTTTGGCTAGAAGAACACTTACAATGCTGTCCCAGTCACTGGAGAGTCTGGATTTATCACATTGCTCCAGAAAGGAATAAAAGTGTCCACCAGAACAGTGGAGGAAATGCAAGATAAAACATTTATCTTCTGATTCACCTAGAAGCTCCAGCACAGTTACCAGTTTTCAAGATATTTTATTATCCTGCAATGACAATTCTGTGCATAACCATTACAAAATTCTGAGCTGGCAAGCTTACAGATATGATGATATTCTTTTTGCTTTTCCTAACTGTGTCTCTGTGAAATGTCACTGTGGTCAGAGTGATGCAGAAGTCAAAAAGGACTCTCTCTCACTGTCCGGTCTTTTTTCTTGCTTTTCTCTCTACTCATTGAAAAATACGGTAAATCAAGGAAGAAACATCAGGGCTGGTTACAGAGATGGTTTCCAGTCAATGTGCTTTATCTTTGAGGATGAACTATTTAAATGTTAGAAGGGTTTTCAAGGCCTGAAACTTTAAGCAAGTAATAAAATTAGAGTCCCGCTCAATACCCTATGCAAGACACTTCCTTGACTTTCAGCCATCCTGGATCAAGCAGTTGGACAAGACAAGAAGGGCAGATCACTCCCTAAACCAGGAGGTTTGAAGCTTTATGTTAATTTAACTACAATTCCATTGCAAGGTCAACAGAGCTGGTAGTAACTGAGGAAATGACTGAAACCTACCTCTGGACCAGGGACTCCTGGTGGTCCTAAGGGTCCTTCATCTCCCTGAGGTGAAAAAAAATTAAAATAAAAGGCAAAGTAGTGACAAAATTTGGACTCATCATGCAGCAAGAATGAAAGGTTTGCTGTGTGAGCAGCAGTTAAACAGAGGCTGGGTGCTCGGCTGTCACATTTTAACTGAGTCCTTCTGAATCTTAGAGCAGGCAGCTCAGCATCTTTGAGGTTTCTCATCTCCTTTCCCCACCCCAGGAAAAAAAAAAAAAAAAATCTAAAGTCACATCCTGCCAGTGAAGTCCATCCAAAATTTGACCAAAGAAAACACCAGCTGATTTGGCCTATCGTGGGCTGGATTTGGCCCATAGGGTTCCCTGGACATACTCATATGACTCTGCTTCATTTGATTTGGCAGGGACACGAACGCTCTAGAGCTCTCTACTTTTTTTTCTTTCTTTATCTATTTTTTACCTCACAAAAAGGGTGTTGCAAAGTTTCCTATAGAATCGTTTGGCAACTGTATGAAGGTTTCCCTCTTGCTTTCAAATGGGACTACACATGCTGCAGGATGGAGCTATCTCAACATCTCACACAGCAATTGGACTCGGTCCTCTCCCTTGGCTCTATACCAGTTTCTAATATGATAGGATCAGTTTCTAGGAGACCTTCAATTAAGCTTCACAAAAATTATCTCAAGTGTCTAAAACCAACTGCCAAGAGAGAAATTAAAAGCGCCCTTGGCAGCCGCAGTTCTGCCTGTTCTCATTTAGGTGGTCAGCCGTGGTAATGAAGTGGCACGAGCTGGCGGGATGAAGATGGGACTGGAAGTCAGGAACCCAGCTCAATGGGCTCAGACAAACCACCCACAATATGCCACTTTTCTAAAGATGACGTAATCCACAGCCTTGACCTTGGGTTACAGCAGTGGTAAAGGCAGTGGTGTGGTCTGGTGCACATTCAAAATCCTTCAGCACAGCTCATGTCAAACTCCATGTCCATGTCTTCAGTCTTACTTCTACACTCACTAACTAGAGTAAATTGAAGGCAGCTTGGTCATGCCTGCCTGAACCTGGAATGCAGGGCTTCCAATCCCTTTGTAAATTGCCTGGAATATTTTGTTTTCCTATTTCAGTGCAAATAAATGAGCTAATTTGCATTAATCCCATTCAGAGAACAACCAAAAGAGTTCCCAGAAAAAAAAGTTAAGAATTATTAGTGCCATTAAAACAAGCTCCTGCCCATGTGTGCACTGAGTATTTGCACAACATCTCTTGGCTCTGGACCAACAGCTTACACTGGCCTAAGGGAGAAGAAGAAACTACAGCAAAGTCACTGGAGTTACAACAGGATAAACGGGGGACACCTAGGCCACCTCTGCTGCTGTAACACTATTTGCAGCTCCAGGACAACTCAGTCAATGACAATTATCCCTCCTCAGAGGCTGCGAGAGGAACGAAGCTTCAAGTTTTCACACAAAGGGGTAAGTGAAAGCTGCAAGCTCTGAGGTGCTGGGGCAAATGGATCTTTGCAGGACAGCAGTTTCAATTTCTGTACCCTTTTGACAAAAGGATCTTGCTCTGTGTGAGGGAGCGGAGTCTGCAGGTCTCACAGCTGAAAGAAAACACACTTAAAAGGAGCAAAAAGCAAAAGCCAGGTCAGGGCATGCCTATGCAAGGGGGTGTGCAGGGAAAAGGGCATTAACACCCACTCTGGGAACAGACTTTAAAGGAAAAGCCAATGCAGAGTTTAGGGTCAGCAGATGCCAGCAGCGACTGGAAGCAAAGATCACAAGACTGCAACTTTAGGAGAAGCTCCTCTTCTGCAGGTCTCTGATCACTGAATATAAGCATCTACTTCCAGATTCAGAGGGACCGGAGGATTTTGAGTAGCAGGCACCATTTCAGCATGCATTAATCTTCAAAACTCTACATTATTCTTTAAATCCAATCTGCTGTTCTTCCTAGGACACTCACCTCTTGTCCAGGCAGTCCCCTCGGCCCAGGTAAACCTCGTGCTCCTGGCTTTCCCTGAGAAAAATCCAAAGGAAAAGATACTCAGAAAATAGAAACATAAGCTCAGAAGGGCAATTAAAATGAGAAAGTCTCTTTCACAGCCACGGGCCATCATCCAACGTCAATTCTGTTACAGAAAAAAAATTGAAAAAAAGAAAACCCTGCACTTGGAGGGACCTCAAGCCAAACAGACCAAGCTGAAACACTTGCCAGGACAATCTTTAGGAATCTCCAAAGGCTTTCTCTCTCCCCCGTCCCACTATTTTGTTTTCCCTGGCTGCTTCCCACCCCACACAGAGCTTCAGTTTCTGCTCCACTCACCTTCAGGCCTTCAGGACCATTTTCTCCTGGTGGGCCAATGTCACCCGGAAAGCCCTGCAGAAAATGAGAAATAGTCAGGGTGTATAGGTGGACTTTGGCCACCAACCTCAGATGACAGCCTCTGTAAGAGTTTTAATTAAAGGCTAAGGGCCGAGACATTTGTCATGTGCTGTCAAGGTCCATGTGTGGGCCATGGCGCAGCTTCTAGAGGAAATGAAACAAGACAATGGCAGCAGTGCTATCAATTTGATTCAAGAGCAGCCTTTCCCCAGCAGCTAGCTCCCTTTAGGTCCATCTTCTTAGAAGATTTATTGCTGTGAGGGCCTCTCTGTCATCACACAGCTAAAACTGGCAATTTGGGTTTTAATTAATCTTTATGAGTCAGCGCATAATCTCACTGCTCTGAGAAACGAACCGCACGCCTCAGCAACAAAGGGAAGCAGGCGAGGAATTAGGAAAGGTGCTGACATGCTCATTAGCTGCTGCCTTCAGCCAGGCAGCGACTCCTTTCCACCCACCAGCCCCTCGCTGAGGAAACAAAGGAATCTGTGGTTATTTCCAATAGCAACAAAGAGGAACGATTGCTAAGTGGCAGCGCTCAACCGAGAGCTCTTCCAGACCCAGCAAAATACCAGAACACTGATGAAGGAAAAACAGACCATCAGTTCTGCTGGAAGTGGCTCTCTAGCATCTTACAGATGCTGTCTGGTTGCTTATGAAAGAAAAATGACAATATACTGGGGGAAGTTGATCCTGCATTTAAGGTATCACTGTGGCAATTTTTTGGTAAGGGCAGTAAGAGTCTTTTTCTACTTGAAATGACATTTTGTAGGGGGAAAAACTGAAAAAAACCGCTGTGATTTCTATGCCAAGAAGTGGAAGCAAAATCAGGAAACCACAGGATGCACAGGTCATGAACCCATCTTGATCCTCTTCACCACTTCTGTGCCATCATATTCTAGCAGAGAAGTGAAATCCTAGGCTAAAAAGAGGAGGGTAGGTGGAAAGTGAGAAACATTCAAGAAATGGATATTCTGCCCCATGAAAGCAGTTGAAGAATGAAAAGGGACACAGGACAACATGGTGAGTAGAAAGACCAGTGTCCACAGAGACTGGCCAGTGACTGGAAGACAGCCTGGGGCTCTACTCCAGTGCATCACTGGCTTTTCTCACATCTCTCGGAAGCTCCCTTTACTTTTCTAGGCCTGAGATCTTCCCTCTGCAAAATGACAGGACATTCTGCTTTGCATTTCTGTGTTTGGCAAAGTGTTAAAAAAAACAAGAAAGGAGAGATGGGAAGAGGTGACAGGTTGTGACGTGCTGTTTGCCAGGTTGAGACAACCTTTGGGGACTGACCTTTCTGAAGAAGAGTAGAACAAGCTGCATGGGAAGATTGGGAAGAAAAAGGCTTGAAATGGTAGCTGGAAATCTGACGGCAGGGTGCTCAGAGGGTACAAGATGGACAGTTTGCCCCATCTCCCACTTTGAACAAAAGTGGACCTCAATTCATTAAATAACAGTAAATCCTAGAGCATGGCAAAGCTCTGTAGCTTTGCTGCCCCAGCATTTCTGGAGCCCCAGCATGCTGTTGTCCTGAAGCAATCCATCTGTCCGTTGTTAGCAGAGACTCTGACCCCAGAACACACCAGTCTGGGGCTGATAAATGTATCAGAGGTGTCATGGTGAGCAGTAGCAGTGGTAGCCGTCCCCTCCCTCCACCAGGCTGTGTGCCCATGCCGAGGACACAGAGCTTGGCTCTTGCTCTCCATATGAATTAGCAACAGCTACACACATCTGCCTCCTAATCAAAACCCTATGTGGGCCTGTCTGTTTGTGGCTGGAGAGCTAGAAACTCCAGTGGGGAAAGGAGATAGGCATCTCTAACAGCCTCTCAGTGCCACATGGGTGTTATCAGAGAGCTGATGCTCAGTGGGGTGGCAAGCGGCCAACATCAAGTAACTACTGCTGCAGAGGCGTGCCGAGACTGGGGAGAGGAGTTATCGTGTGGGTTTGCTGAAGAAAGGATGCTGCAGAAGTTTCCAAAGAAAGGAAAGATGTGGGAAGGAGGTGATGAGACATACCTCAGGGCCAGGTGGTCCTGGAAACCCGACTGGACCTCTGTCCCCAACTTTCCCCTGCAGAAATCAGAAAAACATGGAGAAAAGTGAGCTGGCTCCTGGCTGTTGGCTTTCCTGGTTAGAAGAGCACACTCGTGCCAGGCTGTCTTTCCAGCTGGGCACTGAACCTTTAGCAAGGGAGACTGGGAAGCAGAGGACGCTTGGTTACTTACCAGGGGCCCTGCTTTCCCTCGTGCCCCAGGGACCCCAGGCAAACCCTGGCTGCCCTGAGAGAGAGACATTTTTTCAGAAAACACAACGAAGCACCAAAACCCCACCAATTCCTCAGGCTCCAGGTCTTGTGCAGCAGAGAGAGGAGCACTTTCTAAGAGCTGAACTCAGCCCTGCAAGGAGCTGGGACAGTTGCACTGACGTCAGTGAGATGTTTCTGCTAAAGCCAAGGCTGAATTTAGCCCCAAAGAACACATGAGCTGTTGCAGTCCATTGTGGTTCAGAGCCACGTAGGCCCCAGTGCAGTGCTAAGTACAACATCATTGAGCTGAAGACAGTATCAGATTGTTGTCACAGGGGAGAATTCACTTGCTTAGGAGCTCTGCACTGTGTTAAGTGCTTTACAGGGTCAGGGTGTAAAATGCTGCGCTAAGCAGACAAAACCTCCAAGTCTGCAGCCACCGGACCACACACATTTACATGCATCCCCACCAAACCCATTCCATCACTTTCAATTCCTGCATGAAGATATGGCTCCTTTTATAGCAAACCCCCAGTAGAATTGATGTGAACTTTAGAAAGACGCAGTGTTCCCCAAAGGAGAACTATCTAAGCAGGGAAACCTGACAGCAGGATGCAGCTAGTCCCAGTTCTTTGGGGTTTAAGACGAGCTGAGAAGGCTGGTGGCCACACATACTACGATGTAAGGGAACAGAAGTGATGGAGGAAAGAAAAACAATTACCTTGTCTCCTTGGAAGCCGATATCTCCTGGAACACCTGCTCCTCCCTGATCACCCTGGATACACATCACCAGAGAGTTAAAATCGCCAAAACACCTGGGTAGATGCTAGATGATGCATTGTACAGCAAAATCTCACCACTAGCTCCATTCAAAACTAAACTGCTGGCAAACTGTAGATCATATGAACTGTAACAACAATCCTGAATGAACTATGTATTTCCCAACACTGATGTTAAAGTGAGAAATGAAACTGCAGTCTCCTGCAGAAAAATATGGATTCCCAAGCATTGTGTTTCTGTTGGAGCTGCAAGAAGAGAGACTATGCTCCTCTGGTTAACAGCAACCATGAAGGTGGCGAAGTGTTAAAATTCAGCTGAACAGAAGAGCTAGTTTTCAATGAACGAACCCTTTTTCTCATATGACTCTACAGAAAAGAAAATACTTGTGGTTTCTGTGAGTGTACCTGAGTGCTGGCATCAAAGATCAATCCTCTTCCATAAAAAAACAAGAGTAACTTCTAGTAACACTTTACTACCACCTCACTGCCAATATTTAGGCTGAGATTCCCTAAGACAGGTAGGCTGGTTTTCATCGGGTTGGGGAGCCTGTCTTTTAGCACACCGTCACTGACAATATTTCCTAACCAAGCTGTACTTCTTTCCCCTTTTTGGACCATCACAACAGGTTCTGACTCCCTGGGTAGAAAATAAGTATCCCTGAAGGTTTTCTTAGGAGCAGTGGGCTCTCTTGTACTGCCTCTTAGCCCTGCTGTAAGCAAGCTGCTGGACAAGATGACCTCCTGATGTCCTTTCCAACCTCATCTGTTTAGTGATCTAAACAAAGGATGAGTCATTGAGGGGGCAGAGAAAGGAAAATTCTACTTGGGAAGTCAAAGGAGGAGTGATTATAGAAACTTGGTACAATGACAAGACCCGACAGAAATAACTGCTAGAGAAACTGTCCCATGCACAGCACATGCCTCTGAACTTGGCTTCCTAGCAAGGGAACAAGCCATAGCAGAGCAGAGAGCTATATGTTTAAACATAGTCCACATGGAAGACATATGGATTCCTGCCACAGAGCCAAAGTCTACAAAGAGATGACAGAGGAAATCTACTCAAGCAAAACCCACCCACTTGTTATCAGAGAGATGAAATAATTCTAACTACTTCTGTAACGTGCAGGGGATAATGAAATTGTGGATGGTTAAGGCTTGAGTTGGGAAACACAACATTTGAAAAGAAAAATAATTAAGAACTATGCAGATTCAATGATGGAAACACTTCATGGATTCATGCTAAATTTGCTTAAATGTTTTGGTAAATGTTCCCAGAACATTCCCAGAACCTTCTTCAAACCAGATCTTTTAAACAGAAAAATTGAAACGTTGCTCTTAAAAAAGTTACTTTAATTTTCCCCATTTGGTTTTTAACCTAAAATATTTTAATTTGAGTCAAATAATGAACATTTTGCTTCATCTAAACTATTTTCCATCCATCCTTTTTTTTTTTTTTGGCAAATGCAAGCAAATGGAAACAATCAACTATTTACACAGCTTCAGTTCAGATGAATCCCAAGTATCAGATACAATAGAGACAGCAAAAAAACTACTGTATGATCCAACTCATTTCCAGTCATTGACAGATTTCTCTCATCTTCTCTGAATTTTCTGTTTATTTTATCTAGTCCAAGGCTTCAAACACTGAAATCTACTCTAATTCTGGCTCCTGCCAAAAGACAACAGGAAAATTGTTTTTACTGAAAGTGAGAGGTTTGCTCTGAAAACTCCTTGTCATTATCACCTATGTTGAGGGTCACAAAAAGATCTATTTTTTTTTATAAAGCAGTTTTCTACCCAAATGGTATAAGTGACCATTGAATTACTGTTTTGGAAGAAATACTTGTACATTAAGAAGTAACTACTATAAAAAAAAAAAGTTCTCTGAGCATAGCAAAAGGCAGGAACAAACCTTCATCACTGACCTGTGGGATAGCAACTGCGTGACGGAGAAAAGAGTTTTCAAACAACTCTGAGGAATGGGCATTAGAGAAGCAGGAAAGACAAAACATGTCTCTTATCTTTAGCTGGGCTCACAAGATGCTCACATGCTATTGCAATAGCACAGCAAAACATCAGGAACAATCCATGTGCAATGGCCATTAAACCAAAACTGAGGACTAGGGCATCCCCTTTCACCTGCCTTGAGCACAGTAAATCTGAAACTGTGATGAAGGGTGTACGTCCTTAATGTGAGGGAAAAAATAAGGAGGAAAAAGGTTAAGCATGTTTATTATTAAAAAAAGTGATGCCAAGATGATGAAAAGGGGCTGCAAGGGCTTTGCTCATGGGGAGGAGGAGGAATGTACAACCTGAAATTACAAACAGGCTCTGTCCATGAGGTATTGCCCGTTTCATGTTTCACCCATAAAAAGAAATCCAGCTTCAGAGACCTTGAGGCCCTTAACGCCGTGCACAGAAATAGGGGCCATGCGGGAAGCGACAGGTTTGCCAGTGCAAGGTGTTTGCTGTCTGCAGGACTCAGAGGTCGCTCTGCAAAAAACTCCTTTTGTTCTTGATCGGACATGTCTTTTTCCCAAGGCTTTCTGCTTAGCGATACAGGAGGAGCTAACACTGCAGAACTACCAGAGGTATTTTACTGAGCTGTGTCCTTCACAAGTTACAGATGTCCTGATTCACAGAAGTCCTTCATGTGAACAAGCAGCCAGGATTTCCTCCACTTCCTCCACCTTTCCTCTGCACTCGTCACATCACATGGTCTTCTCCAGACCACTCGATATTTCAGAGTGATACAGCAATTCCACTTCTCCCTGATGCAACCCTCTCTGCTCCCTCTCCTTGCCTCCGTGAACACATCTAAATGGAAATAGGACAACCCATTTTGTGGGAAAACTGAAGCTGTAAAAAATCCCATTAAATTCTGTGGTACTGAGTATTCGTGGGGGATGCTTCTGCTCACAGAGTGGTACAGGGGGGTGCTTGAGACGCACCAGTGTGTGAGGAGAAGGTTGCTGCACGGTGGCTGTGTTGTCATCCCCAGCTGGTCAGCTAAGTTCACCCTTGCAATTGCGTCTTCATCATCCAGTAGAGAGGAGAACTCTGTTACTTGGGAGGTGACCAAGCTATGAATAAGGATCTCTGCAGAGGCAGATTGCATAAAACCATGGTCTGGAAATGTTTCAAGAACGGCAAGAGGCAAACTTTCAGACTGATGGACATAGAGAATAAACAGAAGATTCAGGGAGGCTGCTTATGTTTCTGGCTGTAGCAGTAAGACAGTTCTGTCTGAAGATGATAGAAGGTTATAACGAAGTCAAAAATATAATGAACAGAAAAAGAATAGTAGGCAAGCAGAGGAAGCCTTTAAATAAGAAGTCACAGCCTATAAATAGCAATAGCAGCAGAAATTAAGAGTGACACGACTGGTGAGGGATTACAGAAGGGAACCTCTGACACGAGTCAATCCCTCTGCTCCAGGCAAGGTCCTTCCTATGACC
Organism: Eurystomus gularis; assembly: GCA_013400335.1. Classification (NCBI taxonomy): domain Eukaryota; kingdom Metazoa; phylum Chordata; class Aves; order Coraciiformes; family Coraciidae; genus Eurystomus; species Eurystomus gularis. The sequence continues at coordinate 667,798 of VZZY01006140.1, read as the reverse complement.
CAAGCCCAACTAGGCACTAAGTGAACACAGAAATCCTGCCTCTACTTTCCCATATGTGGGATTTCCTGTCTAAGACCAGCTTCAATTAAAAAGCATGTGGCAAAACCAAGAGGGACAAAGAAAGATTTATGATGCAGCTTCATAATAAAGGCTGAGATAAAAACATTTTCACTGAAATAAGGCAGACGGCAAACTGATCCTGCCAAGGAGAATGTCCAAGAGGCCAGGGTGTACTTGCCACCTCTAGCAACCTCTTCCTCAGTCACTTCTGCAAGCCCTCACATTATGTGAAGGGCATAAATGTCCCTTCCTTCTACCATGCGTGCATTTAGACTACAGGCTCTTCGAAGGCAGAGTTTTTTCCTTGGTTCAAACTAAGCCAAAGTAGCAAGACCAGATACTATTTAAATTTCTTAGCGGTACCAGAACATAAACAATTAAAACACAAATGTAAACAAGATGTAAGAAGGGATGAGTGGTTTTGCTCATGATGGCCAAATCAGAGTGAGAGGAAATAAAAAGTCTTAAAGGTGCCATTCACTAATGAAATGTGGGGGTGAGTAAATAGATGCAGCAGCCTTTGATAAATTGGAGAAGGGCTATATTATAAACTGGGCCAACTAGCTGAACAGCAAGGCCAACAAATCAGAAAGCCAAATAACTGAAAAAACCACAAAGCTATTTCAGGCCAAATCCTCCCCCCAGATGTAAGGAGAGCTGATGAACTTTGTCTATACTCAAACAAACAAGTGCAGCAAACTCAGATGCTTTGGCTAAAACCTGCATTGCCAGAGCTGCGTGCCTTCACCTGAGCAGATGAGACTTCAATGCCTAAGTAGGTCTGATTTTCCTTCACCTTGTATTTCCCAGCCCTTTGGCTGCTGGACTCCTGGGAAGGGTATGCACAAGCTGTTTGGAAGCTTTCTCTGACTCTGAAATCATCATTGGTCTGACCTGAGTGTTTGATAGCACCCAGGATATTTGAACTAAAGTCAACTCATTGGGGACAGAGAAGGCTTGAGCAGGAGGGATGGTTTGTCAACCCTAGGTTAGGAAAGGGCTATAATGAAAGCCAGGAAGGAAATCTCTTCTGTCCAAGGAAAATGCAGTGGGAGACGTAGCTAGGGAGGGAAAGAAAGTTTCCTGCACCTCAGGAGAGAGGCTGCAAGACTGAGCAGGGGCTATTGGGGGAGGAAGGATAATTCTGCACTTGCGAGTATTTTAAGGACAACTCTAGGGAGAGCTGCAAACCATTTGGTTGCTGTGACAGCTGCAACTGGGGACAAATGGAGCAGTCTGTGTAAAGTGATGGAGACTAATGTCCAGGAAGGTTAATTTTGCTAAACAGTGATTTAAACCTTGTTGATTCTTAAGATATTCAACCATTTATTGCGAGGAGCAGACGGAAGAGTCTGTGGGCTCTGGGAATTGGTGTTGAGTCAAGAAACCAGCTACAATGTCTTAAGCTTGTCCTAAAGAAAAAGTCCTTCTCTTCCACTGTCCATCCTCTCTACAAAAGTAGAAAGGCAGTACAAGGGAGAAAAACTGCAGACACTTGAGCCCTGGCAAAGAGCTGCTACAATATAAGGAGAGTGGAATCAACCAGCTTGATGCTACTTCCACCATGTGCAGTTTTGGGCTGCTAAATCATCCTCTAAAAGTAAACACCTAACAAGAGAATAAAACATCAGACAAGAGGAGGAGAATACACTTAATGGTCATTTTCCATTGCCCTCCTGAGCAATTAGAGCCAACAATAAATGGTTGCACCTCCCACTCTTTCAGACTAAATAAATCCCACAGTTGACTATCTGTAGGAGGGTGGTTCTCGTGACAGTGAAACATTTACACACAGGGCTTCGTGCTGATTTAGCTCAGGCTGCGTGTTTTTGTGCCAGCAGTGCTAAATCACTGCAATCAATGCCCTTCTCCTTTTTTTTTTCTTGTTCTAGAGTGATTTATATCAGTTTGGCATAAAGCAATTTCCTCTCCGCAGGAAGCTGAAGCGAGGTGAGCCTCTCTGAACAGAAGCAGTGGTACCTAACACAGAACAGTTTTTCCTGGGGATCCAGCTGGTTTGCTTGAGCCAGTGAGCTCTACTGCTTTGTTTTCATGTGTTTCCCCCAAATGCATTAATCCAAACCCACTGTCTGTGCTGTTACATCTTCATTCTCCTCCTCATCCCATCATGTAATCAATAAAAAACGTAAAAGCCCAGTAAAACGCAGGATAATCTTACAATTACTGTCATCGTCAGTGGGAGACAAACTCCAAAGAGGATCTGAGCGTAACTGATCTGTACTAGAACTCCATGGAAAAGGGAATGGGGCACATATCATAAAAGAAAGAAAAATCAAAACTGGAGAGTCAAGAAGGGAGGGAGAGTGGGAGGATGGAGGCAAAGAGACTGTCAGAGTGGAACCAAGACCATGGTGCTGAACAAGAAAGAGAAGTTGGAAGGGGGATTTCACATGCAAATTTAAAACACAGTGCAATAAGGGAGTATTCAGATCACCTTATCACCTTTCAGTCCATGTTCTCCAGGGTTTCCCATCAGCCCCTGAAAGAAAAGAAAGTTCAGAGTGAGACTGAGAAAAGAAAGTTCAGAGTGAGACTGAGCCACTATAAAGCCTTGCTCAGGTCTGTGACATGGGTGTTCCTGATGGGGCTGGTGGCTCAGACCCACAGCACTGACCTGGCACAGCCCCAAGGCCATATGCCAGGCTGCTCCCAAAGCGTGCTCCATCACACATTCTTTAAATGCCCTCCGTGGGCTGGAGGCATGCAGGGAAAATGCCCCTGGGATTCTCCACTGACTTCCACCTACTGCAGATGACCCATGGGATGTTGTACTCAACAGTCCTGTGCTTGGGTGAGTGGATAGGCATTACCAGTGCCCATCCTTTCTCTCAGGACAGCCACCATTACCCAAGGGAGGGCCAGAATAATCTTCAGCCCTGCTGTGGAGGGACAAGAGCTCACACAGCCCAGTTATTCTCTCACCTTTAAGCCTTTTGGTCCCGGATAGCCTATTGGTCCAACAGAGCCCATGTCACCCTAGTGAGAGAAAGAAAATTATGAAGCCATTAGGTGCAAAGCCAACAGATAGCTGTATGCGATGTGACATTCCTCTCCTGTCTGGTGTCTCAGTATCCCTGAGGAACTGCACCACTGACTTCAGCAGAAGCAACATCCTGGCACGAGTTGAGAGACTTCTAATGCATGGACAGCCTCTAAGTATAAGAAGCAGAGGGTTTTTGCCTTGCAGGTGTGTGAGGGAAGAAGAGCAGCTCTTGTTCTCATCCTGCTCTCCCCACAAAGAAGAGACTCCAAAGCACTAACCACCGGAGGTATGAGCTGTCCTCCGTGATCAACGTATCCAGCCCCACCCGTGCTGCTGCTGCTCGTGTGTGTGGCCACAGCAATAGGGCAGAGTGTGCTGGATGCCTGGAGAATGTCTGAGCATCCTGCCACAGGAGATACGGGTGTCAGGGAGTGTGCTCAGACTCCAGAACCAGGAGCCTAGAGTGCTGAATTCACTTAAAAATAGATAAGGAATTCAGGCTTCTAAATTACTGGCAAAATAGTAGAAAATTAATTAAGAGACCACCTTGAAGTCTGCAAGGTAGAATCTGAGAAACTTCTTTTTATATTCATCCTAACTTTTGAAGGAATTTATTTCCTTCTTTTACTATTTGAAAAATTAAGATGTTGAGCTGGTTTAAGACAATCCTGGAGTGTATTTCTTCTTGCTGGAGTTACTCAGGTTCTCAGAAGGAATCTACTGCAGTATTCCTGAGTTCTCTGGAGGGAGTCTGGGGTGAGGACACAGACCCCAACAGCAAAAAAGGCAATAGTCAAGAAATCTGGGTCACTACCACGCTTCGACATCTAAAAGTGATATCGGGAAGAGAGGGGAGAAACAGGAGGGAAGGGCAGAGATATCTGATCAGCGTAGCCATCGTGCTGCAGCGAAAAACCAGCGTGGCATTGGATACTGGGACTTGTAGGAGATGCTGCAGCACAGGAGGACGCTGGCGCTGCTGTGAGTACCTGCGCGTGCAGGTACAAAAGAAAGCCTTCAGTGGTCGGCATTTAAAGAGGCTTTGACTGCCTTCTGCCCATGAAGAGAGTCAGTGATACAGTGCACCGGCCTCGCCTGCCATGTGTAAATAAACAGGGCAGGCTCTGCTGAAGGAATGCTTCTCTGGGCGGCAGCCTCGGGCACGCTGTGAGCGCTGGGCTCCAGCCGCCCAAACAGATGTGCTTTTCATACCTCCCAGCATAAAGGCTTCTTGTAGAAATGCATTTACTTTAAGCTTTGCCCGCACAGTTAATTAGGAGAGCAAGAGGCTTTAGCTACATCAAATTCTGCTCTTCAGCCTCTCTTAACAGCAAACCCAAACACCTGCAGAGTCCGCAGAGAGGCAGGCGGGAACCTGGCTGGTCCCTGGGGGTGGCTGTAGCTAGGAAGGAAGGAAGCGACTGAACGGGGGCCAGCCCAGAGCAAACACCCAGGCACCTTCTCCATGCCCTGCTGTGTGAGTCCCATGCTGCAGACCCCAGGGAATGAGGCTGGTGCCGTCCCATGGAGAGAAAAAGGGAGGATGGATGTTTGGAGGAGGATGGAGGAGGTCACGCTCAGATCAATCCCACTAGAGATGCTTCAGCATCCTGAATTCAGGAGTTGCATAGTACCTGAAGACAGAAGATCTGACTCAGTTTGACCTGACTCTCTGTTTGAAATTTTTATCTGCTCAGAGTGGTACCAACAGACTCACTGGGAAAGCCAGCAGCTGATTTCTGCTGCAGCAAATGATTCCTGAAAAAATGGCATTACAAAGGACCAACTTTGTCTTAAAAGTCAGTAAAGACCAACGTAATGGACCAGGACAGTCTCCAGATACCTGTTGATGGAGCTGAATCCTGGTCTAGGACATGCAATGCTAGATCTTGGGGACATTCAGGAAGGAAAAAAACCAACAGTTTAGTTATACCTTACATAGAATTGATGCCATTTAGGTGCTGCAGCCAGTGTGGGACAAAACCATCAGGATCACAAAGGTAGGTTAGAAACCACATACTGCCTGTCCTCCTTTCAGATCAGCTTCAGGAAAAACCTGCCCTTCCTGGCCCTGGCAATCTACCCCAAGCACGTAACAGCATGGCACTGGCTGGGCCAGCTTCGGGGGGAGGGCTGGCAGCCTCCGGACTCCATATCTGGAATGATCTTTATCACATTTACTGTGTCCAACCTTTTACTTTCTAACAAACAAATATCTGTGCAATAATAGCAACCAGGCTAAGATCTTTCCAAAAGCTAAGAGAAATATGATCCAGTTTGGACAATTCTTTCAACTGTATTCCTTTTAAACAGCAATCTTCCTCCTACAGCTCTTTGCCAGGAGCACATCCTTTCTGTTGCTCTGGCTAAAGTAGCTACTTTCACCTCCACTGACAAGGGCAAACATGGACCTAATTCCTGGCTCCAGGAAAAACTGCCTGAACCCTTAATCCACCTGTGCCCCCATCCCCCATCTGCAAGATGGGTACCCTTGTTCCACCGTATTCTCTGCTTTTTGCCCCTGGACTCTAAGATTTCTGTGTTTCATGCTCTGTTTCTGCAATATTTAGGGCAATCAAGGCCTTGATCTTAGCTGACATACTTCTATAATTTAAGCTATGGGAAGGCAAAAGGGGAAAGTTTTTAACCATTCATTGCAAATTAAATTTTCGTGGATTATCATAACTGAGGAGGAATCATTTTGAAAGAATGTTGTAGTACTAAGAACTTAGCACTTTTCGTGCATGGAAGGAAATCACTTGAAACAAGTACCGAGACCTAAAAATAAGCCATAATGTGCTCACCTGAGCATTCATAACCCCCAGCACAGCTGCCAGAGGATGAGCTGCCACCCATCCTTACAGCCATTTATCTCTGGCTGGGGAAGAGTGTAACAAAGCATGGAATTCGGCTGTGTACGTAATTACCTGGGTTAGTGCTGGGATGGTGAAAGTGCATGTAGGATTCCTGTACACCCAGAGGACAGACAGCTCCTGCCCATGATCTCTCCAGTGAGCAAGAACCGTGTGTCCTTTGGTTACTGCTTACAGAGGCTTGCTTTTGAGAAGACGACTGATCCTGGTGTGGAATGAACATTGAGTCTTTGAAGAAATACCCTGATAAATGTTATCAAAAGAGTGAGTTATCTAGGAACAAGGGCACTAACAGTGAACTTCTAATCTGTTCCCTTTTGCTTAGAAATGGTTTGCCCTCCTCCACCTCCAAGTCCACCAGGCAACCTCCTCTCTCCCCAGCCATCACACCTCCCCCATACAGACACTCATCCTGTTTGCTGCCCTGCCACAGGAAGAAGAAAATCTGTGCATAGTTATTCAGATCGAAAGGGTTAAAGCCCCAAGAAGCCAGATCTCCATTTGTTTTTGTACTTACAATGAGTCCAAGGACTCCAGGAGGACCTGGGGCTCCCAATTCTCCCTAAAAGGAAAGACAAACGGACATGGTTACGGACACTTTGTAGACAAACAGAGGCTGAAAGGCAGCTCAGTGTTTCAAGAGTTTGAGGGAAGGGAAAAGACCATCCCTCCCCCCTTCCGTCCCCCTCACAGCCCCTTCCCCAGCCAAAGGAGCAAGAGCTCCCATCACAGCGAGCACAGCCTCTCCAGACACAGGGCTGCTTGTTCTGCTGCTATTTGCAGGGCTGACTTCCCCTCCCAGCAGCAGGCTGGATAAAAGCTGCATTTCACTCTGCAGGCAGGGGAGCGGGTGGGCTCCTGCCCAAGGTGAGATGAAGGCATGGGCCGGGAGAGGGACCAGGGTAGGGAGGGGACACAGGACAGCATCACTACAGTGGGAAGGAGAGGAAAGCTGCTGCATAGTGTTGAGAATGGTGAAGGTTTTGGTTAAGGAACAATAAAACTCGTAAGAAAAGGAGGGCTTGGGTGAAAATAAAACCAGATAATGTGGGGAGAGGGTATGCCAGCTTCTGGTGCTGGTTGAGGGGCCCTGGGAATGCGTTTGGCACAGAGGGATCTCCGAGGCTCCTCCTCCTGTATCTGAGAGCTGATTTAAGATGGGGAACCAGCAGCATCCTCTGCATTCTGCCTCATCCATCTGGGCTCCTGCTCAAACCATCAAGTAGCCGTTTCTCTAATTTTCTGTAAAAGCCCCCAGCCTTCGGGCTGCAGCTTGTCTGCAGGCAGGTGGCTCAGCATCTCTGTCCCCGGAGCAGGGAGCTCTCTGCAGGGAACCCAGTACTTGCTTGGAGGACAAGTCACTTCTAATCACATGCAGAGAGCAGGAGGTGGACTGCAGAGATTTTGCCTTGGGCTCTGTGCCCATTTACAGCTCCCACGCAGGGCACTTCACCTCAGAGCTCACCATTCCACGAGGGACACTGCTCTCCGGGTTTGTGGAACTGATTTGAATTCTCAGCTTCACCACAAACTCCCTCTGTGCCAGCTTTCCAAAGACGTGCAGGTGCCAAGAGTGCTGGCAGGTGCCTGGTGGCATTTCCAGTTTCAAGTGCGGCAGAGAAGCTGTGTCAGACCCACACAAATCACCTGTCTAGGTCCCCAAGCACTCCAGCAATCATGCGATGCTGTCCCTGTGTCTCCCTCGGCAGATCCCCCGCACTCTTGCCACATTGACAGTGGATTGCTTGTCCTGCTCTTACCTGCTCTTACTTAAGGACCTGCTCTTACACACCTCCATCTCCAACAGGGCCTCTCAAAACAAGTGCATTGGAAATACTAAACTTCCCGTTGGCTCAGACAGCCCTGCCCCTGCTCTGGATCACGCTGGCTACTTTCTTTGACTGAGGAGCTCGGTTTATGGTGCACATCTGGTGGAGTCCCCTTCAGTGCAATAAAGCTCCCCTTTTATGGGAAGATTTGCCTAGTGAAAGAATGAAAGAGAAGGGGACACAATGTGCCTAAACGTGCTCAGTCTCCTTGGGTAAAGGGTTCTGTGTGTTTATTTTATGGGAAGTGGAGTAGAGGGCTATTGGGCAAGCACACACAAAAAGCGTTTCATAATCTCAACCAGCCTAAAATTGCTTTTTTATGGCCGGTTCCTTTCCTGCATGCTTGGGACATCTGTGGAGCAATTGTTCCTCATGGGTGGGATTTCTGCGTCCTCAGAGCTACTTCAAGCTTTCAGTCAAGTCCTGGCATTACTAGGCTCAGCAAGAAGAGGGAATATCCCCAGGAATGCTGAGCACAGGAGCTGCACAGTGGCCTGGGGTTCCCAGTAAGCTCTGCAGGCTCTGAGGGTGGCTGGGATGCAGGCAGGGTGGATGGCTGGCTCTTGGATCCACCAGTTGCAGGAAGAATTGCTTAAATTTCTGAGTTGCGTCATGTAGGTATTCCTCAAGAGAAAGGGTAAATGTGGAAACGCATGGCCTCATGTCTGACACAAGAGGATTTCTTCTTGGAAGGCGAGGGGGTGGACTTCCCTGAGAGATGTGGACAGGGCTAGTTGTTAATTTGAGCCATTCCCTGGTCTGGGAAATGGAGGATTTACAGGTGCTCTTTCCTGGCTATCAGTAATGCCAGGCTGGTCCCTGACCTGCGAGGGAAATTGGGCTCTATTCTCCTCTTCAGTGCATGAACTGGGCACTGAGACAAGAGACAAGCAGATGAATCAACAGTCCTTTCCCATGTCTGATTCCTGTGATTAAGAGACTAATTGGAGTGGCTAAAGCGCTCCGGGAACGGGGATCTGGAATGTGATGGCTCAACAGTTCTCAGCAAGCTGGTAGGAAGGAAAAGCGGAAAATCGCCTCTGCGGTTGGAAAAGCCTTTGCTCTGTCTGGAGGGGACGGAAAGAAGATCAGAGACTGTCGGCTTCAGCCATCCCTTTGCGACAGCAGCGGCAGCAGCAGCATTAAGTTCTCTGCGGATCAGAGGATGAGGCAGCTCGGGCCCCATGGCAGCCTGCCCGCCTGCCGACAATTTAGCTGCATTCTCCACCTAGCAAACTCGACATATTTGTGTGTTCCACAAACAGACTTTCTGGCATTTTTCTGCATCTGTGACTCCCCTTGTGACCCTGTGAACCTCCCTTTAAGTCAGCCGAAACAGTCTGTTTTCATTCTACAATCTCCAAGGCACATTAATATTCAAAAGCCGTTGATAAGATGAAAGAAGAGCAATCCTTCTGGATGAATTAATGGAAGGGACATTTGCTTCTCTCCGATGCTCTGGGAACTGGCATCCAGCTAACACTGAGCACATCTTCTGAATGGGGCTTAGACAACTTGCAAATTTAAAAGAAAACAAAACAAGTTATTTGGAAAAAAAAGTCTTTCTGACCTCCAGTTTTCCTGCTCTTCCTAGTGGGCTGGCTGGAAATAGCAATACAATCTAGACAGTCTTCTACTTTGGGACTACTGATTCCACTCTGACCCATGGCTTAAGTTGACTGAAGGGTGGGAAACATCCCACAGAAGTGTTCCTTGGGAATCTAATTTTTTCAGTTCACTGCATTTGTGACTCTTATGATGAATTCCCACAAAGACTGGAGTGTAGCTGAGCTTGGCTTGGTGATTAAAGTTGCTTGTGAAAACAACTTTTATGCTGCATGTATGAGGAATGGGAACTTGAAGTCACATGTGGAGTGGGTTGCTTCCCACAAATTGTTCCATCAAACACCAAGAGCTGCACTGAGCTCATCACAGAATCACAGAATGTTCATGTGTGAATAACCGAGACAGCAGGAATTTCAAAGATGAATCTGTGCTGCTCACATGCTAATTGACGGAGAACCAACAAAGTCATTCAGAAAATAATTGAGAATAATTAACACATCTGAAAACTTTTGCAATCCACGAGGGCATGTTTTGTGAGTAGTGGAAAACACAGCACACACCCAACTGTTTGGTATTAACAAGAGCAGAGCAAAATCAACCTTATCAGCATCCAGCTGCTTAAATGGTCTCTGTCACCATCCTGACTTAATTCCCAGGAGACACATCCCATTCTTAGAAAGCCAGCAGGGGTCAGAGGAAGACCAGGGAGAAGCCAAGAACTCAGGAGCCTGGAGACTTTTTCCAGTGCAGTCCCAGGGCTGGCTGAGGCACGAGGCAGGGTAGCAGAAGCCTGAGCTATGGTGTCTGTCCTGGTGCTTTCAGACAACGGAGCAGGGTATCTGGCACTTCTTGCACCAGTATTAACGTTCCCTCCAGATGAGGAAAGGTACTGAGCTTGGAGTACTTTAGAAGCTTATTTCTGCAGGCTAGTGAAATGCAAACCAAGTGGTACCAGCTTGCTAACCTGCTTCACAAAATGAAATGTGGTAAAAAGGAGAGGAACGTGCCTTTTCCTCTATGTACCTCAGACCCCTACACAATGAGTACATGGCCTGTTCCTCTGAGGGTTCATGTACCCTCAAGTAGCCATTTGTGGTGCCTTATGATGATAAGTCCCTTTGTCTGTGGGCCATGTCTCCCTGCTATGTTCATACAAAGCTTCATCCAGAGGACACTAGTCAACAAGGTGATTCCTGCAGCTGCCACAGGCAGCTATCAGGCCCTGTGGTATGGACAACATGCTCCAACCACTGCCTGCTCATCAGGAGCAACATCCATACCTTTTCTTTGTTTTTCTTCTAGTCACGTCCTCAGGCTGAGAAAGCATCTATCAAAACCAAGGTTCAAGGAAGGCAATAGATGGAGACAGAAAGCAAATGGCAACAGGATGACCTGGCAGTTACAGGTTGTTGAGACGAACATGGGAGTTCACAGCATGCTTGAGTAGGGCAGGGACATACATCAGCTTTTCAGGAGAGAAAACCAAGATGTGAGCATCTGCTACCAAACTTAAAAGCGTCTTTCAGCTCTAACTCTTACGATGCAGTACCGTGTGCTGTCTACTGCAATGGAAGGAAAGAAGGCAAAAGGCTATCAACTTACTGGGTTCCCATCGATGCCTGGAGGTCCTCGTTCTCCAAAATCACCAGGAAAACCCTGAGGAGAGGAGACAAACACAAGCATTAGCTAGTGAAGTACTCTGGTGTAAAGATAGCCAGCTTAAAAACTGCTCCCCCTGCACTCAGTGCAGCACTTTGGTGGACAGCGGGTCACAAGGAAGCGTGGGCCAGCCAGGCTGCTTGTCCTCATCCAAACCATTCTTGCTCCACCAGCACATCCGCTCAGTGAGAAGCTCTACAAGGCCAAAAGCTCTGATTCACTGCTCTCTCCTGGGGCCAATGAAGGGTAACCAGAAGTACCGTTTACAAGGCTCAGCCATGAGCTGCACATTAACTAACGGGAGCCTTGAGAGGAAGAATCAGCGAGGAGACAGGAAGGCTTTTTCCTTGGCCATATTATGAAAAGCACCCAATGCTGAGGCTGCTGGACCTGACAGGTTGTTCACACCTTGTCTTGAAAGCTCTGTCCAGCCCTCAATCAGTCATGAATTTTCTTAGCATCAGTTGTCAGCCCTGGGCACACTTCATACGGCAGGTGAGGCTTTTGCAGAGCCAGGTAGAAAGACAATGTGGGTGTGCATAGCAGAGAGAAGGGGTGGAAGTCAGTGTTTCTGTCCTCCTTTTGGTTCACCCAAGTACTCCAGTGTGTCCAACAGGGAATACGCAGCCCTGAAGATTATGCTGTGTGGTTTACATGTGAAACGATAATCCCACATTTGGAAGATCGAACTCTATATTTAAAGATACAGTGTATTCTGTCCTCTTTCAGGAGGATACATCCTACTGACAGGATACTTCCTTAAAAGTCAATAATTCCTTAAACGTCAATCCCAGATCTCTTATGTTCTGGGAGAAGTCAAACCCCACTGCAATGACTATCCTCAAAAATGGATTGTCAATCTGAATTATTTCATCCTGTCTGCTAACACGATCAGTTTAACAGTACCCCCTTCTCATAGGATAGCTGAATAGTGCAATGCCTGTTGGAGCCCATGCAGATGCTTAATGGAGCTGATCAAAGATGCTTAGTGAATTCACTCCAATGCATTCACGACCTTTCAGCTTGCCAAAGGAACAAACGGTTCCAAGCTCATTACGGTCCACACCCCAGAGCTGTGAAAGACCATGTTTACTACATGAAAAAGTCACCACAAAAGACTTCTTCATCATCTCATTATATCCGATACAAATTTGGAAGACTTCAAACAATTATAGAAAAGGGAGCGGAAGTACTGAGCCGGAGCCAGAACATGGTGGCGCGACACGTTCTCTCTCACACCATTGGCCAGACCCTGTGCTCCCCTAAGCCCCCCCAGCTCCCCATTACAAACAAATAATACAGCAGCTTGCTCTTCCCTGTCCTGTCATGCTCGGTCTCCCTCAGAGAGCTCAGCAGAGGGGTGCACAACCTCTGTGGTTAGTAAACCCTCTTAGTCACTGCATCGACATTTTCAAGGAGGAAGCACTTGAGTTTAAGATGAATTGGACTCAATTTTGCCCTGAGCTTGAACTTCATTCAACAAAGGACTGGCAGGAAGCAGGCTGCCAAGAATATCAGGGATCAGCTCAAATAGCAGCAGCTTCAGGACTACTCTGAACTTCAGCTGCAGTGGAAGGTGCTCTGGGGAAGCTGTGACACGGAGGTAAGAGAGTGCTGTGACTCTCCACTTCTTTTTCTTGCATGCCCCTTAAGATGGAGTGAGATGAAATATGACACAGCATCCACCTCCTTTGACTCTGAGCCAAAAGGGAAATCATTGTCTACTAGAGCAGCTCCCCATGGACGGAGCATACACAGAGCTTAACCCAAGGATCTGACTCCTGGACCTAGTTAAATCAGCCAGGGCTAAAATCCTGCTTTATTCTCTGCACTATTCTGACTGTGGGCATCAAGATGGAAAACTAAGAACTATAATTGCATATAAAGGGTTCCTAGGGAGAGCATCTTTGTACTTCAGTTCAGAGTGAGAACTTGCAAAGCAAAGCTCCAGTCACCCCTGCTCCCTCTTCTGTTTGTGGTGGAGTAGTCTTGGAGAGTAAGCCGTATTGCTTAGATGAGACTACACCAGAAGATGTGTTCCAGAGACACTCAAACAAGCTGCAACTGCTAGTGGGTGCACTACTTCTGATTCAGACCAGGAGTCACAGTAAAACTGCCTTGCACCCTTCTCTGGCTCCAGCAAACTGTGAGATACAAGGGACAATGCAACTATATTCCAGGCTAAGAGCTTAAGAGACAGGAATGGAGCAGACAGGGAGAGGATGGTCCTTGCGGAGCCAGAAGGATGCTCTCTCTTCCTGTCTGCTCCCCTGTATACTACAAACACCAGTTACCTTGGAAAAGCAGGCTGAGGGAAGAAAAATATGAGAGCCAACAGCAACTTTCTATCTGGAAACCCATCAGCAACACTGAAAACTGAAAGATCACAGCGGACAAAACACGAGAACTATACTGGGAAGCTCTGCAGCCAAAGATGTCATCTAAGACCTCCTTTCACCTTTGAGTCAACACAACCAGGTAAAAAGGTACTTGGTCAAATGTAAGGTGAGAGATGGGAGACTTAAGACAACTAAAATTTTGCCACTGACTTCAGAACCAGCATTTCACCTCTTCTGTACTAATTCCCTGCAGCGTTCAGTACACACTCCCCAATGGACACAAGCTATTGCTTGCTTGGATTCAATACTTCTAATTTCATGGGCACCACTGTGAATGGGAAAGTTGTCTGCCTTTTTCTGGCTAGGCACTACATCCCTCCAGCCTGTGCACACGCCAGGAAGCTGTGGTAAGCAACCACTGGAAACAGCCTTCTGCCATCTAGAGACAAAATCACCAAATATAACAAGAAGGTGGAGAGGGTACAATTCTCTTTAATGAAAGAAAAGGGGGAAAATAAGCGCTACGTGCTGAACCAATAAGATCAGAACAGAGATCACAGAATCACAGAATTATTGAGGCTGGAATAGACCTCCAAGATCTTCATGACACCACGACATCAGCCAGACCATGTCACTGAGGGAAAACTCATTGCTCAGGGAAGACAAAACATAAAAAACCTGCCTTGAAATATGTTGCTGTTTACAGTCACACGACTTGTGAAGGAAAATATGAGTGTGCATAGACTGACACTGTACTCACGCTGCTGCAGATTTCAGTCACAGCCTTCAGCACTCGCCCACCTGCATCTTTCCTTTCTCAGAAGGTAGAGCTGGGCACATATTGCTACAGCGGCACAATATCAGCTTGAGGAATGCCTGCTCTGGACTAAAAGCATTTTCTAAATTTGGGTTAAATCTCTTCCAATGTGGTATGAACAACGCGCTCCTCTGCTAGAAAAAAGTACCCAGATAAGAAACTATTTAAATTCACCTTTCCTGCTAATCTCTTTTAATGCCTCGGTTTCTAGTACCAACTTTGGTGCTTAAAGATTAAGACACAGGAAATTTGAGGCACTTGGTAATAAAGTTAATAAGTTCTAGCTTTTACACAGGCTTTCTAAAAGTAGATCTCCAAGTATTTAAAAAAGCAGATCATTTCTGTGTTTTGAAGGCAGAGAACTGAGCACCTGAGATCATTTGGCCAATACTACCAAGTAAGCAAGAGATTTGACAATAAAACCTGTTCATAGCACACTATGACTCTCCCCACAGAGCCTGGGTTTTTTCCGTCCTCACGATGGGATGAAAAAGGATCAAAGTGGGAGGAAATAGAGAAGAAAACCCAGACCGGTGTGGGCTGGCACCATTGCTACAACGGCCAGGCCCATGACAACATGGAGCAGTGAAGCCCTGTCCTCGCCAACACTTGATTGTCTTTAACAGGCCATCTGCTCTGCTGGCATGAGCACCCCTCCCAGCCTAGGCTTGTGGAGCTCTGGGATGCTGGGTGGTCCCCTGGTACTTTTTGGCCTGAGCTGTAAAACAAATCTAGAGAAGGAGACAAATGGAAAGAGCAGCTTCAGTTCCTAGCCCAATATTGGGTCTTGGCAACGCAACCATTAACAGGCTTTTGCACATTAGATGAGACTGTGGCTGAAGGAGGGTATTTCAGCATCCACAGGGTCTCCAAAGGCCCAAACCAGGTTGTGAAAGCTATTCCAGCACAGTCCTCTGCACAGCAGGAAATAATCCATCTTCTAAGCCCCTAATGAAAAAGAAAGCACTTTCTTTCCATGGGGTAAGCAGTAGCAGTTTAAACCACAATAACAGTTCCAGTGACCACAGTGTCCTAATTTATTGGATCTCACATGTCTGTAAAAGCTATTTTTGCAGTGCCTGTCCCCTCCTGCCTGAGCCTAAAGGACAGAGACATAGCCCAGGAACAAAACTAGCACTATTCAACTGAAACAAGCAGCCTAGGAATTACAAGCGGACATTGTTATCCCATCTGTTTCATTCCTGTGAGCAGCAGTACCTCTCCCTCCTCTCCCATGCACTGCTCCAGCAGCCTGAGGAGCCCAAACGGAGGAAGAGCACATGGGGCAGGAAGCTCATTTTATGGTGCTGGCGGACGGGCAGGTCGCAACTGGCAGCCCATCACAGGAGACTTGTGAAAGAGATTAAAGAGCCCAGCACATTCAGAGTCTCCTGACCTTCCCAAAGCGAGTGCAGAGGGTTTTTTGGTACATAAAATCCACCATTTTTCAAGGTGCAGCTGTTTTTCCAGCAAGATTGGTCCCTGGAAATTATGTTCAAGAATTGGGATGGCAAAGGAAAACACTAGTGAAAAAATATTGAGCCATGCATCCTGCCTGCTTTGTGGGAGGGAGAGGACGTGCCGAGAAGGATCAGGACTGGGAAGGCAGCAAATGGCTGCAAATGGCAGCAGAGCTATGAGGAGAATGCTCAACTAACAAGTTCTGCTGGCCAAGAGCCAGTGCAGTGCTCCTCTGGAGTGGCTGAAATCAGGTATGACAAAACTTTTGGCTCAGTCTCACAGAAGGGAAATACAGAGAGGAGGTGGGGGAAGAAAGTCCAGCTGAATGGATTTCACATTGTCTGAAGTTCAATGAAAGAAGCAAGGTGAAGCTTGAAAAGAATTTGAAGCAAAAGCATACAAGCAGATGTGGCAATTTGAGACATGGTCTAGGGGTCAGGGAGATGTTGGATGAAGGTTGGACTTGATGATCCTAGAGGTCTTTTCCAACTTAAATGATTCTATGCTCTGCACCAAGTGAGATCCAGGTGCTTCTGTGCTCTCCTGTCCCCACCACAGACAGAGCTTTACAGGGCTTGTACAGTTTGTCCTCACTGCACTTTGTGAAGCTGAGGAACCACTATTAGAGAGGGAACAGAGAGAGATGCAAACTGATTTATCCCAGAACTGGGAAGTCCGGAGGTGAACCAGTAACTCTATATCTATCTTTGAGATCCTACAATAGCGCCTTAATTCCTTTTTATCCACATTCCCTGCAAAGGGCATCCTTTCATACACCAGAAGACTCCTGCTGAGAACAACCAGACCTAGACAGACACTGGAACCAGCTCCTCCTGCACCAGAGGATTACCTCCCCCTCCACCTCCTCTTCCTTTCTTCCTCTCCTTAAAACAAACACAGCAGCCTGCCCTTTCTTGCTGTTGTCAGCCAAAGGGCTGCTGCTGGGCTGAGCAGACGCCACCACTTGTCTCTTGTCCCTGGAAGCAGCTGTCCTCAGGGAGGCAGGGACCGGTGAGATGCACCGTGTCCCTTGCTTCCCCAAGGCCTTTTCAGGTGTGTGCATGTGGGTGGGTGTGTTGTATGTATACGACATCTGATTCAGTTTAAAACTCTTTCCCTGATGGAGTAAGGGAGGCGGTCTGGCAGCTGCTACTCCGAGGAATCCTGGCAGGTCTTCACGCCAACAGAATCCTTCTCCAAAAATAGGATTTTATTTTCCTGTTGGCTGAAGGTGAAGCTGCTCAAACCAACCAGCCCTCCTGTCTTGTCTGCGAAAGACTCTATTTGCCAGTTGGCTCTGGCCAGGTGAATCACTGCCCAGGAGTCTCCTCAAGGATGGAGCTTGCAAGTCAAATAATATAAATGAAAAAAGAAAAGGTGGTGGTTGTGGGGAGATGGTGGTGGGCTGAGGGTGAGAGAAGGCACTCACTGGAAAGAAAGAAGGAGAATAAAATAAACAAGTGCAGCTTACATTGGCAACTTACGCCTCTGAGAGCCTCTTGGTGGAGAGGGCAGATGTGAGACCCTCGGCAGATGGGCGTGAAGGCAAGTGGGCTGGTCAGACCCAGTGCTGGTCCCTAAAGCAGAGAGAGTCACCCTAAAGGGAGCCTGGCAAACCCTGTGCTCCTGGCGTGCCTGCTCACTGTCTTTAACTCACGCAGCCAGGCGGGAGCCTTTGCCTTCTGCTCAGCCTGGACCTGGGACTGTGCCAGCTTTCATCCCTGTGAGGAAGGGAGATGCCATCCTCAGCTGGGTACGGGACTAATGGTCCTGCTGCAGTTCCACTCCTTTGCCACCCGAAAGAGAGGTTTGCTCTCTCTTTCCCTGGGAGACTTCACAGCTCTGTGCCACATCCTCTTCAGATAAAGATTTCACAGCATTTTAAAACATAACTATCTGTCCAGCTGTGAGAGCACAGCCCTCCAGGGCAGCTTGCTCCACCTGAACACGAGCAAAAGTTTCATGAAACCCCTTCAGCCAAAACATCACTGAGGTTCACAGACAGCCCCTCTACCCTCTTGCCCATCTGCTTTGTTCCTTTTACACCTGTACAAGACCCTTCCCTGTCTGCAGGGCTCTAACAGAGTGCACATGACACAGATCTAATTACCCAATGCTGGAAAGCACCAAATCTGCCACCACGCCCAAATATATATGGCCACAATTTCCAAATCAAGCAGACTTCTTTTTAAGAAAGTCAAAGTGGCTTCAGTGATTAAAATGTTCCCAGACTCAAAAGTGAGAGCTGTATTATTTTTGCCTTATAATCTCTAGTGAAGATCATTTTGAGACTTTGATTTAATTTATGAATAAATATTTCCCCAAAGGAAGAAAAATGCTCTTGTGCTTAAGAGACTTTGTTTCAATTCTTCATGAGCTTTTTGAATGGCGATGGGCAAGTCATTTAGGGACATCCTAGGGAACAAACCATTTTTGTGCTTGTTTCTTCTCTTTCAGCTGAAGTTACAAGCCTTGGCACCTTTCAAACCCTTTTTCCCATGTTTTCACTACTTTGTTTCACCCATTTTTTAAAAAAAATTAAATACATGTTAATATTGTCCACCTTGACAGCTTATTTGTAAGATGTAATCATGAACATAGAAACACATGCTGATATCAGAGTGATAAGCAACCATGCAAGCACCTCACCACAGAGATTTGGGAAACTCCAGACACGTAGAACACAACTTGGGCCAAAAAGAGATGGTGACATTTGCTCTGGGCTCACGCCTGCATTTCAGAGTGGGCAACCAGGCCCAGAGGGGAGGAGAGACCAGCTGCCCAGTTTCAGCATCCAACTTAAGCACTAAAGAAGTCACTGATTGCTCAAACCAAACCTATTTTAAAAATCTAGGTTAATGAAGAAAAATTACAGCAAAGATGGCTAACAGGAAAAATCCAATTCATGGACTAAAACTCTCTCAGTAACAAGGTAACTGATTTTCAGGACCTCCACTTGACTCTTTATACAAACAGAATGATTAAAAGCATATTCTATTTTTAAAAATCAATCAGTTCCTGAAGAAGACATCATCCTTTTGGTGCTATGCATTTCTCCAGTAACATTAGCAGACCAAATCTGAAAGTGCATCTCTATATGCACAGGGCCTACAGCAGAACCTGAACTGGGACACCAGTGCGGAAGGAATGCTTTATGGGTTGGAGGATGAGCTCAGCAAGTGTTCGGATGAATCAGTCCTGAAGAGTGAAGCCACGTGGAAGAGTAAATATTTATTTTCTGAGGATACATACGGATAACATAATTTAGGATCTGTTAAAAAATAATTCCCATTTCTTTCAAATCTTAGGAAAAGGCTTGTGGACCAACACACTGAACTACCACCTAGCTAACTGGGAAACTACAGTTTATCCCCACTTCTTTAGAATTTTTTCAATTTTAATTACAGTATTTCTTTAAAATATTTCTCAGAGTTTAAAGAGAAGTACAGCTCCATTCTTCCTCCTTTTTTTTTTGTTTTGGTAGGTAACAAGGTCTCAGTGACAAAAGAGACATGGCTGGACCCTTGGCAGCCCACCTGAGCCATGATACTCAGCTCTTAGGGTGTATGCCTATGTCCTGTTTGTTATGAGAAGAGCCTGATGGGCTGCCCTTTCACACCCCCAGGGAGCCCACTCAAGCCAACTGGAGCTTGGCAATTATTTGTTAAAGAAGAGGTACTTTGAAATGCTGTTACCAGTCTCCCAAATCTCAACTTGTGTGGTGCAGGAGACTCTCGCTTGGTTCACTCCAAAAGCAAGGAAGGGCCTCAGCTGCATCCAAAGCAGAGAAAAGACTGGAGCAAGAAGAAAGGAGTTGTTTATCATCTTAGTCCCTATGGAGGGGAGCAAAATTTATTTTCTCAGTAATTTGTGGTTATGCCAGCCTTTCCAGACACATGGCAAAACATGTCCCCCCATTGTTTGCACGGACAACAGCTGGGACTGTGTAACTTGGCAAAGCCCCGTGCACTCACGTTCACCACTAAGTTATCTTAGTCATATATCAAAAGGTTGAGGAAAGCTGTGAAACAAAACCTTCCTAACCCAAAGGCAGCCCTGCTTTTTGCTGTCTAGTCTCCCACAAAGCAACGCCCTTTCATATGATGCAACAGCCTGCCCGTATTGGTGGGGACTGCAGGGGTATCACATGCACTTCTAACAGCTTATCAGATGAAGAAAAAAGAATCTATTGAGCCTTGGCGTTCACTGAAGGCAGGACTTGAGATATTAACTTCTTAAGTTAACATGGAAGAAGACAGCAGATATGAAAAACAGCCTGGCAAGAAGGCACCACCACATCACAAGCTGAGAACTGGCACGGGCGACCTTGCCTGTGGTCAGCCCATGGAAAACGATGCCAGATTCGGCAGCTTGCCAGCACGTCGATGCTCATAACAAATACTGAGGCTACGTTAGAATGTCTGCCAGATCAGTGCTGGCTCTCACAACCTCCATGCTGTGGCTGACAGGCAGAGGGAATGGAGGCTGCTGGACTTACCTCTGCTCTGATCCCTAATACTTAAAACCCACATGCCACTTCATAGCACCTCTTCCTTGATATCTGAGCAGCAATCCTTGGCATTTACATGTTAAGTCTCAACTGCGGAGCTCAAAGGAGAGCCAAGTGTGTTATCCCTGTTTCACACACAGCCAAGAACAGCCAAACATCTCGTCTGAAGTTGCATACCACAGGGTGAAAGGAGGTCCCATATCCTCTTCCTCCTCCTGCGCAGTCCCCAGGTGATGTACTGTCTCCCCACCTTGCCTTGGCACACTCCAGCCATTCTCACAGGCAGAGGTGTCAGCCTTCCTGGACTAGCATCCTGAGCGCAAACCTTCCCTTTGTGCCCACTACTTACACGGTCTCCTCCACCTGTCAAGCTGTCTCCTCAGAGCAGCACTTCAGCAGCATGTTGGCGCTTGCCAAAGGCTGTGCAGGGCCTGATGCCAGAGCCAGTGCTGTCAGGAGCTGTTTGCCTCCCTTGCCTGAGGTTAGCAGGTGGGCCATGGCACCTGGTAGGACACAGCTGAGTATCACTCACAAATCCGAGCTACAGGAGAGCAAAAGAAAGAGCAGTAACAACAAGCACAGTTAGACAGGCATGGAACACAAAATGCCTGCTTGTGATGTTAATGACTTGCTCATGCTGTTGTTCCCTAAACCTGGGGATGGTCTGCTCCAGTGCTGTTTTGTAATCCAAGCTGATGAACCCTTTGGGCTGGTGCTTTTCTTTCCTGGGAGCAGCAGCACCAAGAGGTTCTTAGAAAAATATAAGGAAACCTCAGCTATGTTTGGCTAAATTGTAAATAGACCTCCAGCAAACCCAAGAATTACTAAGTATGCCTTGGAACTAAACCTTACTCCTTTGTTTCTATCTCTTTTAAAATACTACTACTAATAAACCATGTTGTAAGCAAAAATCAGGCGTAAGATAGCACAGCTGGTACAGTATTGATGGCTTATGTGAAAAAAGAGACACAGGCACATATCATAAATGAGGATGACCAAACAAAGAGCTCAAAGCTCTTTGGATATATTTCCTGAAAGTTCACTCTTAAGTCTCTTTCTCTAACAGGGTTTGAGAACTTCTGAAAATATTAGAGCCTATTTGAGGTTTAATGCAGTCTGCAGTGCAGACGTTTCTGAAGGTAGCTACCTGTCTCCCACAGCGTAAGAAAATCTTTTCACTTTCAGCTTTGTGCTTCCTATATGATGACTATAGCTCCCCTTCCTGTGGGTTATCTCCTCCAGTGACAGTACATCTTTCTAAAGATGAACTAGGGCTGACACATTACCTATGCATGCCAAGACAGAGGGTAACAACAGCTTCTCTTACTCCTGCCCCCAGCATGATGTGGACCACAGTCCTCATGTCCTCACAGCAATGGGGGTGATTTTTATCCTCTATTTCTTTTCTTTTGGACGATGCTCAACAGAACACAAAAAAAATCCACAAAAACACCATAAAAAGCCATTCTTTTCAGCCACTGCATTGGCAAGACAGAAGGTTTAAGCAACCAGCTGCTTCAGCTCCAGGCCTCCAGCCTACCTCTAAAACAGGCAGGAGATCCAGAGATGTACAGACTCATGTTATTTCAGTGTCCCTGCTGCATTGTACTTTAATCATAATTCTCCCCCTAGCCTACCCCCAACCTTCTCCTTGCTCAAGAGTTCACCAGGGCCCACACATCAGAAGTGCCCTCTCCTCCGAGCTGCTGGTGCTGCAGGGAGAGCAGAGCGGGAGGTGGAGTCACAGCTCTTTCCACGACAGATTCACCATGTCCCTCACAGCTTTGCAAAACTTAACTTCCCTGGAAGGCTTTCAAGACCTGACTCATGTCCAGTTCTTCTATTTTAATCATTCCCTCTTACATCACTCTCAGAGGCCCACGGTGTCACATGCAAACTTCCCCAGCCCCCCGCTCCTCCTCTGCCGAGCACTTAATCTCTTGCCGTCTCTCATCCCAAACAAAACTAGGTAGGGAAATATACTTGATACCAACTCCTTCCCTACTCTCTAGAGCATTTACCAGCATTGGATGGCAGCTAATACGGGCTTCCAAGAGCTCTCCATTGCAATGACAGCACTGAAATAGAACAGGAACAGTAGCCACGCCAGCAAACCTAAAGGCATGGGGACACGAGAGAACAGGAGAATCGCAGCAGGCTCCCTAAGGCAGCAAACCAGCTGGGAGACAGCACAGGCCAGGATATAAGTGTTGGGAAGGGACCAGGTCAACTGGTTCCTACTTTCCATTTTCCCAGTGTCTTCCTGAATAACTCTGAATGTCGCTTAATCATTTTGTTCACGCTCGGAAGTACAAATCATCAGCATCAGTCCATTCAAGATTTCTTATTAAACCTGATATCATGAAATGGGGATCGAGCCAAAACTCTCTGGAAGAGCCGAGTGGAACAAAGGTGCTCATGCGTGGCTGTTTAATCCCTTCCCCAGATCCCAGCCTAAATGCCTCCATGGTGGAGAGATTCCCTGCTGATCTCAGGGGAGCCCCTTGTTTGTAACAGTGACCTCCAGACAAAAAAACTCTTGCCTGGAAGATTACCAACACCAGCCAAACAACAGCTGGAACGCTTTGAGCCTCCAGCATGCTCTGTGCAGAAACAAGGCAGAGCGCAGAAAACCCTGTACCTAACGACAGTTGCTTTGTTTGTTTTACTCTGGTCCATGAGTCATCGTTATATCGACAGGCTCTCTGCAATTATTCATCACAGAGGCTTCGGGTGCAACCAGCAGCTTACAAAATTGTAAGATCTGGTACAGATTTCCACTACACCCCCCTAAAAAAAATCTGCTCGAGCTCCCCACATCCCAGGGAGAGCAGAACAGCCAGCCATGATGAAGGGGGGCACCGCCGGGATGTTTGCATGGCTTTTACTGTGAGGACAGCGGTAGGCGTGGGACTCCTGGAAAGCATGTGTTCGCATGCAAGGGTGACAAGGGGGAAGCACTGGATTTTTCCATGTGTGGGTGAGTGGACATTTTGCAAAGACCATGTGAGTGCAGTGATGTCAGGAGATCGAGAGAAAATCAGGCTAACATGAAGGACGAGGTGATGAGACACACCAGAGCACGAACATGCCTGATCTCTCCACTGACTTCTGGAGCAAAAACCTTTATATATTTTGCTGAAGGAAGCAAGCAGGATTGCTTGGAAGAAGGCTGACATGGGAAAGGCTTTCCTTTCTGTCCTTTCCCTGTTTCCTCTACTCATTTCAATACTTTCCCTGCCTGACTTTGTTTCGCCTTTTGCTATAGTCAGCACAAACCCCCTTCTCCTTCTATGCAGCTCTCCCAGTTTCCATATACTTGGCCCTACCTGAAAACACCTCTTTCTCCTGGCCAAGCTCTCAAATCTACCTGGTCTCCTTGCTCCTCAAACATACCTTCATCTGATCTGTGACTGCTTTAACTCTCTACTACCACCACCAAGGACAAAAAGGTTTCTACGCAAAAGTGCACTTGCATGATACCAACCAGGATGGTACAAGGGTTGAAGGGAATCACAGCAAAAAAAGACAAATGTGATGGGACTGGTGGGAGTGCAGAGCAGTAGATGTAACAGAGCAAGCACACACAGCTGGGATGCTGCAGTAATGGATGATGGGGAATTAAAAAGTGAAGGGAATTAAAAAGGGAAGAGGCTGGCCAAAGGGAGGACACATTGCAGAAGAGAATCTGAGAAGTGTAAGATCCAAGGGAGCATGGAGGCAGTGCAAAGAAGAACAAAATGCCTGTGCAGTGGGCAGAGCATGGAAGAAACGAAGAGAGCAATATTTGTATCTTCAGTTTTCTTCCTGTTTGAGAAGAGAAACATGGAAAGGTTCATTTGATCTCCCTCCTTAGCTGCCATCAGAAGATATGAAGGGACCCAGCCAAAAGCCAGATGTATTGTTTCCAGTTTCATTCAACAAGGTCTGCATAATAGACGAGGAAAAACTTTACCGGCCTACCCATCTTGCCCCTCTTCCCAGGAACTCCAGGGATCCCCTGCAAGGAAAACACACAGAGAAAAGAAAAAAAAAAATAGGTCTGGTTGAGAAAGCAAACAGCCAACCAACAATACAAAACAAAACTAGAAGAGAAAGGGGAATGTAAAACAAGCTAATGACTGCAGCATTGTTCAGGAATCAAAATGTCAGCTACTTGCAGTCAGCTGCGAGAGCAGAAGACAATTAACCTTCACCCACTAACGACGGCCCTCCCTGAGGACACACGCAGGCAGCATCCACACCCAGGGCAACAGGCTGAAGCTGTGCTTAGCAGGAGCAGTCATTAAGCTACTGGTCTGGAACCAAATGAAGGCCACCGCCAAGGCACTCACTGGAGAACTTCTGTTTATGTTTCTTATTTAGTTATACAAGCATTAAATCAGTGACTCTAGAGTGCAGGGTAGTCCCCTTCCAGGCAGGCACACACACACTCACTCCCACATGCTCCCGGGGCCTCTCTTATTTCTGGAGCTTGCATTTGAGGGAAGAAAAGCTGGAATAAAAAAGTCTTCATCTTACAATGACCTTCCTTAGGAGCTCTTGCAGTGGGAAGAGGGGATCCTTGGACTGGTAGAGATTAAGCAGCTGGGGGGGACATGGGGAGAAGAGCAAAAAGCAAGGGAGGTCCTGCAATGCTCTGAACATGTGGGTTTGGAGAAGGCACGATGAAAAGGATGGTGGGAAGGGAGGACATAGGGGCACAGCAGCCACAGTTGCCCATCCACAGGCCCCATTTCTGACTGCCCAACTTAATGGAACTGGAAGGAAAGCCACTGTCAGAAAGCCCCAGGCACTTTCCCTTGCAAGAGACGGGCTCTTTCCAGACACATCCAGTTGTCCCAAAATGCCGGGACACTGTAGCTGGGCTGTCACTCCTGTGGAAGCAGGGAATTTCCACGTACGTTCTTGCCCCCTTCCCATCCCACTAGGATAAACTAGTAAGGGGGAGGAGAAGGGCAGGTTTTTAAGTGAATGAAAATACAGAAAAACTCCTCTCTACTCAACAGTGAGGTCTGTTTTCCTGAGCTGGATGTCAACATCATACAAGGACACAGATCTTCATGCAAGGGTAGAAATCAGCTAAAGAAGGCATGATTGAATATTAGACATGCTCATCTCTGTCCTCAGGAGCAAGGGATAGAGGAGGTTACTCTGAAGAACTGTATTCAAGCAACACAACAAGGTTTTCTTCAAAAAATACTCACTCGTTCTCCATCAGCCCCTGGTAGCCCAAACAATCCTGGGAGACCAATATATCCCTAAAGAAGAGAAGAAACAAGTAGTCAGATACATTTCTCCATTAGTAACCAGTCAGTCTGTCTTTCCTGAACAGCAGAGCATCCTCCAGCGTTGGTCAATGGCAGCCGTGATGAAATAAACCTTGAGGCAAGTGTATATGCCCATGGACTGCATGGTGCTGGCTTCCACGATGTAGTCCAAGGGCACATACCCTCACACCAGGGATCATGAGGACTCCAGGCAGGAAGAGGCCAGCAAGAAGAAACCTTACCTGGGCTGGCTCTAAGTGTACCTGGGGGAAACGGAGCTTGGTTCAAAGTTAGCAAGAGTGATAGCAAGAGTAATCCAGATGCCTGCACCTCCTTTCATCTCTCCAAGGGCTCATTCCCTGCCTTTAGCACCCATTCCCAACCGTGTTACCAAAACGTCCTGTTGTACCAAGCCCTTTTTGCTTGTCCTGTATCACACGGTGGTCACACAGCCAGTTCCTTCTCATGCAAACCACCTTTTCCTGGCACACAAGCCTACTGTCCACCCTGTTGCTGGGACAGGAGCAAATCTGTAATGGTTCTGCCCAAACCCTGCAAACTCTGCTGCACCAGTAAGACTTTTAGCAAATACTTTGTCAGCCAGAGCACCAAGGGCCCGGCCAGGGCAGGGAGAGGCTGATTGTGCCATCTTGGGATCTGCTGATCAGTGCACAAGGCTCAGCTGGTTCACACACACAGATGCCCTGGCACCCAGCTGTCAAGAAGCCTCCTTCGCACCAATGTATTTCACAAAATCTGTCCCTTTCACACTCATCACCAGGCGTCACATTTTCAAGGCTGTGGCATCTCTCTATGGCCTTGGGATCCTGCTCAGACAAGACATGCTGCATAAAATGCTACATTTCCCTTCCCTGGCAACAATTGAAGCCTTGTGTTTAATCCTCTCTGCTCAGCAGTTAGTACAAAGTTACCTTGTGTGCTGGTCCTTTGCACAGGACTAATTTGTGCCAAACATGCAGAATCAAGAGGAAGTGAGTTTCAGCAGGGAGCCTCCTCAGTGGCACCTCACCGCTACAAGAGCCAAGTGTTAACACTGATTTTCTCTCATCCTTCTTTCTCCATCATCACTAAACCTCTCACTGTCAACCCCACCAAAGTTTTTCACCAGTCCACTGCTCCCTTTAGGGATAGCGTCTAGCTGGGAAACGTGGCTACATGAACACGATGTTGTCCATCTTTGCCTCCTGAACCCCAAGACAAACCATGTACCTTCTGAACTACTTCCCGTAGAAGAAAAAAAAAAGGGAGTGAGGGATGGAGAAGACTCCACAGTCGGCTCCCTCCACAAAATGCAGACATATCGCCTTCCTACCCAATTCTGATTGCCCTCATTTGAATGAAGAAATGGCTTTCTTGGATAGCCATAAATATTTCAGTCTTCAGCACTCAGGGGTGCAAAGTGGGAAATAATTCTCAAGTCTTACATTCCACACATCTACCACATGATAATTATATGAGGTCCCGGTTATTCCAGTGAAACAGATGCAGCAGGGAAAACATCATGGCTTGCAGAAGTGAGGTGAGCAATCTGTGCTATCTCAGATCCTCCTCTCCTGCAGGACACTGCCCACGCTACCTCCCTTCCCAGCTCAGGAACACAGCTAGCTACAGGGTCAACGATTGTTTATGCCTTCCAGTTTTCCTAGTGATGAAAGCCAGCTGGTTGAGTTTACTACATGTAGAGAAAGTATCACATTAGAGAAATGGGGGATTTTATTGGCTCTGAATCTCATTGTGAATTTATAATTGCAGGAAAAGAACAAAATGTGATTAACAAGAGCCTTAACTGGTGAAAACAAGTAATAATCGTTTGCAGTGAGAATGAGACCCCAGCAATTCAATTTGGTGAGCAAACCCAGGCAGAACAGAGATATTAATGTTCATGTTTGCACATGGCTTCAAGATGCCGGCTTGCTATTCTGCATAATGATATAAATCACTCCGAGACCCAGGACTATACCCCAAAGAGCCCATATTCAGCATGGTCGAAGACTGCTGAACCACACTTATTGAAACTAAAGAGGCCTTTGGGAGATGGGGCTTGCAGAGGGTTCAGACTTTGGTCTTCAGTAGGAATTTGTATGCCGTTCTTTCCTGCAATGTGAGCTCTGAAGGGGCTGACTCTCTACCACCAGCACTATTGGTGAACTTTGATCTTGGTACGTTCCATGTTTAATTTAAAAACTTCAGCGGTGCTACAATAAACAAGCGGTGCGCAGCTCAAATTCCCCAAATCCAACACATTAAAGCAACTAGCCCCAGGATTGCAAAATTAAGCATAAAGTTTCTTAAGAAGCCTTTGGTAAAAACAAGTAGAGAAAAGACAAATAAAAGGCTGCTTACCCGGCTGCCTTTTGGACCAGCTTCCCCTATGGGGCCAGGTAAACCCTAGAACAGAAGGGAAAAAACAAAGACAAATGTGGACAGGCTTTAACTCAACCTAACGAGCAGTGCCAAACCCCCAGCACCATCCCTGCGCGGTTCTGCTTTCAGTGCCCAGTCCAAAGCGTATCAACAAAGGAGAAAAAGAAAAAAAAAAAAAAAGGACAAAATGATACAAATAACAAATCTCCCATTGTTGGGGAGCTGGGACTCTACAGAACCTGAGACTGCTGCACACAGTGAGCCTTCCCCGGGGCTGAAGTAGAGATTTCTCTCCATAAAGACCAAAAAGGCTCATGCAGCAGGGTGCACGGAGGTTGCGTTACACTTCAGATGCGATGTACAGTGATGCTCTGTACCCAACAGCTCCTGATTCATTTTCCTGCCTAACTGAGCACATCCGTAGCAAATGATAAATGTATTTCAATACCTGTTTAGGGAACACTGATGCAGTGAGAAAGCCTCTCTAATTTCTACAGCCTAGAAAGTCACTTTAGCAGCTCAGGTACTGCAATATCTCTAACCCTTTCCAGCATCAACAGCTATGGAAAGAACTAGAAATACATTCCCCGTTCTATGTCTATCACTGCTCACTGAAAGTACCATGAAGAAGAACCCTGTAAAAGTGCATAATGAATTTTACATGTTTATTGTCTTCTGGCAAATTTCCAGGTCAATTTTTTTCTAGCTCCAAAGGTTGTTGGGCTTTTTTGGAATGCAGAGATTAAAAAAAAAAAAAAAACGAAAAAAAAAAGGCTAAGTCCATAGTTTCTTTAGCTGGCAGCACTACACGCTCAGCCTGGGATCTGAAAGTCAGGTTGTGCTCTTTCCTGGCTTGTGCATCGTTGCCAAAGATTTTAGCCATCAGGGTGAAGTGAACAATTCTGCCTATGATGCACAAATCAAACCAGAGCCAACATCTCTCTCCCGTAGCGCTGTGGAGCCAGCACAGCTGACAGGAGTAACAAGTAGTAAAATCTCAGTAAAGTAAACAGCTCTAATGCTGGATACACACAGAATTCAGAGACGCTGAAAAAAGCTGCCTTAAAAAAAAAAATTTTTGAGTCACTTTTTCTGACCCAAACCGCATTTTAAGAAAGAACTTTTGTTCTTAGTATGTCAAGCGCAAAGATTTCACCTTGCTTATCTGATGGGCAGAGCGCTGCTGTGAGTTGCTAACCAGCATTCATTAACCTTCCATGTCCAATATAGCTCGGACCTCGTCGTATTAGCCACCTAACACACACTCACACCTCGGTGAGTCTTTGGCATGCCAATCTCTAAGGGCCTTTCAGAGTATGAATGGAGCATTTAGTCAGGTGCATAAAGCTCATCCAGTTCCACCATGGGCACTCTCCAGCGTTCTAAGCGAAGTATCCATTTAATTTTCAATTGCAAATGGATCATACATTATTGATAGTCTGAGGTTGGGGGGTGCAGACTTGTTCTGCACTTCGTGTTCACTTTTAGTCCAATAACCTGCACATCTGGGTAAAAACTCATATACGAGCTTGTGACAAGTCTGAAAGACTCATGACAGACTGCTTGGGGTCTCTGACATCTGTCCAGCCTTAGAGCTATGTACTTAAAGATAAACGGGAGTGGGGGGGGCGGAATCCAACACCATTGTGCACATTTTAGAAAACCACAACAAACTCATTTCATTGTAAAATGTTTCAGGGCCAGGTCTTCTGCCCTCCAACAGATTCCATTTAGGGTCTTACAAATGATTCCTTTTAATTTCCTTCCTATTACTCAGCATCTTACATCAGCAAGACAACAAAGTGTTCAAACTTCATCCATTCTCCTTTGCACAGTTCTCTAGGCCTAAAGTTGTCTTTGTGCCTTTTTTTCAGAATGAAAACAAGACTTGGTTACCTTCCATTATTTTTTTTTTTTTCAGCTGCAAACACAATTTTTTGTATATGTATAAAAAATGTCCATGCATGATTTTATATCACAGAATCACTATGGATGGAAAAGACCATTAAGATCAAGTCCTACCATCACTAACTCTACCAGGCCCACTACTACACCATATCCTTGAGCACCAGAAATATATGTATGTATATATATGATTATGCCAGTGAATACTTACTAGTGAGAGTTCATCTAAATCTTTTCTGTTGGTAACATGCCTTTTTCTGTCCTAGGTTTCTAACTTGTTCAACATTAGACATAAAATGTGCCTAAAAGTGAAGGGTTAACAGCTTGCAGGTGTGCTGCTCTGCTCTTTTGTTGGTTTTTGTTTGTTTGCCTGTTTTTTTTCCCTGTTGTTATACTGAAGCAAAGATTTGTCAGATTTTGCTATAGAAATTCAGGTTTTATCTATGATAGGCATAAAATACTTTCTAAAAACCTTGGTGTTCCCGAAGTTGAAAGACCATGTCACTGATACAGCCTCTTGGGGAGGGAAGAAGGAAAATACTGGGACATATTCTAGAGGTCTGCACTGTCTTTAGCAGGGCATGTATTCAACAGGGCATATTTAGCTACCTGCACACCCAAATCCCTAGTCTGTGCACAGCACGATGAGATTTACTGCACCTGCCTGCCAGGATAACCTTTGGCACCTGGACTTCCATCTGGTCCTCGTTCGCCCTTTGGAAAGAAAAAAGAAAAGGCACAGCAGGTAAGGTGAATGTCACACTTGGGAAGCCCTTTTAGCTGCTTCATTCTTTGAGCTGGGGGCAGAAGGGAAGGTGGGATGGATTAACCTGATGCAAACTTATAGAGAGGAAGAAAATATTAAGAGCAGACAGTGGAATAAATTAATAAGAAGGTGAAACACACAGAAGCCAAGTCAATAGGATCTATACATTAAGCAAGTGTTGGTCTTTCTCCATCTCCCTCCATCTGCAGTGAAAGCAGCAGACAGTTTGAAACAAGGAGGCTAAGAGAAGGTGTAAGGCTGCATCTATATCTGGCATATGGAACCGTTTTACTGGTGGAGAAGCACTGCCAAAATTCTTCAGAACTAAATGGATTCATGTATAATATCCTTTAACATCATTGCTAACACAGGGCCTGTTATTCATTGCCTTTTTTTTTTCTTTCTTATTCTGAACGGCAAACATCAGACTTAACCAAATAAAGAGGGGGGGAGAAGAGAGGAAGAGGGGGAATGGGCTTTGGGAGGGGAATTACATGTTAGTACTTAATGTGATGTGGTTAGTAAACTCCAGGTGAAATTAATGTAAAAGGAAAAAATAAAGGGGGAGTAGACTAAGCCAGTATTTCTCCCACCATGTAAACTTAACGTGGTTGAGCAATAAAAAAATTAGAAGTTAAATTTAGAAACTCCAAGGCAGTCTCCTCCCACCAGCCCACGGCCGCTCGGTCAGCGTCTGCACACGGCTGCCGGCAGCACTGGTGTTCACTGCACGTCCCACGTGTTTCAAACCACCCCTGGCAGGAGAGGAGCTGCCTGTCCACGCTGGGCAGGCTGTCCAGGGACCAAGCTAGCACCAGAGTCAGCACATCCATCCCTCTTTAAAGATTCAATGTTGGAAACTGGGAACACTCACCTGGTCTCCAGGGTGACCTGGTGGTCCAGGGTAGCCTTTATATCCCTGTTGAAACAGGATGGAAGAGGTGAATAATAATTAAAAAAAACAAACACCAAACTGCTTTTAGTTTGCATTTGTCTTTGCAGGTGGGAGTCAAGTTCTGAAGAGGAGCAAGTTTTTTAGATATGGGGGAGCACTACACAATCACTTCAACCTTTAATGTGCTGCCTTGTGCTTGCATCACCCAAACCCTGCTGGGGTCTGGACTTGCTCTGTGAGTTGTACTACACCCAGATTTGTCTATTTGTAATCTATACCTTTAGCAAAGCTATCCTCAATCCTTAGGAAACCACAGGCTTGTAGGGTGCAACGGTGGCTTTGGGTAAGTTAGGGGACTACACAACCTGAATTACATTTCAGAGAATTCACTTTCTCTTTAGAACTTGAAATGCCTCAGGAGACACCAAAATAATGATTTACTGTCTTGGGAAACTTCAGTTTTGTTTCTAGTTTGAATTTGTCCAGCTTCCACCTTTTCTGATCTAATTATTACAAGGTATGACAAGATCTAGAGTCCTTCATCATGAAGCTATATCAAATGGTGAGCAAGCAGTCTCTTAACCTGCTTGCTCTCTGCTGACTTAATTAGAATAAGTTTCTCAATCCAGCTTGCTGGCTGGCAAGTGGTGCAGGCTTCAAATCATTCTCACAGGTCTTTCATAAACCTGCTTCAGTTTTTCAGTATTTTTTTTTTGAGATGCAGACACTGGAGCAGGACAAAGGTAGCCTGTTCAACTGCAGACTGATCAGTATGTATTTTATGAGTTTGCTTTCTCCAGGATTTACCTAGAGCTCTCTTCAAACACTGAATAAATTCTGCAAACGACAGGCACTTCAAATTTTTTTTCCCCCTTCTCCTTTATTATCTTGCTCCAGCTATTTAAAACAAACTAGTTTCCATTAAGTGGAGTCAGAAGAGATTAGAAGATTAAATTCAGTTACAGAGATGACTGTTTAGCTGGGCTACCAGCAAGATTAAAAAAAAAGCAAAGCCGAAAACTTAACTTGAAACAAATGGAGAGAGGAAATAAACAAGAAACGATCCTTCCACAAATACTACAGAAATAACAACATGCTTTCAGGGGGGGTTACAAGTGCTATTTGTAGCTCAGTCTCTGCTGTTCACTCTGTCCCCAGCCAGGGCTTCTGGCACACATGGCCTGTCTGCAACACCCCTGGGGGACCACCCCCTGCTCTGGAAGCCAAAACCAAACCCTGGTTTGGCCTTGGACTTGGCCTTTTGCTTCGCTCACCAGATGAACCCAGGCCTGTTTCTGCTCCCAGGTCCACACCTCTGCTTAATGGCTTTTTTATTCTTCCCATGGGCTATTCTAGACCTGCAGCCTAAGCCTTCACTGGCGGAGGTATGCAATGCTCTCAGCCATCCTGGCTACTATCTACTCCCCTTTGCATTCCTCCTTGCTTATATTTCGGACATTTTGGCCTGGAAAAATATTGATTCCCTTTTCACCAATTCTCTCTGCTTGACCTTGCTGATTGGCCCACTCTTTTGACTATGCTGCATCTCCTGAGAAGGTGGTGGCTGACCTCAAAGACCATTTGGCTACCAGCTGGCCCTTACTTGAACCACCTTGAAGGTCCTTTCTCCAAATGCTCCTAGTGCATTTCAGCCAGTGGCTCCTAATTGGAAGTGCCTCAGCAGCCCTTGAAGTGGGACCAGGAGACAGGACTCCTCGCCTCTCTCCACGAATCTGCCCCGTGAGAACCTCTCTTGCTTATCCTCTCCCTGGCTCCTTGACAGAGTCTCAGCATCAGCAGAAAGGAGAAAGGATGCTCCACCCTGGTTGGGTGTCTGGGCTGAAGGTGAAGGCATGTTGTGAAGGGGCAGACCCATCTGGGTGTGGAAGGCCCAGTATTGGCATCACCCGTCCCTGGAGCATGGACCAGCAGGGTGTTGTGCAGACAGCACCTGTTCCAGCCCCTCTCTTACCTCTCCAGAGAGAGCTGCCAACAGAAATAGCCATGGGTTCAGCATCTCTAGGCATGTCCTGGGATTTAGCATGGAGCCTGGGGCCTCTGCCCAGCTCTTCCAGCTACAGCCTGGAGCAGGAACTACCTTTGTCTCCAGATAGCTGGGGCACCTACTTCCATAGATACACACACTTAGAGATGTCTCACTCCCTCCTCTGATAAGAAAGAGGTGCCTGGCTTGGCTGCTCTGACTGGGTTCCTGGAGGACAGGCATCTCAAGCCTGCAATGTCCACCCAGAGCAAGTGGTTAGATGACAGCTCCTTGAGATGCTCAGAGCACGACATGAGCTAAAGTCCACACCAAACGTTTCATTACTATGTCTATAATGGTAAGTGAATGGCACTCACGTTTAATAGGACACTTTACTACTGTTGCATCCTATTAAATATCTTCCTCGCTACATATAATGACCTCTGGGAAGATGTGAATGTGTTTCTTTGCAGCATGCTGTGGCTATTTCCGTCTCAGGTTAATTATAGCGAGGAGGAAACAGAACTTGTGTATGCTAAAGCTGGCTGCAACATGAAAGTATTTACCTGCTAAAATCCTCTTCAAATAGCACTAAAATGACAGGGCAGAGGGTATGAAAACAACTGTGTTTGCTCTTTTATCCAAACAATTCCTGATGATTACAGGGTGCTCAACACAAAGGGATGTGATTTAGAAAGGAAATTGCGCTCCAGCGAAGGATTTACTCAACTGTGATGATATTTATAATCCAGGCTCTCCTAGCCAAGAAGGGTCATCCTGCACTTTGACAGGAAATGTGAAGAGCAAAGAGCCAGTGAATGAGACCTGTGTGACAGGGAGCATTTTGAAGCACTGCCCAGTTCTCAGCTCTGTCTTTATTCTCTGAGTGACTTTAAAGTTTTTTCTCTTTCACGGCTACTGTCTTCTAAAATCTTGTACTTTGCCACAACCATTTTCTCTTCCACAGCATTCAAGGCTGGGAGCAATGATGCTCTGAGATGTATTTGCGAGGCAGGTGTAGTCTGCAGCCCCCAACCAAAAGCCAAATTCCACAGACACCTCATAGGCTCCAGAGAGAAGGGCAGTGGGGACATCCAAGTCCCACCACCGCCCCCAAGAACTGCTGGTCAGCAAAAGCAACATTTGCTCTGGGTGGAGAAGATGAGAATTACATCTGCTGCTTGGAAGGCAGTAGTTTCATATACTTGTAGATGGGTGCAGGCAAAACGACTTTGGGGGTGCTCTGAGACCAGACTCTCCAATGCTACAAAGAGCAAAGCTCCACATTCACGAGGCAGCCCCTGCGGTGTGAGCCGCACTATCCAGAACCAGATGCTGCTTGGTTGTGACTCCAGCCCAGGCTGCTGAGCCAGTTGTTTCATTTCGTGGGATAAGTATTTTGTTTCCCCTGGTGAAATATTTTGCCTAGTTGAAAGTTTCTACATGGTGTTTTCAGATCAAAGCCCTTGGAGCTCTTTTCCCAGTCCCTTCGTGGAGCGTGCAGGAGGGATTTCCATTTCCAAGGCATTGCTGTTTTCTGGTAGACAAGATGTGTTGCCCACCTTCAGCCAAACACCAGCATATTTTCACTGGGAGAATGCCAGCAGGGAATCCAGATTTAAAAAAAAAGAAATTCCAACATTTCCCCAACAGCTGTAAATTTTTTCATCGTGCAGGATGCTAATAAAAGCCAGGTTACACCAAAACCTTTGCCAGACTAGTGCTACTGGGAGGTGGTTTTTTTTAACCTGCACCAAAGGAAAAATTTCAGTATCCAACTTGCTCATTACTTGAAGAAACAGAAGCATACCCCTGCCTTCGCCCTGTCCTGGGGGAGCAGACATCAGATGTGAAGGCCATGTGCTGGACTCAAGAATGTTTGTTCAATCTCCTGTTCCTTCTCCGCTTTTTCCACTATGAGTCCTTGCACTTCTGATGTTGCGTTTTGCTGATCGTAACCACAAGGTTTTGTTTTATGAGCTGTTATACCAGGAAAGTGGTATTCTTTGCACCCTCTCTGTTAGAACTTGTTTGTGACAGCAAAAGATTGGTAATTAATCACTCTATTGATCTTAGCTCCACGCAGCACCCCAAGCATGACCAGCTTTGGGAGCGGAAAATGAACCCAGTCCCTACTCTTGGCAATTTGATTCCAGTATAAAGCACAGAACAAATAATCATGGAGAGGGAGGGTTTCCTTCAGCCTCCTCCACACCTTCTTTCTCTCCCCAGAGTCTTAAAGCATACCTGAGTAGGTGTTTGTGTGCAGCTAATTGGCCTGAGGAACAGTATATCTTCAATAGCCCATTGACTGATGAAGTGATTGAAACAAGATGCTAATTTTAACTGTTCAGCTTAGCTATGTCAATACTGGCTTGCTGGGGAGTCACATCCACTGAGCCCAAGTATTAAACAGATCCCTGCAAGAGCTCCAGCTTCCAAAAAACCAAACCAACCTACCAACAGAGCCTGGAGCTGGAAGGTCAAGTGAAATGACCTGAAATAAAAGACGTGACCTCAAGGTATGGATTGCCAAGGTACTGCTGTGCAGACTGGCACGCATGAATATGAACACACACACTGCTGCAATGTGAAGGCAAGGGTGGATCTTGTGCTCCATCCCTACGTATCTTTTTCTAGGCATAGGTATGTTGTTGGTGATGTTAATGGTGTTAAAGCATCGATAGGGAAGCAAAGTAAAGCATGAGTAGTGCTGTCAGTCTCCAAGTGAAACAGAGGGAAGGGATACAGATATTTTGTCTGGTGTGTGGTTTACCAGGAGAGACAGTCAAGATTTCCTTGTAATGTCTAAATCTGTTCTGAACCCAACCTTTGAGTACCGAAGCTGGTTA
Source organism: Eurystomus gularis (assembly GCA_013400335.1). Classification (NCBI taxonomy): domain Eukaryota; kingdom Metazoa; phylum Chordata; class Aves; order Coraciiformes; family Coraciidae; genus Eurystomus; species Eurystomus gularis. The sequence continues at coordinate 631,623 of VZZY01006140.1, read as the reverse complement.
CAGATCCATTTAGTTAACATATTGGCTGAATCAGACCTAAGTTCAGCGTCCTGCTGAAGACCCATTATGAGGGTACAGAGGGTTGATGGAGTATGCGGAATACAAAGAAGGAACAGAAATCTGGATCCAGGTTTTCATTTCATACCCTTACACAGTCTTGCTGGTACAACCTTCAGCAGCTGCTTGAGCTAATGCCCCACCTGCGACACAGACGTAACACTTTTTTGCTGGGTACTAGTACTTAATTAAATCTTTTAGGCAGACTTGGAGGAGAAAATTTTAAAACAAAAGTGCTCATCTAATTCACTAGAAAGAATATTCTTACCTTTCTACCAGGCGGTCCAGGGAACCCAGTCAAACCAGGTAAGCCCACATCTCCCTGTTGGAAGCAAAAAAGTTGAATTAGTTTTCGGAAACATTTTCCCTAGGCCTAGTGTACTGTCACTGAAATTGTTTTACTGACAGTAGCATACAGCTATTAATATTTCTGATTCTGACAGCAACTCTTCGAAAACTGACTGGAGAAGAAGTGTAGGTTTAAACAACATCTCTATTAACTGGCTCATATAAATAATAAACCTAGTTAATTAATGGCAGCAGCTGCTTTTTGCCAGCAGAATGAATGCTTTTGTTTTTTGCAATGATCTCATTCAGTCACATGCTTCATTCGCCTTTCGATAGGCATTTAAATGGCCAAGGCAGGAAAATTTTAGCTTTTAAATGCAAAGAGAACAATTGTCACCTCCTGCCAAACCCTGTGGCTGTGTTCACACTGTTACTGCAGCAGCTCAGCCCACCGTTCCACTTCGGATGGTGCTTCTGGTGTAACTATCTAACCTGCCTACATGACGTGGAGTGAACCTTTGCAGGCTGATGGTGAGGGGCTTTTTTCAGTGGCTTGGGCTTTTGAAAAGGGATTGCATCACATCCCAGCTGGCATACCCAAATTGTCATAGGAACGGAAAAGCGCATTGTTGTGAGGCCTCCCCAACATCCAATCTGTTTGTACAAGCCCATTTTGGCCTCCTCCGATGAGGATCAAAAAACCTTTTAGAGTCTCTAACACTGGTCTGTGCCTGCTTGCTGAAAATGTATTTGGAGTATCTAGCTTGAAAATTAGGCATGACTCCAAACTCCTGCTGGAAACTCCTTGTTTCTATTACTGTTAACAGGAGTAAAGCCTTGTTAACATGAGCTAAAAGCGATCTGGATCTTTCCCTTCCTTACACTGAGCATGCTTGCAAGAAAACAGTTCCAGACTCTGTGGGTGGATGGTTTCCATCTGATGCCATTCTGATGTAGTGTACCAGAAATTTCAAAAGGCATCTCGTGCTGTTAAGTTAAAAGCATCCTTTCAGACTCAGCCTTTTCAATGTTTTCTAGCGTCACCCTCCATCTTGCATTTGTGTGGGGCTTCATGAAGGCATCTGGTTTCAAATGAAAGGCCTAAGTTCTTCATGGCTGATGCTTTCTATTAGCTGTGCTTTTATAGCAAGGCTTATGATAAAAGGATTTTTCAGTAGCTTCCTGCCCTGGACATGGGCTATGAAGTATTGTGTGGGCACCACTGAGAGAACTAATAGAGGTAGGTATTGGGGAGCCCTGATCACTCTACTCTTCATTTCTAGACTCCTGTGAGGCCTTGTTGCCTTGGTAGAAATTGCTCAGCTGTGGAACAGCAAAAACAGGAGCTGTGACTTATTGAAAAGAATTTGCAGAACTCTGATCCTTAACAATTGATAAATCCAGAAATCAGCTACACTTCCCCATTGTGTGCTTTGTGTTGATTTGAGCAGACCTTGGTGGAAAGGCCTCTGGTCATCACACAGCAGTGTCCATGTGTTGCAGAGCAATGGTCTGAGAACCCTGATTTCCTTCATCAGCAGGACAGCAGAGCGGGTCTCTCAGCAGTGGGCTGTGGGCTGCGTACGCGCTGTGAGGCAAACCACTGTCTCTCAGCTCCTCGCCAAGAACATCCTTTCCCTTGCCTTCAAAGTTTTTATTGCTTACGCTGGGATTGCCTCTTTCCACAGCTGCATGCCCAGAGCTGGCAAGATGTGGCTGTCTCGTATGTGCTAGTTTAAACACTTGGCTTAGGTTATTGTGCCTGCAGTAGCAGAGATTTAAGTCTGGGCTGCAGATTGTGCATATAATAGATAAACACTTGGACAACAAAAAGCTGCGAGAGCAGGCACTTCAGTGCACTGTGGTCAACAGCTTAGCTAACTCTCTTTAGTCCTGAATCCGGGGTCCAAGTCTTAGTTTTCCATCCTAAGTCTACTTGGGTAGCTGTGATGCTTGTGGCTGCGGGATTGTCTCCCTCCCTGCGTATGCACAGGGCTTAAAGCGCACCGTGGTCACGATGCCTGTGCACTCTGGGCAACATCTCACCTTCTGTCCATTACGAGCTTTTCCAGGCGACAGCCCAGGATCACCTTTCTGACCCTGAAATGAAAAACTTTAATTAATGACATAATTCAAGGACTCAAATTAGAAAAATGTTTTATTTCTGTCTTGCCCCGACATCCAAAATTTATTAATGTCCCCGGGTATAGCTATTCTGCTGGGGGTGGTTTTGGTGAGTGATTGCTACTGCTAAAGCGTTGAGTTTTAAATAGCACTTGACAGTATTAAATTGACTAAAGAAAGGATAACTGGAAGAAGGCAATGTCAGGACTTCTGATACTTATTAGACTAGACAGCTGTGATTTTTTCCTTGTCTACAACTACCATCACAAAAATAATTACCAAGCCTATTACTGTGGCTAAACCACCCTTCTTAACAACTTGCTAGATGTTTGAACTTTTTTAACTGTGGGGAACAGATGAAACTGCAGAGAAAGTCACACTAATTAGACACTACCAACAGCCAGAGCAATTGTGAGGCTTTCAGGCTGGCAGGAGAAAGAGGCACGCTTTATCTTAAGTGGCAGTATTCCTCATTTTCCATTTTAACAACCATGACGAGAGAAATTACGATTCAAGACTGTGATCTTCTGACAAACACAAGCTGGAATTCCAGCAGCATTTGAACATCTCATTCCAGTAGATTCCTTTGAAAATCCCAGTTGAAATTCTTAAAAGGTGGAAAGGTAATGTATGCACATAACAGGGTGAGAGAAAGAAGTAGGAAAAACTAGAAGAGATGTGAAGCATGCCAGATTCTTTTGGCAGAGGAGAGGTAAAGCATCACACACAAACCATCTTAGGTCTGTACAACATCTCCTCTGGCGCAGGTAGGACACAGGTATCCCAGTATCAGGCACTGGCTATTTAACACCCCTGGGATCATAAGTCAAAACCTCTGTGTGCCACATCAGCAGCACGGGATTCAAAACCAACCACCAAGCACAGGACAATTGTGAGGCTTAATTAATCACACTCAAGTGAAGTGCTTGGAGGGAAGGCGAGACCCTGCCAAGGAGGAATAGTATTTATTAAGCGGCATTTCTCATTAGCAGCACAAAAGTCTAGTTATAGCGAGCTGAGCAGCTTTTCCACACAGCCTCACTGCGACTACATTCAAGACAACTCCCACCTTGCATAAAGTGTGAATCTCCCCTTCTCCTCTTCCACCATCTACCACAAGCTGCAAGACACAGGGAGTGAGACTATTTGGCTATGGACTGTAGGGAGCACTGCTGATTCAAGGCAGATGCATCTGTCCAAATTGTGAATGAAGACTGCCTGGTTTCCAAACAGCATATGAAGTCATGCAGATAATCTTGCTTTGCATGCAGCTGTTATCAGGGCAATTCTCCCACTCTTTGAGCTTCAGAGCAGTCAGTGGGTGCTACAACTGCTTGGAACAGATTAGAGCAGTCCATGGGATCGCAGGGTATTCATTTCTACTCTGCAAAATTAATTTACTGCAGGAGATCGACATCCACCACTCTCCCTAAATCTTGCCATGTGCTCAATGCAATGACTCTGAGCCATGTAAAGGAAAACAAGCCTCTCAGATTGATCATCCAGATCACTTAGACTGTGCTATGCATCACGGTTCTGCGTTCAACACCGCTGACATCATCACACAGGTGGAGAACTCAGGAACAAGTTGGATCACACGTCCCTAAGATTAATCAGCAAGATGGCATCAGGGCCAGAGGGAACAGATGCCTGGATGCGAGGGCTGAAATTGTGGATTAACTGCCCAACTCTTCTCGCGCAGCAACCACAACATGGGAATTAGCCTAAGCCTTGTCCATCACTAAGCCACGGCACCTTGCCCACAAGCTGCTCTTTCCCAAACCAACTGAGCACACTGCTTCCCCTTGTAAAGGAAGAACTTGTTTTCTTCTGTTTTTTTCCCTACCTAGGAGAAGTCTAGAGCTGTGCCATTTAAACACCCCAGCTTTGCAATCCCACTAATAGTATTTTAAACATCAGTGAGCCAAACCAATGAGCTATCTTGGCGCCAAACCATTCCCTAAAAGGAAAATTCCATTTTTCCCAGCACTATAACAGGAGAGATTTATCTAGAGCAGTTAACTAAGCAAACCACACTAATGCCTAATGCCAAAAGCCTCCAGATGAGAGATGCAAACCCAACTCTTGCAATGGCTTTTGAAAACACACCCAGTCTGACAGCTAACCCTCCTCCCAATCCCAGACTCCATTAGGGCATCCTTGGCAGCAAAAACACCCCTCTTGCCCCCCCAGCAGCTTATGTGTCACACAGCCTGCCACAACCCTAGCCCAGCATCTGTCTACAGCCATTTAAGAGGTTATCTACTATAATCAGTCTTTGCTAACTAGATGCAATGGCAATTTTGCAACTGCCAAAGACAAGAAACAAAATAAAAAAAGTGGCAAGAAGCCCCTTTTAAGCAGTTGCGCATTATAAATAGCTGAGAGAAGCACTACGGGCTAAATTCTCAGATTGCACGAGTGGGTGTAATGTCACTGAAGGCAGTGGAACCATGCCCAAGCAGATCAGCAGGAATTTGGCTCAACAGCTACATACAGCTCTGCAAAAAGATCAGCTTCCTAAGTACAAGGAATTACAAGCACTCAGCTCCAGTGATGAGAACAAGGTGGACTCCAGACAGGGTAGATTCAGGACAGCAGCAGTCTGACACCACCACGCTGGTGCTCACCAGTGCACCGTGACTCACAGGAGACATGCACAAGCACACACATCTCTGCCAACCGCAATGGCATCCCTCGTACTCCTCCCATCGCCTGACCTCTTGAGGGCTCTGTTAATTCGGCTGATAAAAATCATGCTCCTGGGTTACTTCCTAAGTGACAATGACTTAGTCATTGTTTCCAAGCCATATCTAGCTGGGAAACTTCAATTTCCTTTCTTTGATTGCTTGTTTTTTCCATGGTTTTAACCACTACCTAGGGAAGACCTAGTCCAGTAGCCACTTGAAGGCTCTGGGCAAGAAAAGCTCTGGTTTGGGCTGCTCTGTCTTGTTGCCCAAGCTGAACTTTCATAAGTCCGTAGTTTTGGCCATGGATTGGACATGCTAAAAAGATATCAGATCCCAGGTGCAGGCTTGTCAAGCCTGGTGAAGGGTAGAGGTATTTAACATGTAACGAGGCAAAATATCACATTTTTTGTGCAAAGTCTGAGACTGGTGTAACACCAGATAAATGAAGGGAAGGAAGGAAGTCAAAACTCTGGGATCTGATAGACACCTTCCAAAACAGTGCTTCTTGCTCAAGGATCTTTCAGCCACGGCTTACCAGGCTCTCCCTGCTAGAGTGAGGTTATGCCCAGGGCTGGGCTGAGCTACAGCTCTCACACCTCATTGCAAACTTAACACTTCTTTTGATGAAGCATCATGTAAAACAGCCTAATCCTGCAAATGGTGGCTGGACCAAATTAAAATATATTGCACAGACCTGTGACACCAGATCTCTGCTGCAGACTTTTACAGCTACCCAGCCACTGAGGGCTTCCTGCTGCCAGACTCTGCATCAAGATGGAGGAAAAATGCTTACAGGAGGTTTTTATTTCTAGTAAGAGAACAATTGAATACAGCTATAGAGCCAAATGATGATTGCTGACAAGACATTAGGCTAAAAGTATTTTAAAAAAATAAATCCTATAGCATAGAAACACAGTTTGACTCTACAGATCGGACCAGGCTGAATTTGCACGACTGGAAGTTAGATAAAAGAACTTTGATTTGACTTATAAAATTCAACAAGCGTGATCTGGAAGTCATTGACGGAGAATAAATGCATAACACTAAGGCGCAGAACTTTTACAGCCTCACTTTTCAGGCCATAACACTACACTTTACAATTTAAAACAGCTGCTGTTCACCAACATGTCTCCAGTGCCTAATTTTTAATCACATAGAGGCAGCTTGCCAAGTTTCCAGAATCTTTTTCCCAGAGCATCAATAGTGTTCATAATGTCTCTGCCTCCTGACAAGATCAGGACAATGAAGGAATCTAGCTTGTACCTTTCTCTATGTTTGGCTGAGACATCCTACAGCTTCCCTGCTAGCGAAAACCTCTGTTAATAAGCAGTGTCTTTCAAAACTCAACTGTTTTTAGTCCCGGATAGCTGTTATAAAATATAAATCTATTCCTGTGTAAACAATGACACCAAAACAATCCAACCCGCTTTCCCAGGAGTTTCACAGTCTTTAGGTAACACAAAGCCCTAGACACAGGAACGAGCTGGGAATTAAAACATCCTTCTGAAGGGTTTTGCAGCACACTGGATTAGCTCCTCTCTGGAGCTGCATCTCTGATAAATGCCCTGCAAAGGGAGGAGGCTTGGCTGCGGGGGGTGACTCCCAACTTGGGGGGCTCCAGCTCCCACCCAGCTGCAACACCCGGGGGGAACGTGCACAGGAGAAAAGGGCAAGACACAGGCTTCTGGCACTTTAGGAGGAGGTCTGAGAGACCTCATGGGAGAGATGAGGACATCTAAAAGTAAGCAATGGGATCAGTTTGGAAGGTCGGATGGAGGTCGGGGTTCCCAGAAACTCTGGAGAGGGAAGGAGAGACGAAGGAGTTTTGGGAGGAAGAAGCTGGATGCTGCCAGACCCCCTGATGCCATCCAGACCCAAAGGTGGAGGAGCAGGCTGCAAAATCCAGAGAAGAGATGTGAGAAAGTAAAGAATTCCCAACCTGGTGAGGCTCTGAAGTGGGAGGATTCCACTGTCCTCATCTCAACATCACAGTTTGCTCCCGGGCACAGGCATAGCTTAAGCAGGATCCTAATTAGGCAGTCGGTGAAATTAGGGTGGACCAAGAGCCGAGGCACACAGCAGGGGAAAAGGCTTTGGTTGGGCTGCTGTGCAGGCAGAGGGGAAGGTAGAAATGGCTTCAGCTACTCCTAATTTTGTACTGAGCAGGATAAAAACCCCTGTACTTCCCCCATGGGCATGTCCCCTCAAAAAGGAAAGCAAAAGCTCCTCACACCAAATTAATACTTACTTTCAGGCCTGGGGGTCCAGGTAAGCCAGGGTTTCCATGCGGACCTGGAGGACCCTAAAAAATACAACAAACAAAATAGAGTCAAAAGGGGCTAGTAGGAACCCGCGTTAGTCCCAAAAGCTGCAGAAAGTCGCGGACTGTGGCCAGATCTAACATCACAGCACCTGCACCCCGGCAGAGACAGCTTCAGCGGGGCCTCGGTAGTGCCTCTGTAGAGGGGAAGCTTGGCTGTGGGTTCCCACCTACCTTCATGGAAGTGGATGTGTGACTGTCACCACAAGATATGTCACGACAATGAGATGATTTGGGTACACCAAGTTCTCCACAACTGGGAACAGAAACTACCTCGGGGTCGGGGGAGCCAGCTCTGCAAGGAGCTCCAGCAGAAAGAGATGGGGGTAGGCAGAGGGGAGAGGAAGCGTGGGGGGGAGTTAATTATTTTGGACAAAATAGAAAAGAACAGAGGTAATTACTAAAGGGAAAGTGTTCAGCTATTCAGGATGAACTCATTTCCCCTACAGGGCAACCAGGTTTTTGACTTGAGAGGTTAGAAAGAGAATGGATGGCCAGACAGTAAAACAGAGGGAGCAGAAATAAGTCCCTGTTTAAATCATTTAGATCTGTATTTTTGCATATGTCTCACAAGCTGATGACATTGCCAGAGTATCTACCTCGGGTCACATACAGCAGTATCTCCTTTTGCATCGTATTTTAAAAGCACCCTGCATCTTTTCCAAAGACTATTTAAGGAGTTATCTGGAATAAGCAGCTAAGAATAGTTTATCCCAGGATTGTATACAGCACAGAAGATCTGTTAACCTTTCAGGCAGAAGTAATAACAATTCTAAGTCCTCTTGAATACGTTCCTGGGAGATGAAACAACCTGAAGATTCAATTCCAAGGGCTCCTGCTCTGCCAAGACTGCATCTAAGCTTTACACCACCATGAGGAGCATACCCTCTAGTTAGGAGGAGTGCAAGTGAGGGGATAAAAAAAAAGCCTCTCAGATACTTTCTCAGTAAGCTGTAGTATTTCCGATGAGTATTTCAGAGTATGTGGGGCCAAAATCTTCAGGATCTGATTTCCAGGGAAAATCACTGCCATTAAACACGGGACTGCCATCCAAGTTCAGTGCCCTTGCTCTCTTTTGAGAGAACACCAGCTCACTGGTGTCTATTCAGTTTTATTTTCACAACACTGTAATAGAAAATAATGGCTTTTTAAATTTAGCTATTGTATCTTGTGGAATAGACAGTTGTTGACTGCCCGGTGCTATTTCACAACACTTGCTGCTGCTCTGCTGTAAGCGGCTGTTCAATTAAAAGGCTGAGGATGAACTTTTCAAATGGCATTTTTAACCCAAACAGATTCAATGTCCCATTCTTAAACTGCTTCTAAATCTTCAGCCTGAAACCAAATACATTTATTGTCCCATTCTTTATTTCCTTCCAAATTTTCAGCCTGACATTCTCCAATAGTTTAGCCTGGCTGTGAATTTCCAATGAAATCAAAACAACTTCAATTAAAATTAAGGTGTGTATCAACTTGTCATTTGAACACCCATAAAGCTGCTGTAACTAGAGTAACTGAGCATCGAGTAGTCTTAAATAAATTCATCTTCCCAGCAAATTGTGGCATCATCTGCTTACCTCATTGAGTGAGAGACTAAATGTGCTGCTTAAGGTAATTCAACAAGTCTGTGGTAGCAAAAGAGCTTCAACCCAAGGTCTTCCAAGTCTCAAATACATATGAAAATTAATACCAAGTGACAGAATTCAGTACAGTAAAGTCTCTTTGAAAGATGAGTTCCTAAAAAGCTCTTACACGTAAGCAATGATCTAGGTAGCTCTGAACAGTGTTCATAAATCCAGACTGCTGCTAGATTTGAGGAGGGAATTCAGCCATAATTCAACTTTGGAGTCAGGCAGCTTGGCTCAAGGCCCATTTCAGTGTAGTTACTTGAAATCTGTGTTCCACCATAGCCTGAGGCAGGCTTAAACCTGTGTCAGACTGGAGGAAAGAGCATGGTTTGGTGTGACTCCTAGCTGGAAACCATTGCCAGGAGGTAACTTGGAACATAGGAAACTCAGCTGCTGATCAAGAGCTCCTGGATAAGTGACTGACCACACGACCAGCAAAAATTTAGGGCAGGCTTTTCCAGAGCTAATCAAAGCCCATCAATAAAATCATAAAAAGCCTCAGCCAAAAGGATGGAAGAAGGGAGAAAGAGTCTAGTCCCAGTATCCAGTGACAAAACATATGATGATGAAAAACACAGGTTGTTGACATAAGATGGAGCCTCTACCACTAAATTCAATGAGACCTACAGCGTGTAATTGAGGCAAAGGAAGGCCAGAGACCCAACCTGTTCCTAAAGACAAATGTGATCTTCTCACTAGGATAGGTGGCCACATCCTGCTGGTGAAGTGATAGTGGGAAGCCCAGTCTGGCACACAAGAAACTGCTGTAACCGAGCCTGGGGCTCGTGCTGGACTTTTAAAACTGCTCTTGTAACTGCAGAGAGAAAAGGGCATAGTCTGGCAGTAGTCCTAAAGATAGCACAAAATAATTGATCTTGATGAGTTTCAACATGGTTAGTCCTGAACCTGTGATTACACCCACATTCTTGGCAGAGGAGGAAGATGCGGTGTTGTGCAGTTAGATGGGCTGAGTAACGAAAGGTACAGGACAGCACCTGCCTCAGGAGCTGTTAGCAATGCGAAACCTGAACTGACAGGCCTAACGAATGAATCCATGCACCAATCTGCAAGCCCAAATAACAGTGACCATGCCCCTAAGCTACTCACCCTTGCTCAGTCCAATATTCAATCTTCTTCTCTTACTGTGCCCAGCAGAACTACCCAGCTCCAACCAGTGCTCCCAGAAATAGTTCTTCTTGTGGAGAAGCAATTCAAGACTTAATTGCTCTGTAGTTCTATAGATAATTGCTGTATTTTACTCACGCTATCCTGGGTTTAATTCAATTTCCCACTCATATCTAGACATTAGGATTCTCTTAAACGTATTTATCAGCAGTATGTTAGTTTTGCTCCTCTTTTCCACGCACAGGATGGGACAATACTGACACCACTGAATAAAAAAATTTCCCACAGCACATATTACTATTTGCATGTGTGCCTGTTCACCCACCCACTTTGCTTCCCCTATAACTGCTGAAACAACCCAATATAGCAGCAAGCGAACTTGCATTTGAAATCTTCCAAGCCTTGCAGCAGAAATTCCACGGAAAATTTTACCATGGGACAGCAGTAGCCCAAGGCCCAGTTGCACGGAGACCAGAACAATCCCTGAATGTGTTCTCCAAGCATGGAGGGGTTTCCCAAAGGTGACGGGGTTTGTAATGTGCCTGGAATGTCCTTTACTTGAACGATGCTACTTGAGAACTACACTGTGCTATCCAGTTCATCTCGGTGACGTGCCTGGAGATGGGACCTGCCTCACAGAAGCCCTTTTATGAGTAACAGTTCTCAGCCCATGAAAATTAACAAAAGTGTAACTGTGCACAGCTCTCCCCAGCCCGCCAGCATTCACAATGAGGGGAAAAAAACCCCCTCCAAACTCCTGTTAAATGCTAGAAAGCTTCAATCAGAGGAATGACCACTTATTCGAAACTCATTGTGTCTTGGGGTTTCACTATGTAAAGCAACTTTTTCTGCTCCTGACCTACAGATCCCGCTCTGACCTCTGGCTTGCTGATAAATGGGCTAAATATTTGAAGTGAAGCCAAACAAACTGTTTCTTTAAACACTTCTTTTCAGAAATTGGAAAATCCTCCTAATGGAATGAGGATACCAGGGAACCTCTACAGGTGATTAAGTTCTTGCTTGTTTTAGGAGGGAAGCCCTGCATTTTGAAGGAAAGGGAGATTTTTTGCAACCACAGACCAAATGTAACAGGCACATGCTACACTGGGACCTTGCAATCTTTCAAGCTGCTAAGGTTCACAGGAGGGTGGCAAGAGCATCCCAAAGCATCAGGGAGTGCACATGTGTTCTCTTCACCCATCCATTTGAATTTCTCCTGTATTGTATTGGAAAGGATAAATAAAATCAGAGCAATTGCAGCATGCCCAGGATCTTTATTCCCAGTTCGGCTTCTGACCTGTTGCGCGGACACGGGTAAAAGCCTCCCCTTGCACTGAGTTTGCTCACCTGTTAGAGAGGGAGATTAACGTCCAGTGGGACTTGGCTTCCTAAATTATTTCAGTGTTTTGGAAAGCCTGACCATAGCTATTTCCTTGCTGTCCCAGGAGCAAAGCCAACAACCGGACTCCCGGCTGTCACGTCAGCTTGCTGTCTCCTTCACGTAGGAGCAGATAACTAGAATTTACACAGCACTCATCTGGAAGACAGCCTTTAAGACCAAGTGTCATGCTTCACTGTACTTTTCTGCAGACCTGATTAAATTGTGGGTAGTCTGCTGGTCTAACTATACCAGTGAGTGGAATGAGTCACAATTTGTGATCCACATTGATGTGCTGGCAAAAGTCCCTCCTGCAGACAGCATGGGAGTGAAGCTAGTCGAGTCCTGGGTGAGGCAGGAATAAGCTACAATGGTTCAGACATTATTGCTCCACCGGGAGCTCTTTGTTGACAGTTACTTGTAGAGCTTGTTAACACAGTTCCGGTAGCAAAACCCCAGTCTCCACCACTGCCTCCCCACTAAACCTTGATGTTTGAAGAAATGCAAAGGTCATCTGTAGAAATGAAGTGCATCACACATCACTGCTCTGCTCAGGTTGCTGCGCACGTACTCAAGTGCCACCACTCACACATGCAACTGTGGAGAAGCTGTCCCACCTCATGCCTGGCAAAATGCTTTCACATCACACGAAGCTGGGGAAAACCTTCATTGCTAAAGCTCCATTCCCTTCAAGAGGCACCCCAGACCTTATGCTTGCACAGAGCACATTTATCTGAGGAGAACCGGTGTGGACAGATCTCCTGTTTATGCCTCAAATTCTTGAATGCAGACATAAAATCTGAAAACAATCCTAGCTGGATATAGCCAGAGAGAAAAAACCTTCCTGTGAAGCACACATGGCCAACACAGCAACATCTGCACAGGTTTGCAGAGCTCCTAAAGCAGCGTAATTAGCCACCATTTCCAGTCATCAGAACTGCAATGTTTACTCCTTTCTCTTAGAGTCCCTTAGGCAATAATGAGGATAAGAAACAACCAACTTTCAGTTGTTGTTTATCTCTGCCTTCACAGTCACAGAGACTAGAGCATAGGTATAGTCTGATTCTGCCTCCGTGGCTCCCTGATGCCGAGTGTTACAGTGTAAAATTAATTCCACACTCCTAAAAGGGGGGTGGCTTTTAAAAATCAGGAAATTGTCATTTTCAAGGAGATTGACACTATCCCTTGGCTACCCTACCTTGGGTCACACTAGACTGCTGAGATGTGTCCTGACCACAGCCTCTCCCATGCTTTTACAAAGGCTGGCATTTGTTACTGCAAACCAGGTGGCATTGCTTACATGGAAGAGCAACACTCAGACAGCCCAGGCGAGTCTGGTGATACTTATCTGCTGGGAACAAGGAGACAGAATCACGGATCAGCCAGCTTTTCTTACACACTATCACTGACCACAATCTCACCCTCAGAGCAAAACCTAATCAGAGCTTTCGTTCTACCCTGACCAAAATGGGAGGAGAAAAGGAAAGAGACAATACAGGATTCAAAGGAGTGGAAACACTGTGCTCCATCAGCAACAGAGCAACTTTATGGACTTGACAGCTACAGAAGGTCATGAGTCAAATACTGCTACTAGACTTTCAAATGAGCCAAGTAACGGTATAAATATTAATAATGTAGAAATTATGCAAGCTACAACAAGGGCAATTATGTCTCACGCTTTGGGCCATAAACTGCATTGGTGACAAGAAAAAATCCTTCCTTTCCCCTGGCATCCAGCACTGCAGCTACATGTAACATTCACCTCCTCTCAGGAGCTCAAATCTTGGGCTGAAGCTTCACGGAACACCTCATGGGAACACCCACAGGCTGAGCTGGTGTCAGAACCCCGCAGCTGCTTCATTTGAGGATCAGGTTAGGAAGAGGTAGAAAATAACCTCTGCTGTGTTGCAATGTTTATTTTTAAGTGGCTCATGCACAACAAAAGCAAAAGATGCAAGAACTCCCCTAAGCCTGTCTTAGTCTTTGGCAGCTCCTCTCCTTTGCAATGTAATCTTCAAACCCCAAAGAGCCATAAGAAAAAAATACTAGAAGAAACACGCTTCAAAGTCAAAACAACCGATGCACGGAGCAGTTCTGTCTCCAGTGCTGCAGGCCAGACATTTACAGAGTGACCCTTTTGCCCCCTCCCAAAATTAGCACAGCGTCTTTGCAGAGGTCCGAGCCAAGCCAGGCTCAGCTGCGCTGAGCGTTTCCTAACTGAGAACTCTTTCCTGGGCTGATTCTCAGCACCTCTGGCAAGGACTGAACTCAACAATCCTCTGTTGCTTATTGTCTTCCAGAGGTTCGTCTTAAATAAAGGATGGAGTGTGACAGCTGGGGAGTAACAGAGAAAGTTATGACACTGCTTCCATAACACACTTTTCTTCAGAAAAATTCAAGTTTTGGTAGTAGTAGAATTTGGATGTAGAGCTAAGATCTGGTCATTCACACAGCAAGCAGGGGATGCAGCTGGGGTCTCCAGACATGGAGTCAACTTCGCACACCACAGGATCGCAAGAAGTAACACCCAACACCTCTTGTGAGTCATGAGCTGGGGCAAGAACAAACTTTAAGCATTAATGAGGACTTGCCAAGAACTGCAAACTCTGGGCAATTTGCAGATGTGGTGGCTGCTCAGGTGTTTGTAAACAGAGGACATCAGGCCTGTACAACCAGTTGTGCTGATGTTTCACTGAAGAACACATCTAACATGGAACGGATTGTACTGTCCATAAAACGCGTGAACCTGGTACTATGTAATGCCTTATGTTTACGCCCTAAATTAGCATTCAGGGCTGTTGACATCCATGCCCAGGCCCCTGTGGGTCCTGCAGAGCTTTTGGTTTTTACTGCTGTTAGGAAGGAGGTGTGTTTATCTTTACTGGTTACTGCAAGATCTCACAGGACGGTAACAAGTGTCCTCAGGGAAGGCACAGCCTTCTAGCTCTTAGCCTCTTGGTTGTTCTTTAAAGACATTACATGGGGTTGAGTTTTAGCCAAGTATGTGTGAGGAAATCTCTCCCTGCTGCCAGGCCAGGATGCTGCCTGGATCACGGATCCAAATATTACCTCCTTCCAGCCTCAGACACTTTCATCCTTTGACTCCCAACCCACATCAGTTCAGTGCTCAGGAAATGGGCTCCATGACCATACCTTGTGGGACAGCACCATGCTACCATGAAAATGATGCCAACACTTAACTGCATCCAGGTCAGGCATGTTGCCCAGCTTTGGGAGACTACTTCTGCAGCTAGGCCAATGCAGAAAGCTTTTCTCACAGCTAGCTGCAGCACTCAGCACCAGATGTTTCCTCAGCATAGCACTCAATGTTTGAAGATATGCAACAGAATTTAACGCGAGGATGATGAAATTCAGAAATTTGCAATAGATCTTGTAGAACAGCTAAGACATTTTGCTCTAGAACTTGAAAAGGAGGCAGAGAGCAGGTCACAGTCTGGGGAACACAAAAGCTCATCCCTGTGTGTTGAGTCCTTCGTTCTAGACCATAGTCCCACTAATGAAGGACCTCAAAGGAAGGAATCTGGAAACCTGAGGAGACTGAAGGACAGAACAAAAAGCAGCCAAAGCTAATATTCAGCACTGGATTTGCAAGAAGGAATAGATACTGGAAATAAATGAGACAGTCCTCATTCGCCTGACAGACATTTGGAAACATTCATCCCCAGCCTTTGCTGATGCCAAACCTTAGCTCAGGGAGGCTGCAAATCACCACTGTGGCCTCCTGAAAACCTTTCACAGGGAACGAGAGAAAGGAGGAAGGCCAGACCTCAACAGTGGGGCTTGAAGCAATCATTATTCAACCATAGGGCCATACAACAGCCCTTGGAACAGTAGGACAGGCAGATACAAGTACAAAGGGATAAACATTTTTAAACTGCTTACTCGGGAACCTCTCTTGCCAGGTGGTCCTGGTAAGCCCGGCAGACCTGGTGGACCCTAGAAAAACAAAAATAAGTATTAATGACAGTTCTGTAACAGGACAGTGCTCCTCAGAGAGACCCAGAATACAACTATTTGGAGAAGACCTGAGAGGAAGGGCTAGTTATAACAGCAGGGCCAGAATTTCCCTTCAACTCATGCTGTTACTATAAAGGGATAAAAACCCACGGACGATGACATCTGCAGAAGCCTGTATTTCCGTAGAGTACAGACAGAGCATCCACATCTTTCTGCTGTGGACCTCGTTCCTGTGATCACAGCTGGGTTTCATGCTTCCACTCTCCCGGACTTGTGCTGTAACACAGGGGTAGGTAACACAACTCTCTCTCAGCTCCAGGGTTTCCTGCTACGTGTGAGCACACAACAGAAGTAGTGTTAGCACCTTGGCGAGGGAGGAACATTGTGTGTGGTAATATATATCAGCTGAGGATGTATAGTTCTTGGTATTGTAGTTCTTACATGAGCTGCAACATAATCACGTCCCAGCACATCATATTTTAAAATATGTTCTGTTCTAAAAACATAATAAAATTAGTGTCAATGTTGGAAATACTTAAATATGGCTCTGTAATATAGGAGAGGTCAAGCCATACATGTCAGAGTCGTGGGGGTTCTTGGAAGAGGGTGAGAACAAAGTGGAGATATCAGGCGCCCAGCTGTGCGCTGATCTGAAACAGGTTAGGAAAAAATACTTAACCAATGAGGTTTGAACTCCTTTGAATTCATTTATTTATTCATTTTTTCAATGGGCTGGAGAATTCAGATTCCTGGAAAGCCATTTGCAACCCTAATAACTCCTCAAATCTTCTTTTCCCCCAAGCCAAATATGTCTAACAAGAATAACTGTTAATTAAAGCGTCTCCCAGAGGATTTATATTCTAGTAGCTTGTTACAAAAGACAAGTTTTCATTGCATCCAGAGGAGAGAGAGATCCAGAGCAGCAGGCTGAAGGATGTTTGGAAGGCAGCCTGAGCTCTCCAACTGCACGGCGGGCAGGAGAGCAGATCCTAGGAGCAAGGCTCCATGGGGGACATGGGTGCATCCCATGGAGCGGGTGCTGTACAAGCCCTGCAGCTGCTTTCTGGCCCCAGCACTGCCCCGCTCCCTTCCCACCGGGTCATCTCTGTAGGACCTCACACACACCATGGTCCTGAGCACAGCCTGCTGCTGCCTGGATTGCCAGGCAGGGCTGCTCAGGCTCTGCAGGAGAGGGTAAAGTTCATCATCTCTAATACAGTTTTCAGGAGTCACCAAGTGCATGATTTAGTAACAAAAAATAAACCCTGGAGACCTCTACCCTTAATCTCATGCCCAGGATGAGATTTGGAACTGAGAAAACTTGCCTGAACCGTATGGGTAACTGACTAATAAATGCTCTCCTAATATTACCAGCTCTCCTATAAATAAGTAGCAAATTAATTTGTATAAAAGTGATCTTTTAAAAACAAGACACCCAGTCAAGCTTGGTACAGTTGGAAAAAAAATCAGGGGAGGAGAAAGCAAAGCCCAGAGCAGATCTCTGTGCTACTAAGTTGTCAGCACATCAAATGAATCATAACTTTTTTTTTTGTCTGTTAGTTCTATTTGTAGTAAAGATGCCAAGAAAAGGATTGTTTAAAAAGTGTAAGAGCCTACACAGCATAGAATAGTTAACGCCCCACACTGAGATGCACAGGGATGGACTTGTACCATACTACTCACTGCTAGTAACAACACTGCTGCCTGTCCTGGAGATTCTCAGTCTCTATAGCCTGGGACCCTTCATCTGACCCCTTTGCAAGTGGCTTATTGCTGTCTAACACAGTATTACTGGTCCTTGTATTAACAACCCTCATTGATACAGCTGACCCTCATTTTAGCAACATACACAGCATTTTAACCTGCCATTGTGCCAGCCCAGGGCCCCGTGCATAATGCAATTATGCAGCTGTGCAAATAGGCACATGATTGTAGGGTTTTTTAAGCCTCATGTATAGTTGTGCTTCAGAATCCCAGCTTTTATTAAAAAAATCCGCTTGCCATTTTAGTTGGGGAGATAACTATTAAAACGTGAAACCAGTGCAACTGATGCAGCAACAGTTAACAGAGTTTACCAAAGATTAGTTCAAATCCTTAACCTTTTCTCCATCAAAACCCACCCCCAGTTACCCCCAGGAAAAGTAAAGAGAAGATGCAACTGTCAGAGAACTGTGTTCCCTGCGTACCAGAATTGAGGTGACCTTTTCCACCTTCCTGCTAACAGCAGCTGCAATTGTACTTGGCCACTTGAGCAAAAATCTTCTCCAAAAATGTGGGCTGTTGAGAATAAACTGAAGTTAACATAAAAATACGGAGAGAGTTGATACCTGCACTGGAGTGGGAATACGGAGTGAAGGGAAAGGCATTCAGCTGGAACAGCACAGAAAGAACAATACATAATTCAGGAGTCTCTATCACTTTGCTTTGGTTTAATATGCCTTTCCTTCAGCTGTTGGTTGTGTTTTTTTTTTTTTTCCTCTCTCCTGAAGAGTAAGAGGAATAAGGTCACTGTAGGATGAGTGGCTAAAAGGTGCCAGCTACTATGGTAACTGCATAAGGCAAGAGCGTGACCACACATAAATTAGAAGCAAGCCAAGATGGAAGAGGACTGGGGTAGCTGGATGAACACAGGTAGCTGTGAAACGTGACACACTGCAAGGCCGCCTTCTACCTTCTCACACGGTTCCTTGGTACTTGGATTGGATGGGGCACGTACTGTGCCTTCCTTGTAACTCATTTCTCCTCTGCCCTGCGCCCTGTACATAATGCTTCAATGTCACCCAGCTCAAGTTTTCAAACAAGAGGCCCACGTCAGACAACTGGCTGTGCCTGGGGAGAGCAGTATTGCAATACACACGAAGAAAAATGCACATCCGCAGAGGCAGCCAGAGAATAAGACTGGATCAGGGCCCAGCTACTTACAGATGATGGATGTAGTCCCACTTAAAAAGTAAGGCTCCAAGACATGAAGAGTAAGAGGCGTCTATCAAGGAGCCACCACGCAGCAAGCTGCTAGAGCTTGCCTGGAGGTGATGTCCATGCAGTCCCTATGCCCAAAAGAGACATCTCCAGCCTCACCTCTGATACAGGGGTGCAGGGAAGAGTTAAACTGATCGCACAGAGCCTGTGTGGACCTTTCCATTATACCCTTCAGAGCATCCCTGGAGAATTCCATAGGAGCAGTGGGAAGTGCTCTGAGAGGCAGGAAAGCTTCCATTTCCTGGCAGCTGGAGGAAGATCTCACTCCTCTGCTCCTGCCTTCCCATTGCATGGGTGTCCCATGAGATGGGCAAAGCTGACGGCCTCCTGCAGCAAGCTACCATTCTGAGCGCTTCGGTTCTTGTCTCTCTGGCTTCTTGCCTTCTCCCTTCTGCAGACTGATGGCAGAGAACACAAAGCTGTTATGGCTGTTATCACACAAAGCAGAATCAGAGATCAAGGAGAAACGTGGCAGAAGCAGATACTCTCTCTCTTCTCAAGCCAAACAGCTGAACTGTTAACCAGCCTGAACAGTTCTTCGAAGCAGCTAATGGCAGCCCCATAAAAGTTTAACCCTTCTCAGTTTCCCACGGTAGCATTAGCAACAATGACTGATCCCACCAAACGATTAGAGGATTATTCTAAGCTGCTGCTGGGAAACTTTCTGGCGCAAAAGGGACTTTTTTCCTTAGCTTTTTGAGCTTCAAATTGCAAATGGAAAATTAAGCTAAGTTGTCTGAAAGGGAAATACATCGGACCCCGAGGACAAGAAAAATCTCACCGTTTCCTCTTGCTGCCGAGATCAGCCAGTTTATACCTTTGCCTCTCCCACGTCGTGACCCTCCTCACACTGCTTCCCCTGCCCACAGCAACGCCGCCGGGAGCCCTCAGATCTCAACACCTGAGCAAGGCTGAGCCTGTTGGGACAGGGCTTGAAGGAACGAGTAATCGGTACAGGAATTGGTGCTGGTATTTGGGAAATGACTCGCTTCCTTTTGAGTGACTACTGAACCAGCTTGCTCAGATATCGCAGTATTCCTGTAGTGGGTTCTCCAGGGACAAGTACTCAGTGTAGTAGCAAATAGCTGACGATTACCCAGGACACGGCTCAACTCATATTTCAGTGCACGCTACAGGCTGACACATCTACACTTAAGGGTCTCTCCAGGTACTCCTGCCTCCCCTGCTCTGTACCCCAGCACAGCATTAGCAGCACAGTTCTCCTCAGTTCCAGAGAAGGCCGCGTTCTAGAGGTGGGCATCTTGCACTGTGTAAAACACTGCAACGACCGAAGAGAGAAGTGAGGACATTCTTCTTTCTCAGACACTAATGCATATGGGAAAACCCAACTTAAATGGGAATTAAGAAAATACATCAAAAGCTTCTCCCCACTCTGGCATCAAGTTCTGAGCAGTGACATTACCCCTGCAGACGGACAACCTCTCTTGTTTTCCTCTCAGAGGAAGGTGAGACATATTTCCTGTGCAAGGCCACCGCCACAAATCCACCTTTTAGCCTCGTATGTCTGGAAAGCACCAGCACGGAGGGACTGAGCAGCTACAGGGGCAGCACTAGAATTAAAAATACCCTGCTTGGAAGAACAGAAGAGGAGGAGATGGATGACCTCATCTTCAAAAGACACACCAATCCTGCTTCACCTCACTGGCCTTGCCAGGCAATGCATAGACAGGGAGACAGGACCTAAACTAAGACCTGGCTTGAAGTACTGCCTAAAACAAATTTATAGTTTTGGGAGAAAAAAAACCCCAAAACAGCGCTTGGGTTACTTCATTCTCCAAGGCAGGATTATCACATAAAATTTGGATATATCTGGGTTTCAACCAGTCTAAAAAGAAAAAGCCCTCATCATTCTGGCAGGAACCGAGATGTTGGTGGAAAGCCAGTCTTGTAATATGATTTCCACAAAAGACACAAATGTTTATTCTGGGTCTGTACAACACCTATCACAGAAAAGTCCTTGTCCACAATTGGATTCCTAATAGAATGGCAGCACAATACATAACAAAATATTAGTATTCTGGTTTGATGAAAGCAGCCTTTCTGTAGAGATACTTCAGGAACAGTCTCTGCAACAGGCACTGCAGACTCCTGAGCAACCTCAGACCTTGGAAGGGAGTCTGAAGGGGTGTGAAGAAATAGAGGGAACCCGTACTCTATCACTCACTCTCCATTTTTAAAGATTTATAAAAATATCTGTATATATTTATACAATACTTCCCTACATTCTTTGCAGCACATTTATCTCTATTACACTTTCAGCTATTGCTGTTCAAAATCAACTTTGTTTTATGCAAATAGAGCTCTCTGATGCTTTAGTCATGTGCCTGCAAAAAGACTTCCCTTTGGGGGTAGTTCTGGTTAAATTAGCAAAAAAAAAAAATCATGATCCAGCTGTGTGAGCAAGGCTAAAACTTTTCCCATGTATTATACAAAGCATGCGGTCTCTTTTATTAATATGACTCATTCATTAAGAGACACGCAAACACATTGTGTGTTCCTTAATTTATCATAGACAGTCAGCTTGAGCAGCCTTTTCTGGTACAAGGAAGACTGGAAATAGGCACTTCATATTTTATCAGCGTTTCCAACCCCTTCTCTCTCCCCTGCCCACTGACTGAATTGGCAAGGATTGCTTCTTTATAGAAGGAGCTGGGCTCCAAGACAAACTGCTCGTGCGGAAGATGGCAGCTGGAGCAGTCTAGACTCAGAAATACATCTGCCTTTGAAAGGAGGCTGCCTGCCAGGGGAACACCACACCTCTGGCTGGGCCTCCTGCCACCAGGGTTCGAACATGGGGCTCCTGGCTGCGCACCACGCCGGGCGGGTGGGAGCTGGAGGCTCCTAGAGCACCCGGCCCGGGACTCTTCTGACTTGGATGCTTGGGGAGTCTTTGGAAACACGCTCGCTCCCTCCCTTCCCCTCTCCTCTTGCCTTACTCAGTGCTTCCACAGCCTCTTAACGAACTCAGCCCACTCCTCTGCACCTTTGGCATCAGGTGAGGTTTTCTTGCTCTAAGAATAATGCTCAGACACTCATCAAAACAGTCAATATGTTGGTTTTCTTGTTTGTTCATAGGGTCAAAAAGCTACGGAATTATAGCCTTATTATATAGGATGAGAAAGGTCCAACTTGGGGTAACACTGTGGACAACCCAGCTAGACCCCAGCTGCACGAGGGCGAGGGGGTTGCTGCAGCTTTCCTGCATCGCACAGAGCACGCACATCCCTGCAGGCATCCCAGTGCAATGGGCAGGGGAGAGACCTACAGCCCCTGAACCTCCCTGTCAAACCTGCTGCTGGTATAGACAAGCAAATGCTACCCCAACCACCAAAGGACTCAGTCACCTATCAACATCACAACCTTACAAGGGTTTGAGGGCTTGACATGCTGGCAAGAACATGCTATTTTTCAATATATATTTTATGGGTGTCCAAGTTACCTGCAGCCACATGCTGGGGTCACATCACTCTGCAAACTGAGCAAAGGGCCCACGCAGGGATGGAAGATTGAGTGATGCTTGGCAGAGGTGCTGCAAGCAGCGTGGGGATGATTCAGAGGGACATTTGCCAGCTGCTGAGTCAGGGCTGCCTTACTGACTTAGCACGATGCTGGGGTGTTTTTTGCTATTTCCGCTCCCCCCCCCCCAAGAAATTCAGAGCAGAGATCCCAAATGCTTGTGGTTATTAATGGTTCCCAAGAAATTTTTCTTTTTTAAGAACGTATTATCCTCCCTCCTCTAGCTGCCCAGCAAACCCAACATTCCTGAAGAATTAATGCTCTGCCATTAGTTGCATGTGGGCTGCAGTGTCTCCATTTCCTGTTGCGCAGCACCGTGGTGGTCTTTTTAGAACAGATTAATCCACCGAGGGTGCTGCCTTTTAGTGCTAGATTAACAGATCCTTTTAGCTTCTTGCTTGCATGCCTCTAACCCTGCAGACACCTCCCTCAATGGTGGGGAAGGTGCCCTTTGCACAGCTAGCATTACACCAAGTTATTTTGGTAGCATTCACAACACCAGATTTGTGTGGAGACCACAGTGCCCAAGTCATCGCCGTCTCACGCCATGGCTGTCCTTCACATCCTGACTTTGGGATGATCAGGATGAAAGATGATCCTTTCTCTCTAAGCAGAAGCTGGACAGGCTGGGTGCTGCTGGCTGCCAGCATCATAAATCATTACCAAGGTGCCCCCAGTCCTGGCTGAAAAGGTAGAAGGCAGTTTTCCACACACACTTCTCTGCCCAGTGACAGTTTTCTTGAAGAGACCTTGTATCAGGCAATACAACAGGAAAAACTAATTAATCTACCTTGTCCTTCCTTCCATGTGCCAGACTGTGAATGATGTTCCCAGCCCACAACCTGCCCTGTACAGGGAAAGCGTCAGGCTGCGATATCCCACGGCAGAGCAGGAAGGGCTGCACTGACCTCATCACAAACGTCTGCCCAACAGCACGAGGACGGCGCCAGGTAATTACTCAAGCACAGAGCATTTATCAGCACTTGTTCTGAAACATACTCGTCTGGCCATAGAAGTGCTACATTAATTCCTCAACATGTCATCCCCATTCTGGTCTTCTCTTTCTCTTCGCACGTCAGAGGCATCCAGTGAAGTATGGTACAGAGATCTCCGAGTGAGTCACAGGAGCTATCAAGCACTCCACAGCAGCCAGCTCCAGCCAAGCCATAACCTTTCCCTCCCAAAGTGCCGACTTCGTTTCCAGCAGTCAAAGGGGATAAGGCCAGAGACAGAGCCTCAAAATATTCTCCTTTCCCTCAATTCAAGACTCTAGTTGTTCTCAGATGGGATGGAAAAATCCTGCCATCTCCTCCCGCAGCCCTCCACAGCCTCAATCTCTTTCTTTGCTATGATTCACAAGCTGAGAGGGATTTTCCACTCCAATAATAAGCTCTTTACATTGCAGGGGGAGGTGGGGGCTTGGAGTCTGGTCACCCTCAAGACACTTGCAAGGCAAGATGGTGGAAAAGGTTAGGACTTCACTGGGCTCAGGGCAGGCCACTCAGATTTACCCCTTACAGGTAAGTCATGTTTTAAGAGAAGTTCACAACTGCTGAATTTCTCCTCTTAGAAACATGACTACTCTCCACAAAACACAGAATGCCCAAAGACAAAAATCACTGAAGCTCATTCTATCCGCTCAGGGTTTTAGCAAAACTTCTCCACATACAAAGGCTCCTTCAGGGATGTGCGCCAGGGAGGTCAGGCAGGAGCACAGGGCTGCCTGCGCTGCATCCCCCTGCCCAGGGCAGGGCCTTCACCTCTCCTAGAGGTGGGACCCTTCGAACAAAACACCCCTCAGGGACTCCCCACCCAAATTACAAGGAGAGACATCACCACACTGCTTTGAAACGGGACAGGCAGGAAACACAAACCTTGAAGGTCAGTGCCCGTTGAAGGCTTAGCAAAACACAACCATTGCACTTTAGGTGTTACTTGCACCAACGAGCAGCACATCTGCAGACGCGAGTGCTGTTGATCGTGCTCCTTAAGCCAGTCTCAATATTTCCATTGTAAACCCTTCTTCCACTATTTTAAGAAGTCAGCTGTAAAAATTTGCTCTGGGCTGGAACTTGGCAACCAAAGACTCCGTCTGGGAGAAACTTATTTTACATGTACAACCCCTCTCTCGTACACACAATATAGCAAAAGGCTTGGGTTGGAACACCAAATCCTCCTAAAAGTTGGCCAGTTTAGAGATCCTGTTTGCATTCTTGCATTAAAAAAAAAAAAGAGACCTAGCAGATAATTACTGGGGCCTGACTGCTTTTAGCATTACAAAATGTGTGTATACGTTTACGATGGCCAAGATATACACCCTGAGAGTGGTTATTGTGTGTGGAATGCAGTAGTTAAATTTATAAAGGAAACCCTTTGCATGCTTTAAGTGCAGGCTTTGAGAAATAAAAAAATAAATTAACTTACGCCATAAAAATGGTGGAGAGTTTGTTTAAAAAAATAAATCCTGAAGCAATCTCTGTACTTGCATTAGATGAAACGCATTCTGGAAATGTGAATTTCAGGTATAAACTAATAACCAGCGTTAAGAAATAGTTAAGTTGTGGGATGTTTTTGAGGCACCTGACTTTTCTTCGGAAGGTGACTGGCAACTCTGCCCTCTTGGCCCTGAGAAACACCAGGGGTGTGGAACAGAACCTCAGCCTGGCCATCAAAATTTTAACCAACAACTTGCAGGAAGGAAGGTGGGACTTTTAAAATTTCCCCCCTGCCTCTTTTCTTAAATCTAACACACAGCACCAACTCTAATCACAAACTTTTAAGAGGCACCCACCATCACAGAGCGCTCAGGTTTACACTGAGATATATACTAAAGCTGTGATCATCAGAAATATAGTAGTGGTTGACTGCTACGGCGAGTTGTCACACTCTGCTCAGCTTCACAGAAACCCCTGTAGGTGATAGTCTGTTAACTGCTTAGCTGAGCTGTGACCAGGAATAGTGAGTAGGAAGAGCCTGAACTTACCTGAGGTCCTCTGTCTCCTTTCATTCCTGGATATCCCAGTAAAAATGGAAACGGAGTGGGTCCAAGGGGGTCAAAGATTTGATAGCCATCAGTTGCGGCTGGGGTTGTGAAGTTGAAGGCCTGTGCCCTGGCTCTGGAGATGGGACGGGTAGACCCCAGGGGCGGTTTGGTGTACACCACAGGGATGTTACTAGGATCCACTTTCCTGGTGGGGGACGGCACGTGCTTCTTTGGAACGGGCCCATTGCTTGGGTTCTGCGGGGTTTGCTTTAGGGTGACAAAGTGGATGTTGCTGGTTGTGTTATCGGTCATCCTCCTCACTGGCTTTACAGTACTGGGTGCTTCAGAGGGCACAATGGTGGGTTTTTGGTTGATCATCTTTTTGGTCACTTGTTTGGACTCCTTCCTTCTGGCTGTGGCAGGGCTCTGGCTTATTGGTGGGGCCTTTTTGGCAGTGGGAAGGGGGGTTTTCTCTATCCGTGTGCTGGGAGTGGGCCAAGACACCCTGAGGGTTGTCACTGTCCCCCGAGGGAGTGAACGGGAGGGTGGCTGTGTTTCAGTATGCGACGGAACAGGAGGTGGGGCCACTGAGACCTTTGTGGCTTTGGTTGTCAGTCTTGGCGGTGATGGTGGAGATGATACCAATGTGGTGGTTGTTGCACCTGAAGCCCGAGTCTTGACGGGTGCAGTGACCCTGCCAAACTCCAAGGATGGGGCAACAGTGGTCAGGTTTTTCAGGCCATGCAGCGAGGGCTCCATATGATGTGGGGTACTCGGGGAGGCACTGGGATCCCTGGGCAGGATGGGTATGAGGGGAGGCAGGTTCGGCCGGTAAGTATCTGCTTGCCTGCACTGTTTTTTCAGGTATTTACAGTAATGATGAGCTGCCTTGGCAGAAGGATAAATATCAAACTGGCAGATGGCTCCTTCAAACTGCACTGAGTGCTGGTTTATCTTCCCGAAGAGGAAAGATCCATGTGGATCCAATGCCTCGTCCTTTTTAAAATGCAAATCCGCATGTACTCTGCGCTTCCCACAAGAAGTAAATAAAGTGACTGTCTGGCCACGGATATTGATGGCCATATTGTGCCACTGGCCATCATGGACATTGTAATCAAAATATACAGAGCGCTTGTGGCCCACATATACTATGATCTTCCCAGGCACAAACTGGACCCCCAGCTGCAGTTTTTTCTTTTTGCTCTTGACAGCAAAGAGAAAAGCATTGTTGATGCGGTGGGAACAGAGGCTCAGCACTAGGAGCAGGTCAGTCCTGGAGCCTGCAGGGATGATGGTGCTGATCGGTGCTTCGATACGTGCTCGCTGAGTGAAGATGACCCCTGATTTGAAAGGAATGACTCCTTGAGGAACTGTACGTGATGAGGACCATCCACTTGATGGCCTTTTCCCTGACAGGCCCAGTCTTTGAAGAACATCCACATCTGAAAGGGAAGCACAAAGAAAATGTGAGGTGCTGGTCAACCCAAGGGCTGGATGGGTATGGGGGTGAGGGTCAGTCAAACCAGTCCGTGCAAAAAGGCAACAGGATTCAGGAAACCCTAACCATCCTCTCATATATATACATTCAAATCATCAGAATAGAGAGCACATAGCTCTTCTGCATGTCATGTAAGGAGCAAGTGCATGCTCAACTTGGTCACTAGCAATTGCCAAAATGCATCAGCTCCATGGTGCATCTGGCTGGCTAGCCTGTGCCACCAGCAAGCAGATCCAGATGTTCTGGAGGGAGCTGACCTCACTACAAGGAAATTTCCCACTGAGAACCAATAGACCACTTCTCTGGGATTTAATTCTGGGTACTGACCACACAGCTGGAAAGGAATTTGAACAACAGACTGAGCTGGGATTGCAAAATTTTATATCCCCGGAAGGCAAGTAACAGAACTTTCAAAGGGAGCTAAAGGCTCATATCTGCCTCTCTCCAAATTAGTAAGAAGCAGCTTTTGATCTTTGAGGCTCTGGAGAGTTTAAGGAAGCAAAGGTGCCTCCCAGCATGAAAGAATTGCACCTAGATTTCACTGAACTGCTTAAGGTTCTCAACAGCAGTATTTTTTTTTCCCGGCATATCATCTTACAGCCTTAAATTATTTTAGTAGGTTGGAGGAACCAGAGTTGTGAAGAGCTGAGAAATCAGTTATGGCTGCCACTGAGCAGTAGAGGCAAGACTTGTCCCCAGCATTTGTCACTGAGGTGCCTTGTTCAAGACAGGATGGTGCCCAGAGGCACCTGTCTTTCTCCACCAGCTCCAGAAGAAGTCTGCAATGGACAGACAAGCAGAATCCTCTGGTTCCTGGCCCTGAGGTTTAACAGGAGTCACACACAGCTTGGAGTCCAAGGCAGATTAGCAGGCAACAGCAACATGATCTGGAGCCAGCTGGCAGCAGCCTCGGCTGAACTGCTTCACTGGGGAAGATGCCGAGGTCTACGTGAGAAAAGCTGCAAAGGTAAATGTGCCCAGACCTGAATAAAAGGTGCTCATGCAACCCAAAGCTTGTTCTTTTACTCCAGCTTGAACATTTAGTCTCATAAAAGATGTTTCCTACATAGTATAGACAAAAAAAGTAAGGCTATAATGATTACCACGATACTACTGCTGTTGAAAATGAGCTAGGATAACAGTATTTCCTTCCCCCTTCCCTGCCGAAACACAACCCCAGTACTTGACGACCAGCTAACTCATATTTAAGTGTTCTTTGGGGAAGCGAGCCTGGGCTGTATAACCCAAACACTGATCTCGCGAGGTAAGAATTTAACAATCAGAAATGCGGCAGCGCCAATCCCGTGCATGTCAACTAACGCCATGGGATGGCAGCTTTTCTGTATTAAAAAGAAAATTAAATCAAAGGTTTTCCAAAGAAAAAAAATGAGCTCCTTCCCAAAATGGGCCTTGGAATTTGGCCTCTTTTGCCCTTAATTATTCAATACTCAGCATAATATCCAATATTTGGAGAACTGGCACTTAAAAGAGATCCTCGGTATTGGCTAGAAGGATTGTAGGCTCAGGCCAGTCTGAGGCCTGTAACATGGCTGGCCAGGAAGGGAGGAGAGTAACAAGAAAACCTCTGTTCCTTGACTTTGGCAAAAACCTTGGCCATTTTTGAATGTAAGAACAAGTCAATCAATATTTACTTTGTCTGAGCTCAGCTTTATCCCCACCTCCTTTTTTAAAGGCAGCTTGGCCCATTTTCTAGTAGATATTACCCTGGAGAAGGTGCATCAGATGTGAAAGGGGATGGAAACGTTCCCACTCTACTAAGAGGGGATAATTTACTGCACAGCATGTGCAAGTGTTAATCAAAGTACTTCTCCCATACTATGAAATCCTTAGTCCCCCACTATTTTTTCTCCCGTATTGCCCAAAGGGGCTGTTGCTCAGCACAGCAAAGGCAGAACATTCCCCTCTCTACGCTGAATGGAGGAATCACAGCAGTATCTTCATACTGGATAATCTCCAGAGCCCATGAAATACTGAAGGCCAAAGCCTGGTTTTAGCGAAGTCAAATGAGACCCTTGCCACTGACTTCAAAGGCATCAGGATTTAGCTCCAGGGAAATAAATTTACCACTTAAACTAGGTGCTAGACTCCCGCTTCCAACTTCTACATGTATTTTTAGGTTCTCCCCCAGGGACAGACAGTGGTGTGTCTCTACTAGGCAGAGATGCTTCACACTCCAGGAGCTGTCTGTTTGGTAGCTGCTCTGCAAAGACATCAGGATGTTTCCCTGCTCAGAGGGTGCTGTTGGTGTTTGCAATACCAATCCAACTGCCTCTAGCAACTGCACCCAACACTGCTTAAGGGAAAAAACCACAACCCAACCACTCCTTTTCCCCTCAAAACCTAACCTACTAAGGTAGAGCCAAATTCTAGATGCCTACGCAAAACCTGATTCAAAGAGACCTCATACAGGACATGTGTGTGGATTTTCCAGCACCAGGTCCAGGCACACAGCTCAGGGCTCCTGTGCACCCACAGCCTGTCTGCCTCTCCATCCCATGCTGACTGCCCTGGGCTGGTGGGGCACGTCCCCCAGGACAGTGGGATGTCATCAACTAACATAAAATGCAAGGTAATTTTGAATTCCTTAAGTAGCTCCAAGTTTAGCAAAGCATTCTTTCCCCTTCAATTTTTTTCCTCTGTAGATTTTTCCATCAAAAGACATCATTTAAAAAAAAACCAAACCATTCACTTAGAGCTGCCTGGTCCCAGGTGCCTTGAAGCTAATTGCAGCATTCCTGTAGCAACATTTGAGCAACTGGGAAAGACTTTTCTAGTAGACTCTGTGCATAAAGTGAGATGCACAGAGATTCCTGAACAACCAACCACATGATCATCTCTGAAAGAGGGGATAAAATGTTTTATTGCTTTCCTTCCCATTGTTTCCTTTCCCTCCCCCTTTCCCCACGCAAAAAGCTTTAGAAGAAAAAGAAGCCAAAAGGCAGGAGAAAAATCACTTGCAGCTTCCTAGATTCCAGCAGCTGAGATGCGATGCCTACAGCTAAAATTGGGTTAAAAAAATTGCTACATTTCCCAAAGTTACTGCCTAGACCCTTAGTCAGTGCACATCAGATGAACTTACCAACCTCATGATCTTTTGGATTTGTAACACTCACAGAAAAATCATCCTCTGCATTCTCTGATTTTCCAGCATGCAGGAAGAGCCCTAAGCCTTATAGTAATAACTGCAGTGTTCTCAAAAGCCCACAGCATTGGCTAAATTTCATCCTCACACATCTCTATCAACAAGCTCTTATTGCTTTTGTAAATCTCCTGTTTGAAAAGCCTGAGCGATGATACAGTCTCAAATCTCCAATGTTTCCTTACAGCCCTTGTTTCCCTGGAAGTTTTCAGCTTCCTGGTACCCAGAAGAGTAGCCTGTCTCTGACCATGGGGGAACCAAGCAAGGTTTTTAAAATTCCTTGATCACAGAGAAAGTATCTCAGAGGGGAGTTATCTACCACACTAAGGTAATGCAGTAAAAGCGAAGTGAAAGGGTTTCCTTTAGATTGATAGTAACACAAGACATGGCACCATCCCATAATTATCACGGGAGTAAAAGGACGGATGGAGATTAATCTAAACACCATATTAAAATCTACTTTAAAAAAAATAAAGAAAAAGAGACGCCAAGACAGTATTTGTTCTGTGTCTTTATGAGCTGACATAAAACTTGCTCTGAAAACTGCTTGACTAAGTATTTCAGCCAGATGTTCACCTCTTTCCCATTGAAGCAGAATTTGGAAAATATTACTTTTTTCAAAATTGCTGATGGCTGGGATGTATTTTCTTCCCCCCTCCCCCTCCCACCCCTGTAAAAAGTGCTCCGTGGGCTGGCTTACAGCTGAGCATTGACCAACTTTCTATTTTTCCTTCATGTTTTGGAGACTAGGAAGAGAGCCCTGGAGCCTGCTAGTCCACTTATTGTTGTCTACTGATGGCAGAGGAAGCAGCTCAGTTCCAGCATACACCCGTGTAGAGCAGACATGTGGAAGAGGTGTTGCTATTTTAAGAGCAGATGGCTCCTTTACAAACAGATGTTGCAGAGATGCTCAGCTCCCACTACCAACCACAAAAGAGGAATTTCTTTTCATTTTTGTTGTATCT
Organism: Eurystomus gularis; assembly: GCA_013400335.1. NCBI lineage: Eukaryota > Metazoa > Chordata > Aves > Coraciiformes > Coraciidae > Eurystomus > Eurystomus gularis. Next base: position 600,913 of record VZZY01006140.1, on the reverse strand, counting down.
AAAGCTTTCTACCTCCTCTTGAGGGGTCACTGGTTATCGTACCCCAGCCTTTCATCCCATCCCCAGCAGCACTGGGAGGGAATGCCTGGAGACGCAGTGTAAGGGCAAGGTGAAGGTGTGTGATCGCTCCCCTATAGAATACTTCCACTGCGCAGGACTGAGCCAGACATAGCCAGACATCTACCACCCCGCAGAGCTTTTCTTTCTTAAATATGCTTTTACTTTTAGAACTCACATAATTTCTGTACGCTCAACATCCTATGTGCCTGCACTGGCACGATCGGGTTGCATTCAAGTCAAGGAAAAACCCGTCTGCCAGAGACCCTTAATTCCCTAATGCCCCTGCCTCAAGGGGCACTTCCCAAAAGCAGTTAAGTCCTAGCAAGTGCAGGTAGATGCCAGCGACATTTTAGGCACACCGAAGTGCTTCATTCCCAGCAGTTCCACCAGACAGGCAGGCACTGCTGGAAATCCTGTGGGGCATGTAATCACCTGTAAAAACCTGGTTCTTTTGCCAGCTGTTAACTGCGTCATCTATATCATCAGTACTGCAGCAATCAGCAATAAACGTATTCATTCTTTGCATTAGGCTCAGACATTATTAAATGATGGTCCTAAACCAAACACCAAAGCACTTGGCTTTTACTTTGGTTGAAAGAGGACAGAAAAAAGAAAAAAATCAACAACGTAATTTACCTTCAGAATTTCCCTGTGTGAATCCCAGGAACCAGGTAAAACATAATACAGTCCAGAGAAAGCAGAATCCCCTAAAATTGGAAGAAGAAAAAGATAATGAGTTTCTACAACATTAGCAACAAAAACTAGCCTCTCATTAACATTAAGGGTCCAGCGAAGTCAGTGACAGCAACTACACGTCTCTGGAAAGTGGAGAACGTGCGCTCAGCAGAACAACACTTGCTTCCAGCTGAGCTCATTTTGCTACTTTAAAGTCATCTAAAGCCCACTGAATTCAGTGGAAAGTTTCCCTCCTGGTATTAGGGGCTGTTGATTAAGCCTTGAGCAAGGACCAGGCTAGTGTTTTGAGATGCAGGGTCACCAGGGCCAGGTCAGGACTTCCTTCAGGACTGCTACTCTTTGGCACTCACCCCATCTGGGACAGAACACCAGAAACGCAAGAAGATGGAGAAATAATCCACAATTGGAAGGTCAAAAGACATGCCAGGAGTGCTTGTCTGTGAGGACATGGGTAGAAAATGGGCTGACACGCAGTGACATGTCACCTGCATCTCAGCAAACAAATCTGGAGTCCTGTTGCTTTACTACACGCTTTAAAATGTTCTAAACATACCAAATCCTACATGGATCTATTCCTCTTTTTACACCCAGATGCAAAGACAAGGGCAGCTTCTGACCACTCAGCACCCTGTGCTGTTGCCACTAATGACTTTCTCATTAGCTTGGTACAGCAGGAAATTTTAGAAAGTGAGAGCTGCAGACTCTGAAGCACAGTGCTCTCACAGGCCCTTCTGTGCCTGAGAGGGAATTGGACAAACCTATAAGTTAGTGCCTTGAATGTCCATTGAAAACAGCGGCAGAGAGGAAAACTTTTACCAGAAAGGTAGCTGAAAGCCCCCCTTCCTCCCTCCAGCTTCCTTCATTTGTAGCCAAATAACGAACATAGGAAACTCCTTGGTTAAGCTCACTTCGAACTGTCAGTGGAAAGTTTGAAGGTTAAATTCCCTCATTTTCTAGACATGGTATTTAAGAGCTTGATCAGCAAGGGCTGCTGGAGGAACAGAGACAGAAAAGTAAGCTGCAGAAAGTTCTCAGCCAGAGGAAAGCAATGTAGGACATCCACAGGTTGTTCTTCATTTCAGCCGAGCCAGTGTGAACACTGAGATATGCAAAGCGATGCCAAAGTGCAGCTTGATCCTCTCTTCAGATCTGGCAGAGACAAATAATTTATCAAATGGGATTAGAGACCACTCTTCTCCTGCCATCAAACCTCAGCTTTAGCACAAGAAAGCATCCTCTGAGACAATATATTAGCCTGGGCCAGACACTCAGCGGTGCAGGAGACCCCTTCCCACAGCTAAAATTAAGCCACTGTGATCTACAGATCAGTGGGGAAACCTGGCCTTGAACGTAAAAATCCATGCAGGAATCCAGACACTAACTAATATTTTAAGGCTTGAAGGGACAAAATACTGGAGCAGCCCTGCATCAGCAGGGAAACAAATGAGATGATCCACATCATTCTTTGCTGTTTCCATTACCCGGACACTGGGCTGCACATTTCAGGAGCTCTGGGGCTGCTTTAGTTCATGCATGAGGGAACAACAGCTTGGAAGAGCCAAATCATGATATTCTTTCGCCATGTCCTATAGCCAGCCATATGCTAACCAAGAAACCCTCACTATGTTCAAGAGATGTCCAAGAAGACTTGGCTGTTTTCTGCCCACTTCATCCCATGAGACACAGCTGTCAGGCTGAAGACACTGCTGAGTCCAAGGAGAGCTGTTGTCCCAGTTCATTTAGGGGATGCAAAGAAGGGAAGGAGAATCGGATGATTCTTCATGGCCAGCTCTAGCAGGTGACCAACATGACAAGAACACCAAGGACAGCAGGAATCCTAAGCACTAAGAACACCTGGAATAAAGACCTTGCTGGGTATCACCAACTGGGTTTGACCGCCTATTGAGAGCATGACAAGATAAGAAGAAGGGGGTAACCAACATGACAAGAACACCAAGAACAGCAGAAGTCCCAAGTGCTAAGTACACCTTTTCTTTGGCGAGGATCAGATTTGTACAGCTATGTACAAACACTGGTGCACACAACACACCTAGCTGAAGTCCGGTCTCTTTTTTGGAGGTTATCTTCACAACCCAAATTTGCTTCCAAAACGCCCATTGACCAACACAGTGAGGGGAACAAGCCTTAGGGGAAAATCCAGCACGTAATTTCATTCCAGTGACACTGACGGGGCTATAAAGGAGACAAATGCACAGCGTGGGATCCAGCTGGCCTCAGCCCCGCTCCTGGACCCCTCGCACAGCCAATACCGTTCCGAGTTGCGAGCGGGGCCGAGTGCCAAAACGCTGAAGAAAAACACTTTGGCAAAATTTACCAACTTAATGGAAAAAGTATAAGCGGCTTCCAAATGGCAGCCCTGTGACTGATGGGGCTGTTAATTATCGCAGGATTTTATAATGCAGGCTCTTTTTCCGTTACAACTCTGCAGCAACAGGATTGCATAAGCAGCTCAAGTAGCAATAGTAAAGCAAGATTTTTCTCCTTATATAGAGCTATCAAACCCACCTTGCCTTTATCTCGGCTTCTTTCCACAACGAGCAATCTCCACAGAGACTCCATCATAAGGTACGCACAAAAGGCACTTATTTGTTTTATTGCACAGGGTCTATGAATACTAGAACGAGGATCCCACTGCTGTAGTCACTAGGTGAAGAAGCGCCCCTAAATACATATGATGTAAGCTCATGGGAACCCTAAAAGTCTTCCAGGCGCAGACAAACTCCCTTTACAGCAAACCGAAGCTACTGACTACAGCTTAATTTTGCTTCAATACTTGTTGCGAGCTCCTGCGATCAGTCCACAGGAACTAATCAATGCCGAAAGTGCAAGGCAGAAGACACCAGAGAGGGACATGGAAGCAAAAAGTCTGGTAATAAACTTCTCAGCCTCAATGGGTTTTTTTAGCATCTTCCCAGTGAGGACCATGCACATGCGGGCAGCGGCCAAGAATAAACATCCTGAGGAGCTCCTACAAAAAGCAACCAGAAGGTCTAAGCACTACTTCTGCCTGGGCTTCAGGACATGCAGGAGGTCCCTGTGCATGGTGGTAAGCACCAATCCAGAGACTGGATGAATCTTGACTGCTAATTAGCATACAATTGCTAAACTGTGCCTTGGGTTTTCAGATTCCAGACTTACTTGCCATCTTCCTACTGAGCATGGAAAGATCAGACTTCTGAGAGCAGCAAGTTGTGACCTGGAAGCTAAAGAAGAGCTATCAACTCTCTGTGCTTGTACACAACGCGCCTTGCTGCGATAGCCCCAGTAAAGTCATGCTCAGGGTGGCAACCTCAAGAGCGAAAGCGAAGGAAAAATCCAGCTGAACATGTTGGTTCTCACCTGACAACCACTGGAATAAAGGACTCGCTGAACTAAGGACAACAGTAAGACAATAGCCTCTAGGATGGACTAGGTCAGGAATTATCCTCAAAGTGCAAATTTGACAAACTTGAAGCAATCTGTGAAATAGTTGTGATCAGCTAATTCTCCACAATTTCTGGAAATGACTGGAACAATTTCAGTTTTTTTAACTCAAGATTTACCATTGCCTTAAAAACCAGAAGTTAAGTGATTTTGACATCTTGTTTGCTTAGATGATGGGTTGAAGCTGAAGAAAACGTTACAAGAGCCCAGAAAAACATTTTGGGTTTTTTTTTTTTGCATTTTGTTTTCTCCTTCATTTACAGTGGGGAAATGTCTTTGAAACTACAAACATTCTTGCTGGGTGGAAAAATGATCCCCCTCCCACCTCTTTGCCATTCAGGTGCATTTTTTTCCATCCAAAAGACCAAAGGCCAGCTGGATGCTGAAAATTGCTTTCCAAGAAAGGCAAATCTACATCTGTAGCTGTAGATCAGAGAGTGTATCTTAAAAGGAGAAAATGTCTCTGTTGCTTAAGATCCTTTGCACATGACTGGAGGTGGTATTTTGTAAGATTCCCAAGCAGTTTTGATAGTCAACAGGAAACAAAGACCACAACCTACATACTGAGGTGTTGAATTGCACCATGGCACCCACTCCACTCATAGCTTTTGGGAGTAGAAATCTCATTTTGTACCAGTAGCATCCTTTGCAGAGCAGACTTCTGCTCTCATTCCAGGGCTTCTGGAAACTGGTATTTTTCCTCTCACCCTCAGTTTCTGGAGAGAGCAATAGGAATATATAGTTACATACATGTCCCTGTATCCTGCATAGTCCTTTGCTGGACCTTTTCTGCAGTATAAACCAGCTATGAATTTACTCCTCCAGTCAAAGACTGTGTCTGGTGAACGCAAGCGCTGCTGCAAAACCCAGCATGATAAGGGGAGAGTTTCCAAGATGACTGATATTGTATTGATTTTTAACCCCCATTCAGCATCTATATTTTTAAGACAAGCAGGTGTGGCCCAGATAGATACATTTCCATGGTCACTTAAAAATACTGAGAAATCTAAGAATGATCTATAAACTGTCAGTATTTAATGGGGAAGAGTAAAATACTGAATTTCACTAAAGCTCCCCAAAAACATCATCCAGCATCAAGTACACAAAACATCCAGAATGCAACCCACTGCTCCAAGGCACATGTTTATCAAAACAGATTCTCAGATGACAGTGAAAAATTCATTGTAAACGCAGCCATAAGGAGAGAAGATGAAGTGGGACATCAGAAGAGCTGCTTGAGCTTTAACAGCACTCTAAGCAGACGGTAAAGTGGAGGGTTTCAAAGATTGTCCCGCCGTTGTTACTGGAGACTCCAGCAGCCCAAATGAAGAAACTCTCTCAAATGGGAAATTCTCTAGACCAGTTTCCAACCCATCCTTGCGGTGATCCTGAACAGGAATGTCTGAATTCCTCCACCCTGCCCCAGAGTTCGGAGCACGTGTGCAAACCTAGAAATTCCCAGGGTTTCTCTGGTACTGTTTCTGCCAAATCTGATCTTAATTCAAAATGGAAATGCCCTTAGTGCTGTGCCTGTAGAACTCTGTCTCAGGGCTTTGACAACTGCAGCCTAGAAAAAGCTTCTCCTTCCTTCAGAGGAGGCTCCTGGTAGTGAATAAGCAACCCACCAGAGCCTGATGAAGAGGAAGAATCATGTTCACAAAGAGGATGGACTTCAGCTCCTGGCAATGCTACAGCAGTAGGTCTCAAGGACTGCAAAAAAGCTTTCTTTCCTAAAAGCCTGCACATCAGCCAGAGTCTGAACACATGAAGGCTTGGTACTTGGTGCCCCAGCACCTATAGCTCCTCTTTGAATTTCTTCAGGAGGGAAAGACAGATCTGCAGTACATAGAACATAGAGATGAAGATTCAATGGGGCCAACCCTCCCTCCTGCTGACACCTCACGCCTTGCTCTTTCAAGGGTTTATGCTGATACCTGCAGACAGAGGGCTGAGAGGTTTTAAACCACTGGTCCTTGTCCTCCTAATTGGGAGCTAGAGTTTGTGTATTCATTGCATAAAGCTGGCCCAGAGCCAACCAGCTCCTCTGGGCTCCTGCTGGTGACAACCTGCTTCCTGCTAGACGCAAGACTTAAATACCCTTCCAGACACCTCCCAGCAACCTTCTACAACAGAGGATCTTTCCTGACAGCCCATTACTTGGTCTCATCTTTGCTCACCAGCCCTGTCTGTCTGGGCTATTGACTTTGCTTCTGTGTGAAGTGACAACACTCACTACTTGCCCTTGCCTTTGTATTCTCAGTTGGTAACTGGAGCCCTCGACAAACAGAAGTGCTTAGCGTGATCTGTCATCTAACTCCTTTTTTGTCCTTCCAACAAACGCCTTTGCATTCCTTCATTTTGTGAATGGGGTTTGGCAGAGCCATATAGAATTCCCCATGGTTTCCATTTGCACTTCACTAAGTGTCCATCATTTCTACTTATGCCACCAACAAACTGGCAAAGAAAAAGAGAAGGGGAAAGGAACCCGCATGCTCTGTGTCTATCTCTGGTCAGAGATTTCCTACAACCTCCTCACCGCAAGACCTGGGCAACCTTTGGTCAATAATGTAACCTCCATAAACACTGCTTTCAAGCAGGGCAGATTCTATTCCCTCAACCCATTGAAGAAAGAGGATGGAGCTGGAGCTCTCTTAAAGGACCTGCTCAGAGAAGTACATAGAGGCAGCAGTAGAGGGAGGACCTGGACATTGGACCTCAGTTCATGACCCTGGCTGTAACAGTGCCCTTCCCTCCTGGGACACAGCTCCAGGAGGCTGTGCCATTGCCTCCTCTCTACCCCAGGGCACCCAGCACCAACACGTTGTTTGCCTGCCTATTGCTCCTGTTGCTGAATTTCTCCAGCAGTGCTGTGAAATGTCCCTAGATCACCTGCCTGGCTGGAATGCAATGGTCTTTTCCTCTTAAAACAGGAGCTGTGCCTTTCTCCAGCTGTTTTGGGCCTTCCCAGGGGCTGACCCACCTTAGCGGTGCCAGGTGGGTGCTGTACCACCGTGTGTGCAGCTTTCCCATCCAGCACAGGGGCCAGGGCAGCCCCAGAACAGCATTACACCAACAGCCCAGGGCTGCGACAGCAAGCAGGCACATTTCAGGGCCCTGCAGGAACATCAAGCCAGCCTCCTCCATGGCCAGCATGCGGCACTGGGGCTGCAAGTGGCCAAGGTGGCACAACCACGGCTGAACGGCACGAGTGCTACGGTCTGGACACGTGCTCAATGCATAGCTGAAAGCAAAACCTCCTTCTGCGGTTTGGCGAGCCTGTGCTCACTAGAAGTGCACCAACAGAAATGATTTAGAGGGGCATTTTAAGCTTACAGAGCCTATAAAAACTTTGTGTTCTTCTGGTTTTACAAGCTTTGGCTGCTTGAGCCAGAAAAAGGCTTCAGCATACCCTGCAACTGCTTCTCCTTCCCTGGTGAGCCAGCCTTCCCAATCCCATCCATGGACCTCCTGCAGGTCTGGCAGCTCCTCAGCCACCAGCCCGGCTCCAGAGGATGCTGTGGGAGTGCTGGGACAAGCAGGACCTCCAGTGCCACGTGGGAATGCACCAGAAAGTTCCCATTACAAGCTGCCTTCAGGCAGCACAACCTTCACCCACCCCAAGGGAGACTCGGTGGCAAGCCCAGGCACAAGCCAACTCTGGGCTCAGAGGACCCTCTCCAAGACTAAGGGCCTCAACAGGAACATCCAGCTGCGGCAATGGTGGGATGCACAACACTCCACCCTGCCAAGCAAATCAAACCCCGGCACCAAAAAGCCCATCGGGAGATAATGCAAGGGCAGCAAGCGACCTCTGCTGAGGAGGGAACGGAGCAGCAGCAGCACGCTGAGGTGGTTGAGCCAGAAGAGATCCTGGGAACAAAAGGCGCACAAATTCGGAGTCACCAGAAGAGCACACGGCGCAGATTCCCCCGTGGCACTGCACCCCACAACCACCAGCCCCGCACAGCTCTAGCCGCGCACACCGAGATGCAGAACCAGACACAGGCCTGGGGCCAGCAGGCAGCCACGCTGCCTGCTCCTGCCTCCCGGGTTCCTAACGCTGTCCTCAGCAGCATCATTGCTCTGGGACCAGAGCAGGACCTCCCTGTCCTTGTCTGGAGCGTGACCGTGGTCAGCTTCTCCATCATGCTCACCAGCGGGTCTCCCAGGCCGCTCTGTGGTGGCCGTGCCCTGTGCCAAGCATCTCCCCGGCACCGGGGCCCTTCCCTTCGCCTCGCCGTGTGGGTCCTTCAAAAGAATCTTTATCTGCCTGTTCCCGTTTCAACTTCTCCATTTTTGACAGACAACCACCCGCACACGGTCCCAGGCTGGCAGCTCGCTCCAGACCATGCCCAACACCGAAGCGGTGCAGCTGGGAGAGCGCTGCGGTTACCAGCATCCCCAGACGTGCCACAGCCACGTTTGCGAAAAAAAAAAAAGTGCCCAAACCCCTAAAGCACGGAAATTCAGTCCTTGTGAGCGCATAAACACAGACAGAACTTCTCAAGGAGCGCTGGTTGCAGCCCCTGGGAGCGGTTCTGCTCTCTCCACAGAGCTAGACAGACAGACAGACAGACGGATGCAGGCAGGGGAAGCGTGTGCTGAGCCTACAAAGGGACTGCACATCCATCCCCAGCCAGGCTCTGCGCTCGGGGGGGGCTGCCCAGGGGGAAGGGAGGGAGGGGGGTGCCCCCAGACCCCCCTGCCCCATTTCCACCCTCTCACCCCATCCCACAGCCCAGCCTGGCAAGAAGCAGAGGGATCCTGTACACAACTTTTTCAAACTGCCAGGCAGAAGAATCCCGGCCTTTCCAAGGGAGTGTCGGTAAATCATCATTACATCCGACAACGCAACCAGCGGGATTAACCCTTTGCTGCTCCGCGGGAAAAATAACAACAACAACAACGACGAATTTAACAATGAAAGTAGTAAAAGCTGGTCCCAGCTGCGTGAGGAGGAGGATGGGCTGAGCGCCTGGCGGGTTTTTTTGGTTTGGTGTTTTTATTTTTATTTTTTATTTTATTTTTTTTTGGTACACACATGCAGGGATAGAAGGAAGGATTTGTGCGCTCGGACACATGAAGAACATGCCACCAGGCACCCGCCTGCCTCTGCCCCAGCCTCAGCCCTCCCCACGGCTCGCCCGCTGCCCGGGAACCGGCCAGCTCCAGGTACCCGTGTCCCCGCGGGACAGGGAGCGGCATTCCCCCCACCCTCTTCCAGCTCCCAGGAGGGGCTGGGGACCGTGCCCGGGAAGGGTGGAGGTGTGCGAGGGGGAGGCGGAATCGCCCGTTCCTGCATCTCGCCTGGGTGCGACAGCGGCGCCCACCCCCCGGAGCGGTTCCCGGGCTGGGGGTCCTTTCCCCGGTGCGTGGGAATGGGGGTTGGTGGAGGGGGGGGGGGGGGGGGATCTCCTCCTGCCCTTCCCAGCCCCGAGCCCCCCGTTCTCACTCCCTTCCTGCACACCGCAGCCCCATTCCCACCCTCCTGCTTCAGCGTGGCCTCCCTTCTCTCCCAGCACATTCTCCTCTCCAAGCCCAGGAGTTTTCACATCATCCCCTGGCAGAAGGAATGTCTTCCCCCCAGCCCATCCCCAGCCACCCGGGAGCGGAGCTCCTCTCTCGGGCCGGCTCTCCGCTCCCGCCGCCCTCCCGGGATCCCCCGGCTCCCCGGGAACCCCCATCCCCGCCCGGGATGCCCCTTCCCCAGCGCCGGGAGAAGTCGGACTTTGTACTCACCCCCTGCCTGCTGCTGTAGCTCTGAGTCTGGAGACCGGCTCTGATTCCGGCTCCATCACGTTTAGTGCATTGTCTCTTTCGGGCAATTTTTGCAGCAATCCATCAGAAAAGGGGGGACAGGCCGGTTTGTGGGTACATCCTTCCCAGGAGCTCAGCTCTCTGCCTCTCTAAGGGGCTCAGCCGTGTCAAAGACACCCCCTGGCCCGGACGGCTCACTCCTTCCTCCTTCTCTTCTGGGTCCTTTTGCTTACACAGATCTTTTAATCCCATTTAACTCCCTCTCGGCAGACTGCAATTACCTTGGGAAAAAGGAGAGAGAACAGAAAGTACACGCTAGGAAGCCAGGCTGGCCCATGGTCGCTGGATTTCTTGCCTCTCTCTCTCTTTTTTTTTCCTCCTTCTTATTAATAGTACAATTTCTGTGATCTCTCGTTTCCAAAGTCCTTGATTTAAAGTGTTTTTTCTTGGCTGTTACTTTTTGTTGGTGGTGGTTGGTTGGTGGTTGTAATTGTTATTTTTATTTGCAGTGCAGATGTGCCTCCCACCCCCCCCAAGGATCTCTCCTCTGGACTTAGAGAGAAAAGGCAGATTTTGAGAAATGAAAATTATTTAAGGATGTCCCTGCTGCCTCTCTCTGCTGCCCTCCTCTGTAATACCGGAGCATTTACAAAAAAATAATACAAAGTAAATAAATAATTAAAAAAAGAGAAACTTTTGGCCAGAAGAGCTGCTGAGAAGCAACCAAAGACCCCTTCCAGGCTCTGAGGAGGAGACGCTCAGGCCCCTGGTCCAGGGGAAGGCTGCTGGTGGAGATCCCTGCGCCTCTGCACTCACCTGCCAGGAACCATCAGCCCTGTGCCCAAACTGGCTTTGACCCACCTCACCACGGGCTGGCGAAGGACCCACGTTACGAGGTACCTGACACAGCTTTCCCCTTGGGCTCAGTGCTTGGTTGGGCATTGGGAAGCCTGTGGAGGGGGCTCAGGCTTGCAGGAGAAAAGCCCCCTGCCCTGCTCTCCTCCTTGCCCTGTCCTGCTTCCACAGGGAATTGGGTGCAGGGCATCTCCACACCCCCCTCTCCACCCAGCACCAAGCGATGGAAGCTGCAGCCTCAAGGGCAGGGAGAGGGGAATGAGTTTCCCTGTGTGAGGTCTATCCAAATAAATTAGATCCCAAGTCCACCTGGAGAGGGACCTTCTGCACGTGGATAAATCCTGTGCCCCCTCCTCTTCCAGCTCTTGCAAAAATCCCACCAGGAGGAGCAGGTCCCTCTCGTCCACAGCAAAGCCCTGAGCTCTGTGGGCTTCCCCCAGGGGGGTGAGGGCAGCCCACCCCAGCGAGCCCTGCACCCCTGGGTGCCCCTCGGCCCTGCTCCCTTCCCCTGGCACAGCACCTCTGCTACCGGCACTTACTTGGCAGCGAGGCGAGAGGCTCTGAACCGTCTCCTCGCAGCCCAGCATTCATTTGTCCCAGCAGCTTCCAGCGACTCCTACTTCTTATAAAATAATCATATAAAAAAAAAGAGCAAAAAGAAGGAAAAAAAAAAAACCCAACGAAAACCCCAAACAAACCCAAACCCAAGCCCTTTCCTCCCTCCTTCTCCTTCGGTCTCAAGGTGCCTCCTGCGCCGGCAGCCAGCGGGTGCCTGCCGGGCAAGCCCCGGCTCTTGGGCAAGCCCGAGGTTCCCCCCAGTTCAACAGATAATCCTTCCCCGGGCCTGGGGCGGGCAGGTTCCCCTCGGGCCGTCGCTCCCCTCGTGGGTCATGGATGCTGCAGAGATCCAGGAGGGAAGAGAGGCTGGGAGCGGGCGCTGGGAGGGACATGGATGTGAAAGAGGTGGGAATTCGGAGGCTGCCCTTGTCCTTTTAAAGAGCTGCAGCCAGGGGACTCCGCTCGCTGGCTGGGGTGCCCCAGGTATCCGGTTTCAGCAAACATCAGCTAATGAGCCGAGATCCAGCCTCCGAGGGGCAGGTTCAGGGCTGCTCTGCAGGCGTGGGGGGCACCCCGGGGCAGGGGTGCAGCTGGAGGAGGGAGAGGAGGGCTGAGGGTGCTGCTCGCTGCTACCCCAGGGCAGGCTGCAGCTCCTCGCAGCAAGGGCTGCAGGGCAAAGGGCAGGTCCTGCGTGGTGCTGAGCATCCAGCACAGCTCTGATGCACCAGCGTGGGGCTGGGCATCAAAGCTGAGCCACCTCAGGGTCTTGCTCCACTAAAAGTGTCTCGTATCTTGCCAGGTTATCCGCCGAGACAGGGGAGAGGACCAGGGAGGACTTGAGTCTGGATATGAGCACTAAACTCACACGCTCCCCATGAAAAAAATACAGCCACAGGTAGGATCAGCGCTGACCCACCAAGTACCTGAACTTGAAGCTAGAGGAGAGTGATGTTACGCTCAGAGCAAAATCTTCAAGGACCCACTGGCCTGACTCAGCAGTGCAGGTTTTACTCAAGAAACCGTCCTCAGAATGTGGCCAAAACTTAAGGTTTCCACCATAAATCAGATCTCCTGTACACATGACATCTTCGGTTACCGTGCACGCTGAGCACTTCTCTCCTTTAATCCATATATTTGACTTAGTTGTGGTTGCCTGCCAAGACTGTGGTTTTGCATCTCCCGGTTTCTATAGGCACGAGATTTTATTCATACCTTTGCTCTGGATCATCTACATTTTGTTTCCTTGCTTGCTGCAACAGATGAAGCTTTAAGTAGCAACAACAAAAAGATTTGAAGCAAGCAGTGTTGTGACTGGGGTAGATAACCAGCAGCCTCGCAGCCCACTGACCTCAGGAAAACCTTTTCAGCCGAGTGCAGCTAAATTACACATCCAGTTACTTGTTGGAAACTCCTATGCACAAACTCGTCTCAAAACCCTCCAAGGGCCCAGGAGCTCAGACAACCCAACCAGACCAGCCTCGAGGATTGGGACTTCAGGGACAAAAGGCAGTCACATAACTTGTCAGAAATCACATTAAATCTCTATTTTTCTTAGCTTTTTTCCCCCCAGCTGTTTTTTCTGTGTTTCTCAGTCACGCATTCCTCATTGAAAAACATATTCTGAGCTTGTTTAAGATAAAGCTTTAATCTATTAAAAACAAAATACTTTGCAAAGAAGCATGTGGAAATTGTGCTGTTGAAGACACCTTATAACCTCCTGCTCTTTTCTATCTTTCCTCTCTCCCAAAAGCAGCAAGCGAGAAAAGAACAAGGCCCTGGCTTCCCAGAGCAAGGGACAGAGAAGAAAGCAAAAAGATGCAGTTGCATACCAAGATGTATGCAGATGGGATGTGCACGCGTAACCAGTATAACCGGCAATGCTTCAGGTCCACAGCATTATACCAAGGACCACCAGAAAACACACATCAAGCCCCATCCTCAAACACCCTGCGCGTACTTAACTTTGCTCAGATGAGCACTTTCAAACCAAACACATGCAGAAAAGCTTTGCTAGCACAGAGAGATAAACGTAGCCCAGCAGTAGGAAAAAGGGAATTAGCTTAAAACAAAAGGAAACCCAACATTGCTGGAGCCAAGACTAATGCCAAGTGAATTCAGGTTCAAAAATTAGACCTCATTCTTCAAAGAGAGAAAAGCCACAACATATGATCTGAATAGAAATATATTTAGCAGATCTATTTTTCTTCCCTTCCAAATTTAAATAGAAGCCATTTTAAAACACTAAATAAACTGAAGTAAATCAGCACAGCAGTGAAATGAAAAAAAAAAAGGGGGAGGGGGGGGGGAGGATTGGAATTGACTGTTCCAGTTTAATTAGCCAAAATGAGAAAAGTACAGGGGAGGAGGAAATGCCACCACACACCACACAACATCAGGAACAGAACACTCGCTTTTGACAAAATGCACCTCTCCAAAAAAGCAGCATGTCATTACTGCCGGCATAAATACAGTCGTTAAAATATTCATCCATATTTAGCCAGTTTCCAAAAGAATCACTACCCACCTCTCCTTGGGCTCCATAGCTTGGTTAAGCATTAAGGCTCTTATTAATACAAATTTGTCTCTTTGCTCCTCGTGGAAAACCAGGCATGAAGGCATCTCGGAGCCATGGCGAGCACGCACCACAACTGCCCTACATGACTCACAGTGCCCAGAGGAATCCCAGACACTAACCCGGGCTTGCCCTTGCTCCTGGTTTGGCTCAGCCTGAAGGAGAGCACTGAAATACAGTTCAACCATTTTTACCTTTGCACAAGTCAGAGAAGTATCCCGAACCACTCACTGTGCCGAGAACTCACGCAGCATTACAGGGATATATTTGGATAAATACCCTATTCAGGTTTAAAACCGTGGCACAACCAGGCAGAAGGCACAGGCAGCGTGAAACCCAAGGCACCAGAAAAACTTGTGGGAGGGATCCAACAAACATGTAAAGGAGAGATAATAAAGAGCCTTTCACTCCCCTCTGGGCTGAGGATCTGCACCCTTTCCCGATCGGGAATATCTAAATTGGTACCTGGCTAAGAGTGGCTGGAAACATAGGGAAAGGGAGCCCATCTTGTGGGAAGCGCCACTGCCATGAAGGAATGACCATCCCTGCGACTACAGGAATAGTAGCAATGTGGTGTGGCCCAGGAACACCTACCACATGGAGCAGGGCTGCTGGAAAGGGTGGGATCCACGGGTGTAAATCCATCATGAACAGAAGCTGAACCATCCACAGAAGCAGGACTCATTCCCCAGGCTGTGCACAGTCATGATTATCAGGCAGTGACCTAAGAAGGCTGTGCCCATCTCCAGCTCCTGGGGAGGACTTGTTGAGGGCTGACCCAACACCCCACATGGCAAACATCAGCAGCCTTGGCAGCAAGAAGCTCCTGGAGAGCTGCAGGAAGTGGGTCTGGTATGATCCCCGACTGCCAGGGCAGCACCGAAACCTTTACACCAAAGGGACCATTTATACCCCTTCTTGCAGCCTTTGAGACAGCCCTTACATGCTCCACACTTTGCTGCAATGCTCTCCCAGGTATGCAATTCCCTGCACTGGATTTCCTAATCCCTACAAGACTTTTCTGTTCAGATCCTGTATTTATCATGACTGTACTGGCACTTCTCACACTCATGAGCTCTATTTGAATGACTGGCACTAGCTCAAACACTGGACTAAATTCTTCCTTGCCCTGTAGGGACTTTGTGATGAGCAGAAACCTGCTGATGGACTTCATTTGGTTGCTGAAAAGTCTCTACACCCATGACAGAGTCATATAGGAGATGTACGGAAAGCGCAAAAATGATACACGCAACCATATTACTGCCCCAAAGTGCTATTTTCCCCCTCTCCACAGTGTTTCTCACAAACCCCACCCCATCCTGCGCCACAGGCTAGCGGTCACACATTCAAACTTCTGCAGCCATTTGATGTAAAATGTTTTAAACTCTTTTCAGGAACACTAAAGGCTTTTGTCTCTTGACCAGTGCTGTGGGGATGCCGTGTCTGGCAACGACTGATCTTTCCGTGCTTTCCAACCATACCATTCACACCGGACTGCCCAGCCAGCCGAGAGGTGGGAATGGCTGTTAATCATTAAACGGAGCCTGTTTCCACTGAAATGAAAGGAAACACAATGTGGTGATCCAAGTCCAAGCCCACTCCTGCCAAGGAAACGCTGCCTGATGGTAACAGCTCCACCACACGCTCCTGTTTAGATATGTAGAGGACTACAGTTTTATAGGATGGCTGTAAAGCAAATTGTTCAGCTGATGTTACAAGCAAGTAGCATTTGTAAAGGGAAAGGCCACGATAGAGCGGTTGCTCTGCATCGAAAGATATTACAGCTCCTAAATGTCTTTAAGATATTAGGCAAAGGCTGCCTGGTTTCACCAGCATCCCTTTACTTTCCCTGTTTGCCCATCTGTCCCTAAGCCGTATTCAGTCTATCCCTGCTTCAGGAACCTATTCAGTCACTAGTGCTACTGGAAAACACAAGAGAGTCAGCAATACTGGGCAGCTTTGAGAAGCGTCCTCCAACCTAAACACCAAACCAGGCTGTTCTGCTGCTTTTGGCATCGCACGGTGATGCTGTGCTACTTTTCAAACCGCATAGCAGTAAAACAAGGCCACTTTTCCCCATTTAACATGGGGGGAAAAAAAAAACCACAAACCACCATCCAAATCACCCCTGGGCTGTTGCACGTGGAGCAGCAATTCTCTCAGTCTGGAGGTTTGTTAGTTAAATGCAAAGGACCCTGTTCGCTGGTGGAGATGGACGTGTGCTATCCTGGGTGAGTGCAGGTAACGTGATCTTTCTCTAAAGAAACAGCACATCTTTTCTTCGTGAAACAGAACCACCCTGAGAGCACCCTCTCCCATAAAGATGGGCATTACACCAGTACGTAAAGTGCTTGGTGATCTAAATCATTTCCTGCATATTGAAGGCAACAGATACTGCGGTTGCTACTACAACATCACATTACTATGCCAGGAATCATAAACCTGCGTGTAAAATATAAGACTCAATCCTGGAAGTCACACATGCACAATGCTCATGAATTTGAGGCAGTGCTGCCCACTTCTAACGTGGTCTGTCAGCTTTCTGGGTATCCCAGTAGCACTGACGTGGGTGTGGATCAGAGTCCCTGCCACACGCAACGCAGAATTGATGTAGGCAGGAGCGGTGAGTCTGACCTGCTCTGAAAGCATCGGAAAAAGGCTGGGTAGCTGCAGGCAACAACATGGGAAGGTACTGACTGTTGAGTGGTCCTTTCAGAGAAGGGATGCTGTTTGCTCCCTGGATGCAGGTGTCTAAATGCATGGGCACGGTGCTTATGGCAGCTGGAGCTCATTTGCATACCCAGCAAGCCTCAAGGCCAAGTTCAAAAGGGAGACAGAAATCAGCTCAGGGCCGTCAAGAGACAGCATGTTACAATGCAAATGCCTGGTGCAAGGATTTGGTGCAAGACAGAGAGAAACTAAGCCTGGGTCAGATTCCGAGTAGTTTCAGTGGGGAGGGGAAAGGAACAAGAGCTTAGAAAACATCAAAACAACTTTGTTACCACCAACATTCAAGGTAAAATTATTTAAGACAAAAAGTTGTTTACAAGTAAAACAAGATATATTTTTTTAATTTTGGAACTGACAGCTTTTGGAAGGTTGCCAGCTCCAGCTACTGCAGGAGACAGAACTTTGTGTACTGGTGTTGGGAGGATTGTGGGAGCACTTTACTGGTCAAAAGGAAGCCCTACCTGCCTTGTGTCAGGAAGACATTGAAGTGGAAAGGATAAGTTCAGGGCAAAATGAAGGAAGGGTGAGACTAGATAGAGCTGAAACGAGCATCTCTTGGGCTCCAAGCTGCACAGGGCTCACTGATGACACCAAAAGAGCTTCTGTAGCAGTAACGAGGATGAGATACCCCTTGCACGTACACGCACGTAAGGTAAGCAAAAGCTTGTACCCCACTAAGCTCAGAGGCATCAACACCAAAGCAACTGCAATTTGGTTTCTGTAGTCTGAGAGTAACTAAGATACAAACCAACTATATCAGAGAATTGCTTAATCTAAGCTACAACGCCTTGCTATGACACTATGTCCTTTAGTAATAGCATTTGGCTATTTCTGCAGCCATCACTGTTCTGATGAAAAGTGACGTGGCTGGTTCATTGGAAAGAGGTATTGCCTCATTTCTTAACAGCTGTTTGGTCCTGGATGTCTCAGACTGAACCCATTGCTCTTCTCTGTGGAGGCAGCAGTGTGCAAGGGATCACACGCTAACCTAGATCCCAGCAGAGCTCGGGTTTGGTTTTCACTATTCCAGTGACCTGCAGGGTGACCTGAAGCAACTTAAACCATTGCTTTTGTGCCATTATTTTCTTGTCCCTAGAGTGAAGCTTGTGATATAGATCATCCTATGTGTAAAGAGGTTTAAGACCTTCAGACGCGAAGCGCTGCCAGTGAACTGTTATTGCTTTCCTATGCAGAGCTGGCAGCGGCCTCTCCCGCCACAGAAAGTGTAAATCTATTTCCCAACGAGCTTTTATATTCACTACAACCTGCCATCATCCAGATGCACAGTTCATTAGAGACTGTTCAGTTTTATCTTGCTGTAAAGTCCCGTGTAAAAAAAAAAACAAAAAACAACAAACCCTGCTGATTAAACATGCAATTCAAAGACATCTTCTGGAGCACAGCAGACAATTCCTAGCACTTTATCTGCACGGACTGAAACGCAATCCGTGCCACTTAGAGCAGAACAATGCTTGATTTCTTCATACTTTGCTTGAATTGTTAACACAAAGCAGAAACACGGCCCATTTTCACAGAGAAGTTCTCTTCTGACATACTCAGTATGTTAACTGAGAGTATACAAATCTGCTTCAAAGCTAATAGCCTTTTTTTCCTCCAGCAAACACACTTCATATCTGCACACTCTTGCTCCCTTTCCACTTCAATAGCGATAGTATTTGGTAAAGCTCTCCAAACTGGAGCCACTGGCAGAAAGACTGTATTTACTGATGTTTAGGTAAGAGCTAATAACAGACCTGGTTGTGTCTCTGTTCCTCCAATTCCGGAAAAAAAAAAATCAAGTCAATATTTATACACTCACTGGTGAAATAAATCCCCTCTTCCCCCCCCCCAAGGAGAAGGAAATAAAATGAAGTGATTGAAATGGGATTTCATGCTTATTTTTCTTCAGAGCTTGGAAGGTGTTTGGTTGGTTTTTAACTTTATTGTAATTCAAATGCAATTGTACTGTACAGAGTGCATCAAGGCAGCTTGATTTTTATTAAGCTGCCTTTTATTAAGGACCAAAAGCCCAGGAGCCCTTGCACACTGCTAGACTCATCAGTAGATGTGGTGGACACAAGGCTAAGGTTTGTCAGGGGCTGGATCATCTCCATTCCCACTAAACACCCTCTTGAGATGTGCTCAGCTCAGCCTGGATGGAGCTGGACTTGCTGAGCAAGAAGTGGTTAATGTTCCAGCAAGTTAGATACAGTATAAACAATTTAATCAGCATTGTTCTAGTTCTCCCAGCATGGAGATCCTGTCCAAAGCCTGTCAGGGCCAACGGAAAGACTCACATTGACTTCTCAGGCCTCCAGAACATGCTCTGGTTTCACAAGGATTTCTTGCTTGTATAGGCCTGTGGCTAAGTCCAACCTTTCTGGTGCACAGTTACTTTGAAAAGGAAAGATCTACCAGTGACAGATTTGCTCCTAACCTCTGTGACAAACCACATTGCTGGTCTTCTCCCTCCACCCACATTAAGGCTCTCGGGCTTGTCTGTTCCATGTGATTCATAAATCCCTTTACTAAAGCAATAATCAGAGCATCAGGGACTCCTGATGATCCCATCAACATGTGTGTTGAAAGTAGTTTATCTCTGCCAAAGGCAAATCCCCCTGAACCGCGCACCTGGACCAAATCCCACACAACTCCGCAATGCTTCAATTTCCAGTGTGAGCTACTTCATGGCAGCCAACCAGAGTATTATGTGCTCAGCACGATTGGCCCCTCCGCACCGTTAATCAGGAAAGCCTTTATTTTAGTTAGGATTTTCCTATCAAAAGTATCTGTTGTTCAATCCTCTGTAATGAAGTCACTATTCCTATTATTATTGTTTTAAATAAAGAATTCCAAATCCTTTTGCACAAGATACCTAAAGTTCTTACAGAATAGAGAGTTATGGGGATGCTTTTCACTAAACTGCCAGAAAACCATTTCCTGGACTAGTTACTCTCTAGCAGGCTGTGTATCAGCTGTCTTGACAAAATTTAGGAGGATTTAAACCACCAAACTTGGTCTTGATATGAACTGTCAGAGTGCCACTGACTGCAGCAGGGCATTCCCCATTCACCACGCAGAGACCTGGGAGCAGATTTGTATATTCTTGCAAAGAGAAATAAATATATAAATGCTGCCAACACTCAAGAGCATCCTCTCTGTACTCTCAGAAAAAAAAAAAAAAGAAAAAAGCAAGGCATGAAGGTTAGTAAAGTTGGTTAATATCTTACATTTCCACTGCTGACAGTTACAGCAATAGAATGAGAAAGTTCTGTGTTTAGCTGAAATTGATGTTAGTGGAATAACACAGAGAATTTGGCTCTTTGACATTTCAGAAGTGTAGCCAAGGGGGTAAGCCTTCATTTGCAGCATCTCGTGGCATCACTACAGAAGAGCCATTATACAGACCAAATGAAGACATTTTTAAGCCTACTTCCCATCTCCCATTCCCCCAAAGTCTGTGGGATCAAAGAAGAGCCTTGTCACTGTCAAGGGTTACCTCAGGGTCAAGTTCTACACTTCAAAAAACCAAGAGAGAAGCACTGTTTACTCTCCAGTTTCTCAGAAAACAGTCAAATCCGTCTTCATATGGAAGATCTCATTTGTGTGTCATCAGCAAACTTCTCTACTGGCAATCTCGCCATGCTTCAAAGATTTACTTCATATGTAGATGAAATTTATGCTTTATCAGTGTCATCTCGCTTCATAGCCAGCCTGAACACTTGCCTTTCTTCTCTTATATTTTTTCTGGCATTTCTTTATTATGAGCATTTATTATGGCATTTCTTTATTATTAATCTAAACAAGAAATAGTTTAAAAGGGCAACCTTTAATCTCATTCCATTGGCCAGTGTATCTTGAGGTGCTCTTCTCTAAACAACTCTGACTGTGGCTCTTCTCCCATCAAATCCCACGCTTAGCACACAAACCAGACCAAAACTCACTGCGAGACTTGCATTAATCAGCAGAACGGCATAAATGAGACTACTTAATACTTTACATCTTCAAAGTCTTGAATAAGCAACACTACTTTGTTAATATTCTTGTCGGTGGCTACGCCCCTGGCAGGGAGCAGGTAGAGTCTTTTCTCTGGACTGCTGCTGTCACGGACCTGATAGCCTCATAGTCAAATGACCACTGCTGCCTCCACCGTTAATTGATGTGGGTAATGTGGCTCTCACCTTCGCTTTTCTCGAAATAACACACACGAAACACCCAGACCAGTCACCCCCATCAAACGCATGATGAACAGGTTGTTAGTACAAAAAACACTTTGATGCCCCTAATGCGCCTTTCATCATCGCAGCCTAAAAGCACTTTGCAATTATTAACGTGATCCCTAATTCATCACCCGCCCACGCGGTTTTCCACCAGCTGGATATACAGAAAGCCCCAGATACATAAAGGTGCAGCTCTGGACGCGATGCCTGAGCACTCTCACATTCCCAGCGATCTCTGGGAGCTCTACTTATCACCCCTGCTTCAGAAAATAAAACCAGACCATTAGGAACTCATCTCATCCTGATCATGAGTGCAAAGCAAGAAGAAGAACCCAGGAATCTGTCCCCATCGTGCCACAAATCCACAGAGCCTCCCCTTCACACCATTGCACTTGGTAAATATTGCTAAACACGCCTGCCCTGTGTCAGCAAAGGGACCTTGGGGAGAAAAAGTTCCTCTGTTCTGTCCATCTCTTCATCCTGAGCTGTTTTTTTTTTTTTCTAAAGATGCCATTATTAAACAACAGGAACAAACTAGTTTCTGGGTAAAACTTTCCCCAAAGTAGGTGGAAAATAGCAAGAAATGCCAAGCTTTCTATTTATCGTCTCCTTTAAAGAGGAAAAAAACATTGAATTAAAATATTTGTGAACGGTACTGATCAGCATTTTATTTTATAGCTTTGATTTTAAAATATTTTTTTTTGTCCAGCAAAGACCACCCTCTTCCCCCAGCAACACTAGGAGGGGACTATGAGCAAAATTATAGATTCCAGTGTTTGCAAGAGAACCACAAAACCTTAATTACAGTTATTGACATGCCAAACACACACTGAAGGCTTAATCTTCCCTTGGCCAGAAACACAAAGCAAAGGTAGCAAACCAACATCAACCAACCTCAACTAGGGACAACTTATTAACGCACCAGGGCATGAAAACACGCCTTGCTCACCCTATCACAACCTGGAGGAGACGCTGGTGGGAGCAGTCGCTCCTCTCATCCCACCAGGAATATGGAGCTGGTTTGTTTAGGGGGTTTTTATCCCCCATAGAGTTGCACAAGTTTCTCCCAGAACAGGCCTGAAAGAGCTCCTGTCTCTGCTGTGGGATTCGGTACCTGTGTTCTGCACCATTAACGCATCCGTGCTGCTCTCAGACCACGTGCGAACGCCTCATCCACCTGGGTGCCACGACAGAGGTGTTGGAGGGAAGAAGCCTTCGGCTGTATGAAAGCTCTGCAGATAGAGGTGTGACACTCCTGGGAATTACCAGGTGTCTGAACTGTTCTGCCCCAGCCCAAGCCTGTTTGCTCGCAGGCTGTGCTGGCAGATCCTGAAGGAACGGTGCTCGTGGGCAGCTTGCTGCCCCCCGGCTAGACTCTGTGCCACCAACAGCTGCAGTCACATCAAAGGCTGTACCTCTGAAGTGATGCTAAAAGGGTTAGAGATGGTGAAGCATAAGCTGGGGTGTTCCCAGAGAGCCCACGGAGGCTGCTGAGCATCAGTCTCTCCAGAGGGATCCTGGACGGAGTGTGGCCACGTGGCACTGGCTGAGCACACTGTGAACGGGGCCCAGCAGCCCCACTGCTCTCTGTGATTTATGGTCTGTCCTGCTGCACTGCTCACACCGAGCCCCACAGACTGTGAACGTGACCTTGTGACAGCCTTGGAAAGACAGGAAGGAGCCCAATTAATCAGGGAGACAAGGTGGAGGCAGCAGCAAGGACTTGGTCATTGTCACAGGCAACAACTGATACAGAGCTAGGGAGAAAAAACACAGAGCTACCAGAAACAACCCAGCCAAACGTTCTTTCATTTTCATTTCATCCACGTGGGAACTCCTCAGTTTTGTCCCCACAAATCACAAGATGTTTTCTGAGTAGCTGGGGAAGGCTCTTCAGCCTGGGCTACATTTTCCCTGAGGCACTGCAGCCCATCACCTTCCACGGCAGCCGTGTAGCCACGTTTGTGCAGCGGTTCCCAGCACTCTTCACAAACAACAACAGGCTGGACCACAAAGCCCTCATTTAGATTGGAGGGAGTGTATTCATGCAAAAACCCACAACAAAAAGCTTTTTAGACCTGTAGAAGTAAACAGCTGACCACAGTTGAACATGTTTCACTCTCAAACCTGGCACCTTGCATCTCTTCCGTGGGGCTGGTAAAGACCATGTACAGAAAGACCAAGGACTGGATGTTCTCCACTGAAGACCTGGGCTGTGTGGTGCTTGAGGGTCATGGCTATAGGGGAAGCAAGCTCAGGCAGGCTTAACATCAGCCTGGGTGCTTCCAGCCCCCAGAAAGTCCTCACAGTTGCCTTTTTTCCATCAAAGGACATTGCCTTATATGCGTACTGTACAGCATGGATGTTACCTACACCGCTTCAGCACCAGTTCCCTCCCAATAGCCTGTGGTTTCCACACCCTATCTGTTTTATGCAGCGGTGTTCATGTGACAGGCTTTGATGGGAACTGTTCCCCAGCCAATGCACAGGGTAGACAAAAAGCTTTTGTAAGAAGGGGGAGGTCGGAATTAACCCTTTTCTGTAGTGAACTCCATGGCACGTACATCTAGGAAAGCTGTCGCTTACCAGCATGGCCCAGTGCCCAGCGTATGCTCTTGCTGACACACTGCGATTCATAGGTGACATCTGCAACCCCAGACGCAGCCAAGAGGCTGCAGTAAAACTTCTAAAGAAAGGAGATGGCCAGTGTTAGGCAAAGCAGAGACCTGCCTAGGAGAAGTGCAGTACCAACACCTTAATACGTGGTTATGGCAATGCCTGGTACTCTCGTTTGCAAGAGTGATCAAAGAAACCTTCTTAAATCTAGAGCAGAGACAGTAAACTGAATAAAAGCAAAAACTGAATGGGCTGGTTATGGAAAACAGCAGTATTATACTTACTTGTTTCTCATCTCCTGTGCACCAGCTTTAGTCCACTGAATAGCTACAGAATTCACTGGCGTTATTCCTAATTTTACAATGATTTGGGAGAAGAGGGGACAAAGGCAAGCAAACAAAGCTAATTGCCTTCAGTGTTTTGTTTATCTGGTTTTTGTTCAGCCAAACAAAGAGGACGTTCAGGTCCAAGCTGACTGTGGAGCCACAGAACTCTTTTGCTCGGCTGGTCTGTTTAAAAACAGTTTGCAATTTTGGCATCCAGCATCTTCAGCAACTACCACCAGCACGTACTTTCTTATCTCCATCTGGTCACTATAGAAACTCGGGTGACTTCAGCCACTATTACTACAGATTAATCAACCTTGCAAAGCCCCACCAAAAAAGCAGGAAGTCCCCCAAGAGCCAATCCCTTGGTCATGAAAAGAACAAAGCCAGGACGAGATTAATCACTGGATGCTATTTCCAATGCAAAAGTCCAAGCAGGAAAAGTCCCAATTTTAATAACAAAGCTGTGCACTCCAACCCATCCATACCAAGTGCTTTTGTTCTTAGTGCCAGAGAAGAACACACTGAGCAGAAATGTAAATAATATGGCACACTACACAGGGAGAGCATGCTGCTGGCAACAAGCAGTGGAATAAGGACTACACAAATCACAACCAACCAGTTTAGCCAGCTTTGGTTGCCTTCCTCACATCAGCCAGCATCTAAGAATTCCCAGCACAGTCTGAGCAAAGCAGCAGAGTTTCCAGGCATCAAGCAGAGAAGCAAAGCAAGGAAGAAGGAGTCTGGGAGGGCAAATCCAACTTGCTGTGATTTCTAGGGAGGAGCAAAACACCTGGTTGAACACAGATGTGCCAAAGGTGCCAAGAACTGAGGTCACCTATACCTGCAAGAGCCCGAGAGAGACTCTAGTAGATGCTAAGTAACCTGGTGAGAAACAGGCAAGGCTGTCTCCATGTCTGTAAGGAAATGGCAGCTGATGGGTGATGCCGATGCAGTGTCAGCAGTTTGGCTTAGCCATTGCATGTCCTCAAACAGAGAGCAGTCATTGCAGGGCAGGTGTTAAGGATCAGAAGTGCTCTGCTACTAACTCTTAGAAGCGTATAATAGTGAAGGTTTCTCATAAGGCTCTGGGACCGCAAGTGTTCTTTTCTCACTCAGAGAAATCAAACAAAATGTATCGGTAGCAATTTGTATTTCTAGAAGGAAAAATGAAAAAGATTTGAAAAGACAGCTACTAAACAAAGCTGCAAGCCAGAAGGCAAAGAAAAGCAACCCCAAATCTATTCTCTATTATGACATTGTGAGCATGACCTTAGGCCATCTGGAAACTGGCATTGCCAAGTACCTCCTCACTAGACACTGGCACAAAGCTTCTTGACTCCCATCAGAAAGAGCAGTTGGGAGGCTCAAGGAAGCCTCTCTGGTACCTGCATGGAGCAGCCAGGACAGGCTGGTGGAGCATGTCCTGCACACCCCTCACCCAAGCCTTAATACTGGCAGAAACTCATGGAGGCTCTGCTCAGGCAGTAACCTGTATCCTGATGCCACCTGCTCCTGTTCTGGGACATAAAACCAAGCCTGAAAATTGGCCTTTAATGCAGAGACCGGGTGGAGTTTTAGCTCTTTCCCAACACTTGTGATGCCTACTGGCTTAGGCACGTTTCTCAAATGAGATTTTACATTAATGGTTTAATACTTCAGGTTCCAAAGCTTGGAAGTTTGGAAGAGTTCTTAAAGTTAGGTTCCTGAATGCTTTTATGTTTCTAGAGTACAAAGGCTGCCCTGTGGCACTAAAAACAGAAGTTGGATTTGGATGAGCCTTTTACAGTGTCCAGGACAGACAGGCAAAAGGGTGTCTAACCAGCTCAGGGCTTGTTGCTCAGTAACCATAGCTGCTACACTGCCTACTCTACAAGAATTTGCCATTAATCCTTCCAGCTCAACTATAATAAAAAGACTCTTTTAAAATTTATATTATTTTCTATTTACACAATCCTTTTTCAGAGTGGACTCGCAAGGAGCAAGGGAAGGTAAGAAACAAGGAGAAGCCAATGCAAACAGTTTGGGAGGGACCCTTTGAAAATCGGGTGAGTTTCAAAGATTTCTCTTTCGAGTGTCCTTCACTTGCCTCACATCAGGGAGGGAGCATAGAGGAACTAGGTCATGGAATCTGGGGAAAAGTCAAACAAGAAAATCTCAGCTGAAACCCCTGAGGTTACTATGTCATGGTCCTGTTCCAAAAGGCAGAGTTGCTGCTAAGCTTGACTGCAATGTGAGCAAGATGGGCTTTAAATAAACTAAGGGGGTGGAACATATTAATGTCCTGCCCAAATTGCTTTTTAATATCAAGGAAAATGAGAAAGAAAAATTGCTTGCGGGGCTTTGGATAACTAAACCACCATTTTACATTGAGATGAAAGCCAGGAGGGTAAAGGAGAGCAGCAGCCCACTCTAAAGTCATGTTGGACGCAGACCTGCATTTGACAAAAGGCCTTTGGGTCTTTGTAAGGCTCTTAAAAACAAGCTTTCGTTAACATAACAGAAATAAAGCTTTTAATCTCAGTTTGTAAACACAGATGGAAGCTAACACACTAATGCCAAAGATTTTGAAAATGACTTGGTTCAAGGTGCTTCCACTTTTGTAACCCTACTTGTGATTCCAGAACAAAACCCATTGTTTCAACAGCTTGATTTTCCAAAAGCACTCCACCTCCACACCCAGAAATTCTTCTATACATAGGAAAGCGTTTCCTACACCTAAAAATATTCATTAGATATCCTAACACTTTCCCTATCCACCACTTTTTTCTTCTGATTGTAAAAGACTGATTGACAAACACCGAGCATCATTTTAACCATCTTACGATTTGAGATTCCTCATTTTTCTCCTATGTGCAACAGGCACAATATAACAGATGATTGTCATTTCTCATTTCCAGGGTTGTTGCCAACATGCTTCACTGTCCCCTCCTGACAGATGTCCCCCAAAACCACTGGGTGCTCCCCTTGGTTTGACTGGGGTAGCACAAATACAACAACTGCCCTGATAAATGCCTTGGCCGGGTTCGGAAGACCCCTGCTCCCTCCTGGCTTTCTGCTCCCCCCTTAGCCATCAGACAAACAAAAGAGACTTTTGCATAAAGCAGCAAATCCAGCTCAATTTTCCACAGTCTGTACCTTTGACTGTCAGCCTGTGGAGCTCCCATAGGACCTTGCAGGCTGGATTCACTGCTCCTACCAAGCAGCGCGATCCTTGCCCTCACCACACCCAGCACGAAGGTAAAACTAGCAGCATTTCATGCTGTTGGTTCTGGGTCTGTCCTGGGACATCAGAGCAAGCTCTGAAGTAGCCATCAGCTCAAACCAGATCCAGGGTTTCACCAAAAAGTTTTGTCTGGTCTCACTTTCTGCATTTCAGCCTGACACAACCCAGGTGTTTCCTCAGTACAAGGCTTGGCAGTTGCAGGACCTGCAAGTTTCTCCTTGGTTAGAGCATCCCAGAACAATCACTGACAAGGATTTACTGGAGTTCAGAGATCATACCGGATGGCAAGAGACATTCACAATGGATGTAGGAGGCTCAAAATAGAACTTACATTTTTTCCTGGACTTGCAGTAACTACGGTTGCTTTAACACATGCCTTTTCCTCACTTCTGCATCCTTGCGTTAACCCTTTCTCTATTATATACATCTTTTCGCCACGTCCTTTGAACTGCAATAGATTTTTTTTTTCTAACAACCTCCCATACCATCCACACCAACAGAAGTTACTAGTTTCCTTAGGACATGTGTGTGCTTACAGCAGTATATCGCCTCTACATTGTACCAGAAAAAGCCTGGTCATGTCCAGCCTCTTTTTTTCAACATGTTATAGAACATGGGTCCTCAAACTTTTTAAACAGGGGGCCGGTTCACTGTCCCTCAGACACTGTCAGGGGCCGAACTATAGTTTGGAAAGAAATGAACGAATTCCTATGCACACTGCACATATTTTACTTGTAGTAGTGCACAAAAAAACAGGGAAAAGAATGCCGTATCCGGCCCGCAGGCCGTAGTTTGAGGACCCCTGTTATAGAAACTCCAGGCACCCAACTGGGGCCCTCATTGTGCTCCAGCCGAACAAGTGTAAAGAAAACGTTTCCAGCCCTGAAGATTCCACAGCTGAAATGAAGACAAGGGGGAAAAAAAGAGCCCTGAGGGGACACTAATGCTAGATCACAGAAGCCACAAATTTCACATCTTACCTCACTTTCCTTGCTTATGGATGAAGCAAGCTTAGAAACGACCTAAGACTTGGACAAGCTGAGCACGCCCTGCCCAGCACATTTTCTTTTTAGTGCACTGAGCTGAAACACACACACATTATAACTTTCTCAGGCCACTCAAGAGTATCATGTCACAGTGATTATTCCCTGTTTTAACATCATTAGGCTGCATGTATGGGAGTCTGGCGGGCTTTACACACATCAGCCATGTGCTGAAGATAATGAGTTGCCTCAAATTTGCCAATTTATTTTTGGAAAGTGGCTGATAGAAGCTGATAGTTCTAGCTTTGACCCACTGTCCCAGAGAAAACCTTATTCACAGCAGCCAGAATATTTAAAGAACATCATGCAAAAAAAAAAAAAAAAGCAACACTAAAATATAAACCTAGAATTCCTTCACCAAAAAAACCCCTAAAATCTGCTGTGGACATGAGAGGGAGAAGCTCTGGTGCTGTGGACAGCATCATGCCATAAAGCTGCAGATATTAACTGCACCTTCCTCCAGAGCTTGTGACAGGGCTTTTGGCTTCACCGCAGGTTCATTTACTGTGGAGACAAGCGTGGAGTTCATCTATGCTTTCTTGCCCATTATGCATTCCTCCCTCCCTGTTCCAAATTAATGAGAGTTTCTGCTCACTCAGCAGAAATGAGACTGGTCTGCTTTAAAAAAAGGGCAATTAGAAACTTCTGCTTTCACTGGGCTTCTCGTGTGCCAGGTGAGAACAATAGTGAGAAAGCAGAGAGGTAGGGCTGGGGGGTTACGGGAGTCTCCAGGCATCCAACATCTACAGCCAGCAAGGTTCTCACTGGCAAGGGCCAGGGTTTCTTCCCTGCATAATACCTTGTGTGGTCTCATTTACCTTGTGGTGCAGACACCCACTGGCAGCAGTGGGACAGCAGCAGGCTCTAGATGTCTGTCCCTGGGATGAGGAGGAGGGGGAAGCTCCAACCCCCCCCCCCCCTTGCGCTGCCTCCTTGACCCCTGGGGTATCTGGCAGAGCCTGTTTGCTCAGGCTTTTCCTGATCAAAGTGGTAAAAGGTCTTTCCATTCTTGGTGCAGAAGAGGAAAGAACTACGAAGTGCTGTTAGTGTCGCTCGCCCATACAATTAATCTTTAATGTATGGAGTTTCTAAAGATGCAGTTGTAAGGACATAAAGGAGCATGTGACTTCTCTGGAAGGACACGTTAATGCAGGTGTGGAAGCAGCAGAGGCCAGAGAGGAGAAAGGGCAGAAGGTGGGGAAAGACAGCCCAGGATCTCCACTCAACTTTCCATTTTAGAAATCCAGAACCCCATCTATCTTATTGAAGGACATAGAAGAATAAAGCTGTCTGAAAGTTTTGAGAGTTAATCAGCAATTCTGAAAATAAACAGAAAAATTTGAGATGATTCAATTCACAGGAAAGTACCAGCTTACTCATGGGTATTTTGAAGTCCTTATGCAACTTAAAAACTCTGTAAAACTCGAGGTTGCTACATACGCAGAGGAAGAAAATCACTAGAAAGCTTCACTCTTATCCCAGAAATCTAATTCCATCCTTAAATTGCAAAAATATGAACCTGCCTTTAATTATAAATGACTGTCTCTTGTTAGTGTAACAGTGCTGAACTTGTCATGAACTAAAAAGTATTCAAACATTGTCCGGAGAATAAAAAACAAAGCAAAATACATAAAAGGATTATTTCAATGGTCCTACTTTAATATTTCATTGTTTTAGCAGACTTGACTTAAGCCTCCAGACAACAGGCAGTATCTTATGTATTCCTTATAAAAAGAAATGGGAAATTTCCTCACCTTGCCAAGACCCGATTTCTGATTCCCCTGCCTTTCCTCCCAGCTGCAGCCTCCCCCCCACCCCAGAGAGGCAGAGACAGCCCTGCTGGGGGGCAAGAGGAGACCCTGTGGACACAAAGGCTCCCAGCTCTTAATGGATAATTAAAGCTTTAGCCATGGGTGCCCCCTTGTGACTTGGTGAGTAATTAAGCAAACCCGATGGATGCTAATATAGAATCATAGAATCGTTAAGGTTGGAAAAGACCTTTCAAATCATCAAGTCCAACCGCTAACCCAGCACTGCCAGGTCACCACTAAACCACGTCCCTCAACATCACATCTACATATCTTTGGTTTTTTTCCCCCCTCTCAAAGCATAGTACTCATTCTCAAGCTAAAGCAAAAGAGGTTTTGGATAGTGCTAGTGTACTCAGCTTGCCACAAGTTGAGGTGAAAGTGAGCACCTCCAGAGACCTCATCCTGAAAGCCTCAGGGAAGTCTCTGAGCCACCCTCACCTGCTGGACAGGGACAAGACACCAGCCCCTGATACTGGTGCTGTCCCACTCATGCAGCTCCACATGTTTCTATCTGTGGACATAACCCATCTGGAAAAGCACACATCTGGGTCACCTGGCCACCAGCCTGGTACCATGGTTCACCAGGCCTTAACTGAGCATCTTGGATGAATTCTGCTATTAGATAAACTAAAACCTTCCCCTTTGGCTTGTCTCTGTGAAATGAGACTATGAACATCCTCAAATGCTGGTTTTGCTTCCAGCAGAGGAATTGAAGTGACCTTCAGCTGAGTGCTCCTGAGGCAGCCTGAGAGCTGTAGCACAAGTGGTAGTATCAAGGCGTGGGGCTGGTGAGCCTGCAGCCTGGGCCGGTCTTGGTGGTGGCACAGGCACAGGTCTTTAAACCAGGCTTTGCCACGTGTCCAGCTTAGCATGATGCCCACCCAAATCCAGTGAGGCCTATGGGCACAGCCAGCACTGGACGTTGTTTTTCTGAAGATCAGTCATGTTCAAAGCAATGCCAGCAGATACTGGGGTGGGGTCTTGTGCTACAGAAGTGGCACCAGCAGCAGCCTCCCACCATGGGGTACCTCAGCTCCCACAGCTGCACCACCACATTTCCCTGACATCCGCTCGCTTCCCTCGCTCTGCCCCAGGCCATGGCCATAGCCTTGCCTGCCAGCTGGTTAGCCCATCCTTCCACTTAATCCCCCCTCAGACAATTACATCTTCAAGAAGCAACCCATGTGTTTCTAGGCACAAACCTCCACTCCTGAGGTAATGCAGAAGGGATCTGACCCCATGAGGCATCTCTCCAACTGAGAGAATAGCCTGCCAAATGCCACTCTGCGGGTATGTTTCCCAAATTTGAATTTCCCTTCCTAAACTCATCTGTTTATTTTCACCTATTATCTCTCTCTTCAGAGGGAAAGTCAAGCATCTAACTGTAACATGGTTAGTGTGACACGTTGGGGTGAAGATGAGCCACGTCCATCCTCAGCCTGTTGCAGGACTACACAAAGGCCGTGCTGAACGCCTGCTTTTCTCCCAGCAGCATCGTTCAAGGTCTCCAGCATTTTGGCACAACTAAAGATGGATTTTTCCACTTCCATTACTTGGCAGCCCCATTGCCTGAGGCCATTAGTCTCTATTCTGATATTTCTGCTGCAAGCCTCAGTCAGTACTTTAATGGGCCTAATTTTCTAGCTTTTGATCAAAATGTCTTTAGAGCAGTACATCTTCAGATATTGCCGCTGGCCTTTGAAAACAAGCAGGAAGAACAAGGTAACCTTTGTGAGACTTCACTCCCTACATCTATAGCCAAATCTACACAACCTCACTTTAGCAGCTCCTTAATCCAGCCTGCTCCATGAGAGTTGAACAAAGCTGAATGTGAAATTGCTCCTCAACAATGTAAACCCAACCTCTCAATCTGCTTATTATCATTTTGGGAAGGCACAGCAGTTCCTCCATCTTAGAAAACATGAATGGATATTTTATCTCTGCAAACCATACAGAGCGTGCAAATTCAATGTTGGAGAGTTGAAGTTCAAGCTGAATTTAGCTGTGACCAATTACACAAGTCAGGCAGGCTGGCTTTGGTACTTCAACGAGGGCAACTCTTCAGTATGGCACCAAAAACACAAGACCACTCTAAACCTCCCAAACTATTCGCCTGCTGGTTGAACCCCTCAGTACCAATCAGCAAAACAGCATTAGGGAATTTTACATCACTTTTATAATTCAAGCAGGATCAACGAAAGAGGTTTCCTTTAAGTTGTGGCTAGAAGAATTAGTGTTGCTTTAAGAGTAACTTACAAAGATTAACCCTGTTGAAAGCTGAGTTTAAAATGTAGTTCATTCCCCATCTCTCATCACCAAGGCAATTGCATGCATACATCGTTTTAGCTGCTATAGGATTTGGCAGAACCTCACCAGGCTTCATTGCTGCCAAAGGTACACTGAGAAGTTTGGGGAAATTAGTTCCAAGATCATATCAGCCAGCACTGCCATCCTATAGGACGTCTGCTTCCATAAGCAGTTGTTCAAGTACAACAGTCTTAGTCACATCAAATTAACGCAAAGCTGAAAAACTGCTTCCCCTTAAGAGATGTGGAAATTCCAATGGAAAAAAGACTTCTGGTGGTTTGCACCAGGCCTGTAGCACACTGAGGCTGCTCTCATAGACAGCACTGGTGCTGAGAACAGACAATATCCTGGGTACCATGAAGACCCAAGTATTTCATGGTGAGCCAAAAGTGATCAGAGTTTTAGCTGAAATAAAAAAAAGGTAACATTTCAGTGTGCAAATGCTGGACAAAACTTCCTGGGTTTGCTTCAACTTCTCCTTCACCAGGAGAAAAGTACTTGGAGCTGGGCAAGGTTCTCAGATAGCTTTGGTTGACCTAGAGTGAACAACTTTTAGCATACAAATGATCCATCTAGAACTCTTTGCACAGTTCCAAAGTTACACATCTTCCAAGTTAACTTCTCACAGCGCAGGTGGGTCTGCAGCTGGGAAGGAATCTGTCTGTTTGGGGGATATTTACTACTTATGTACAAGGCTCTAGACCTGCATTAACAGCAAGATCATTTCCCTGTTGCTTTGAGTTCAGATTAAAGTCAATTCTTGAGGCAAAGACAGAGCTGATGCCAGCAGCCCAAGAGATGTTGTTGGACTGAAGCACCCAGAATTTGTGTTTGTTTGCAACTCTCTCCTGTTTGGTGGGGACATCAAAGCCACGCAATAAGCCCACATGTCCCTCCTCCACAAGAGGAAGCAAATCTTGTTTTGACATTTGCTATTACTCTCCTGAAGATCAACATCAGCTCAGGAGACTGTGGTATCAAAGGGGTGACAGGGTTGTTCACACATTAAGTATTTTGAAGCAGTTTTGGAGATGTACACACAGATTTCTGGTCCTCATTAAAATTAATGAAAGGTTTGTATTCAAATGCCTATGCTGCCTCAGAAACCTCAGTCATTATGGTTCAGAAGTTGTCTCTGTCATACAAAACCTTTTGGGATGATTTACAAAGTTGTACATGAGTTATTATATTTCAAGACACCATTATTATTTAAGGTTAAATTGCACGTGGGAAAAAAAAAAATAGAGAAAAAAAAGCTTCAGGGCAAACTGATGGAACAGAGTCAATAAAAAGGGAGCACCGTATTTTAGGGGCTGAAGCATCAATATCACATGGGCATAAAAAGCAGTGTGAAGGCAGCTGGACCAAGCATGGAAGTAGACAGAGGCAGCAAGGACTCTTCAGAGCTGAGCGTTCAGAGTTTGGTTTAACATTCACAAAGCCGAGAGAGAAAGGAAAGAATAGCAGCAAGAATAGTGCAGCAAGTCCCTGCTCAGGGGTAGAAAGCACATCTCCAAAGACTTCTCCTAACCTTGTATTTTAACACGTGCAACCCCCATTCGTCTTCCTCAGATGATCATATTTTCACAGTAATCATTTCACTGGCTCAGTTGCCAAAAGCTGCTTCGCACCAAGCTTTTGCAGAGTGGAATATGAGTGAAATGAATATTAAGCAGAGTCAGGCTCCAAAGATTGCCATTACCTAATCCTGTACCATTACACAAATTCATTTGTTAGGAATATTCCAAGGTTTTGGGAAAAGGCTTACAACAGCTCACAGTGTTCCTGCTGCCCACCACGAGCGCTGCCTTTACCCATCGCAGAACCACACTTGCACTCCTCCATGGAAAAGACAGCAGATTACAGTGAGCCTCAGAAATGAGGAAAGATTCCTTCAACCTCTGAAAAGACTGGCTTATTATGTTATTACAATTCCCTGGAAATTGCTACGTAGTCATCACTAGAGCATAAAATTTCATCAGAAGCCTCTGAAACATTCCTGCATATACATTACAGGAGAAATTTAAGAAAGCCTCATATGCACAGAGGATCACAGAAAACTTATTATCCATCAGAGTATTTATCTGTCAACACAGAACTTTTTGAAGAGTATTGCAGCTACCCACTAAATGGATTTTTGATTAGCCACGTTGTTTAAAATGACCACAAACTTTTATAGCCAAACATTGGGCTGCCAGGCAAAGGGTCAGTCCCAAGGCTCAGCCCAGCTCCACAAAATTCTTCCACTGGTTCTGGGCTGAAGTTCAAGTGAACCTCTAGATGGGGAGATGGGTTTAAGTTTAAAATTGGCAACCCTGCCTTATTTTATCAACAGTCTCATGATGCTTGGCATATTGTTTAAAACCCCAGCTCTTGGAATCTTGTGCAAACTTCATAAAACCCCCAAAACCTCTATTCCATGTAAGCATTCTGCAAACCTGAGACATGAGTTCTACAGGGCTATACATGACGTATCATTTAAGTCTCCCTAGTTTTGGGAAATGTATTTATGACTTCTTAAACATCTGGTATTAATAGCGTGTTTCTGGAACCATAACATGAAAATTTTCTTTCAAAACTGCAACTTCAACTTGTTTGCTTTGAAATTCTGGATCTATTAATTCAAAGAAAATGCTAAAGGAGAGAAAGGGAAATGAAACAGCGGCGCATGTTCAAATGTCTTTTAAACCAGAGTGAACCATTTCCTCTCAAAAACTACTGTGCTTATTCCAGTGTGGTTTTTGCCCTACAAGAAACTATGGGTTAGTTGAAAGATTGCTGACTGATTCGACAGCCTCTAGATCATGATACGCTGTGCAGGGCATAGAGCAGGACCTCAGTGTAAATCCATCTCAAAGTCCTAGTCAATGATCTGCTTTAAAACTGCAGATTGGCTCCAAATAATCCCACAAAATCTGCACCAGCAACCATACCTGAGGCCAATTCACAAACAGTGGCTACACTTTAGGGTCCAACAGAGCTGTACCTGTGATCTTTCTGGCTTCTCTAACACCATTTGCTTTCCAGCACTGGTATTATCTTTCTCTTTTCATCTTTCACATCTCCCCCTCCCTTCTTTCTCTCACACAGTAGCTCTTTCATCTGCTCTCAATAGGTGCTGCTCTACCTAATTAATTGAGGACTTAACAAGTGCACTTTCTAATTAATGTAAATAAGCCCATGCATGGAACAGTGGCTCACAGTGTTACCCAGCACTCCTTCCTCAGAACAGGATATTATGAGCTCCACCTCCTCTGTGCTAAATTAATGCATTAAACTAATAGAGCAGAAGCAAAAAAAGTCTCTTAAAGCGTCATTTAGAAAAACGATTCTAAAACATAAAGCAATTCCCAGCCTTGAATCTCTGAAGCCAATGAGATCTATAATATTTGGCAGAAGATCAGGCTTTAGGAAGAGGTTGGAGGGGAATAATAAATCTAGATTTCAAATCCAAACTCCCATTTGGTGCTTCCAGTGCTCTTACTGGAGATGACTTAGTACAAGGGTTAGGAGGAGGCTGGAGGAAGAGCAAAGGAACAGAACCACAGGGAGATATTTCTGTTACCTCCTACAGTGCCTAGATGACTCCAACACCCAGTATTAAGACTGCTCTCCTCCTCCAGAGTCACTTCTGTGCCGTGAACCGGAGACAAAGATTGAGATGGGCTGTTTGGAAAACTCCCACCTGTCCTCACCCTTGTTCCATGTCTGAAATTATATGCGGGTCTCCACCTCTGTTATTAACCTGCTGATGATATCCTTAATGTACCCAAATGACTCAAAAGAGATGCATTTGAAAGAAAGCTGATTATTAAATCACACCATTTCCTCCCAACTAGTTAGGCAGGGCATTCACCATCTCTTACAGGAGAGGTCAGGCTGTGGAAGCATTTGCAAAAGCTCTCCTCAGCTGCAGGAGAAAGTCTGCGCTTGTCACTGTCCTATTTGGTGAGAGACAGCAAGACTGGCTTGACACACTGGAGCTAGGCAGAATATATAGGCCAAATACATCAGACAATGTTTTGACAGGGAGGAAAAACACTTTTTTTATTCCCCCCAGTGCAACTAGTTAAACGAAGCAGCAGGGGTTCTAGGGGGGGGTGGTTGGCATCCAACTCAAAGGCTTCTCGCGCAGCAGGAACAGGGCATCAGCTGCACCATCTGCAAGCCCAGCCTGTGAAAATCCAGGCAAAAGGTAGATTCCCCAAACAGCTCAAGCCAACCACCATCTTCCTCTATTATTGAAGGCTTCTCTGTAGCAGTAAGGATGAAAACAGAATTCTGAGGATTTCAGAGTACTCTATAAACGGTCAAAAGTGCTTCCAAACCAGCATTTGAAATTGCATCTCAATTTGTTTCCACAGATGGGCCGGGAGCAAGACTGTGTTAGTTTAGGCCTTATGTACCTGAAGTTCATTAAGTCAAAAGAAAGCTTTCTGTCTTTTAGTAGTTTTTGGATGAGTTTATGGGTTTCAATAGCCTGGACACGGCTACAGGAAGAACTAACAGGAAAGAAGGAACAGAGGTGTATAGAGCAATGAGGAGTGTGAAGAGAAGGTGACAGAACTGTATTTTGCATCAAATTATTCTCAGCTTGTTGTAAGCTCCTGGCTTCGAGCAATTAGCCCAGAAATAAAGATTTATTTGTGTTTTTCACAGTCTCTCCCTGTTGTGGAAACCAGACAGAAAGCCAAAAAAAATTGTGCTCTTCCCACTGCATTTCCTTCAGCAATAAACACCTTCTTCATTTATATATATTTAAGAAAAACAACCACACACAAAAAAAGCCAGAAAACTGAAGCTAAGAACTTATTTAGATATATGCAAAATCAGCCTGTGTACAGGCAGAAGGGTTGGGCAGATCTGGATTCAATCTCTAGTCTAATAACTGTTTTACCTCAAAATTCCTGTGTGCTTTAGTCTCATAAAAAAAAGATTCCCCCAAAATTGCTTGAAATTTGGATCAGGATAGCTGTCAGAGCTCATCTGTATGCCAGCCACACAGCCCCTGATGCAACTGCTTCTCCCATATGCCATACGCCCTGGATATTATCAAGAGTTAGAAGCACAGACGTGTCCATTGAAGTAAATATGATTTAAGAAATCAGAAATCATTTTCTACGCATGAGGCTCTCAGTTACGCTCAGTTTTCCAGAGGAAAGCTGCTGTTTTTCAGCAGGTCCAAAGCCTCAAGTTACCTCTTCAAATACGTATCCACTTGCCCTTCTGTTGGCTGGAATTAAAGTCGGTGGAGAAAAGATAACTCTGCTCCAGCCTGAGATCCTGAGCTGGAGAGGAAGAGGGAGGTGAAGCAGCTGAGCAGGGAGTAGAGTTACGCTCAGACTAACGACCAGCAGCTCCGTAAAGCCACCACGCTTCGTTATTGTGTTAGCACTGGAAGCACTACACAAAAAGCAACATTTTAGTTGCATTATGTTATTAATTTGGCTAAAAGCCATTGCCTTTTCTAGATTGTCTTAAAATAACTGTTTCCTACTGAAATAGCTTCCTTTCTTCCCAGCCAAATAATAAAAGCAGTTGAGTTTGGGGAGGTGGGGGAGAAAAGGGTCCCGGGTTTCTTCCAGTTTTTAAGCCTATGGAAACTTAACAGAGCATCCACATGAATGATGAGAGTCCAAAGGGCCAGAGCGTTTAGTGCTTGTTTTTGTTCCCCCCCTGCCAAAGCAGCAGCAGTTGCCCGTTCTTTCCTTTGTGCCTGGCAACCTGACCACTGGTAGGACAAGCCTCTAGTCTTGGTACCTACCACGGGGCGTTGGCGTCTGGTCACCGCTCCGCCGTCCTGAGCTGATCCTTTTATTCCATGGCACTCACCTCAAATGTATTTTAGCTGGCTTGGTGGCCTTGTTATTAAAATAAAAACCTGGATGAATCACCTTCAGTTTATACATAGAGTCACAAGTTTGCTGCTCCTGTTAGCCTCTGTTTGTCACGCTTGCCAAAATATCCACCCTCTTTTGGGTGTTTGAGCCACGAGAGTCACCAAAAAAACCCAACCTTCTTCAATAGGATGGGCATTTTCAAAGTTTACTTAAGCCTTCAAAAAATAAAAATCCTGTCTTCTCCCCATAGACTTGCTCCTGAGAGCAGCCTCCTCGCTAATCTTACTATCTATTTGCAAGTTATTTAAAAAATCCTTTCTGTTCATTTTATGCTGGAACAAGAATCCTTGGGTTATTTTTGTTCTGTAAACATTGATATTTGGTCTTGCATTGACGTAGTGCAAGGATCTGCTCTTCACTGAAAAGAAGGTCAGGAAAGGATGGGAACTCAAGATATACTTCAGATTGTGCTGTTTGAGACATCCTCGCCAAACCCAGAAGAGCAGGAGCCCCATTTTGTTGTTACTATTTAAAGCCTGACAAATTCTTTGAGTAAGTCTGATCCTGTTCTCTGTGTAGTTATTCCTACTGCTACTGAAATAGTCTTGTGATCATATGAAAACATGGCATAGAGATCACTCTGAACCCCCCCAGAGTTCTGTCATCAGCTTAAATAGAGCCAGAATTTTCCTGCAAATCCCTCTGTAGTGGAAATACAGATTTGTTCTGCTAACAGTGAGGCTTGAGGCTAGTAGAATAAAAGAGGATTATCAGTAACATATCAACAAAGCCACTGCATTAAACAGTGACACCTGGCCAGGGCCCAGCAGAGGTGAAAACGTGGCAGAATAGGTAGAATAGAGATACGACGTGAAAGAAGTGCTGTGAGCCCAAGGCAGCCAACATTCACAGGATCCTTCCCGGCACATTAAACTGCTATTGATGTACCTGAAGTGCCACAGCCAGTATACAGACTGATAACATCA
Organism: Eurystomus gularis; assembly: GCA_013400335.1. NCBI lineage: Eukaryota > Metazoa > Chordata > Aves > Coraciiformes > Coraciidae > Eurystomus > Eurystomus gularis. Next base: position 561,866 of record VZZY01006140.1, on the reverse strand, counting down.
ATACAGGTCTGCAAACCAGGCACAGCTCTGGCAAAACGAAGGTAGTTGGAGTAGTGGCAACCCCATGGTGAAGCACAGAACGCAATTAAACTGTGAAACCCGTTGTTATGGGACATCGTGGAAAGCAATTGGAAAAATCTGTCAACGGGTGTTAAATCCAAAAGACACCATCAGCAGCTGAGGAAACCTCTAGACTGAAGTCACTGGAAAAACATAACACAGGAGAAAAATTATCACTATATACTGGTCGTTACCCTCTTCCCTAGCTGTTCCTGCCAGGGACAGGAGAGTGAGGCTGGACAGATCGATGCTACGAGTCCTCCTACATTCTCAGGGTCTTTGACCCAGGGACAGAGACTCCAAATTACCATTGCTAATTTTTCTAAACAAGATTAAGGCCAACATGCAGCTTTGTGCTCTTGCTATTTGACTTTGAAACTACTCCGCTTTCCTTATAGTAAGATACAAAAGCACAGGGGCAGTCCACAGAAGGGATCATTGCCAGGTGAGAGTGGAATCATCATAAACAGCGTGTTTGCACATCCTCTGTTAAAGCTTTCTGGACAGGGACCATTCTGCTGGCACAGGTACGTCTAACATATCACATGCATTGCCCGGACATCCGGCTCCAGTCCATGGATATTTCTTTTATTGTAAACAGCCAAGTTTTAAAGTGATCTTTCACAGGCCTGCACTTGTTTGCTTCTTGTTCAAGATAAGAAGATATGTCCCCAAATAGTGAACAAACACATCTTCTTTCATACAATGCAAACACTCAGACAAGCCCCAAAGCCCAGGACAGAACTTCTAGAGAGACTCTGAGAAAGCCACAGGTCCTCATTGCAAAGAAGGCACGAGTATTACACCTGTAAGGCATCCAAGCAAGGCGAACCATGCTGAGCACAAGGGATGGGCAAGCAGGCCTTGGTCTCTGATCACCATATAGTGCAGATCAGGAAGCAGGTTGTCCCCAGGAAAAATCTAAGGCTGAGAGGGAACAAACCCTCTTGAGCTGTAATCCTCTCAGATCATTAAAACATGCCACTTAATCCTGGGCAACATGATTGGACACCTCTGTGCTCCTATCAGGGGACTCATTTTCTCCAAATAATAAGCAAAAGGCTTCTCCAATTGATTCTTTGCTCCCTGGAGTAAAGATTTAGACACAGAGACTTTAGGGATGGAAAAGGCCCATTATAAATGCCAAGCTGCTGCCTCTGGCTGCCTCCTCCCTTGATGTGCTCTTTCCAACCAGTTTACCTGGCTGATGCATGTTCTTTTCTCCCAATCCCACAACATTACAGCATTTAAAGCATTTTAAAGGCAGTAAAGGAGCCAACACAGCCACCTTTTATGTGGGAGAAAGGAGGAAAGGGCCTGAACTCAAGGTCTTTCAAAAACATGTGTGCCCATCAGCTGAAGGAGGACTTCTGTACATACTTAACCAGTTTAACCTCACACAACAGTTTAAGGTGGTGACTGGATCTGTACTAGTCACCCTCTCTTCCTACTACTCTACAGACAAGAGGAGGATTGATTCTCTGGTGGTTCATGCACCCTATTGCAGAGCTCAGTCCTCCAAAGACCAGTCTCCTTTTCTAGTGGCAATTTCCCATATGCCCCTTCCAGGCTTCTGTGTCCTCTAATCTTCTACTTCTCAGAGACCTTTAAATATATATTTTAAATTCCAGCCAGATTCTTGGACTTGGCAGATAAACTGTGGGTCCTGTAAGAGTTATATTTTCTTTGAAAGCCTTGAATGAAGCCTTTATAAAAAACTTCATTAATATTGCTACCTATATGCCTGCTCCCCACTTCCTGCGCAAATCCAAACAGATTCTCCACACAGAAAGACTTTTGAAATTCGCATATTTACTTCCCCCAAACACTGAGAGTGTTACTGAGGAGTTTGTGGTAGAGTCAGACTGCATGTGTGTTGTCCTGCTGGAGTTTAAAAAGATGAAACCTTCTATTCACTGGAGATTTAAGAAGTAGAAAGAAAGGAGGACATAAAGCTGAAGAGATCAGGGCTCTGGCTTCATGCCGTTGGCAGAAATGGGTCCATTTTTGCAATTAGATTATATGACAGTGAAGAGTCATTACAGCCAATGCAACGCAGTGTGTACAAGGGTGTTAAAGCTCTTTCTGCCAGAATAGCCAAAATTAGTATACTTTCAAAAGTATCACAGACTTTTTTTGTTTGTACATTTTTGTGGGTTGGTTTCTTTTTTTCAATCCAAACCTATTCTGCTGAACTCTGCAAGTTGCAGGTGTGCATCCCTGGCTTTCAGCACAAGTCACTCACTGAGATCCAGGCAGCACCTCAAGAAACTATGCCCACAAAACAAGTCCTGCTCCCACTGCAGCCAGAGGGTGAGCTCTCCTTGCTGAGAAAGGGTTTGGAACACACTGGGACGCAGAGGTAGGAGCAAAACTCTCTACCAGAGAACAACAAAAATCCAACATCTCATATTTCTATTTTTAAAAGTTAGCTTCTTCCAGGTTCACTACTCTATCAAAACTTGAGTAGCAGCAGCAATTAGCTACAGACAAAACAGGGCAACATGAAGGCACCAGGCTAGGTAAGAGACAGATGGACAGAGAGCAGAAGAGTCATCTGGGGCAGTTGAGCGCTGTCATTTACACTTGACATTTTCCTTCTCCAATGCAAGGCCAAAAGATACGTAACTCTTCACGAAGAGCTCTGCAAGCTACAGCCCACATGCCATGGCATGCAAGTAATCCCTCTGAAGACTACTTAAACATTTAAAATTATTCATGCTTTTAAATTTATCTCAGGGAAAACAATCCATAAAAGAGGAAGCCAGTTAAGTCTTTCAGACCTTTCCATACACACTCGATGTACGGTGGTCTATAGGGTTAACCAGCCAGGTGTGCACACCCGTAGGACACAGCAGCTTAAGACCCTCCTTTTGTATATTGCTAGAGCCAGCACTATTCAAGCCCATCCCTGAGCAGGGACCAAGCCTCCTACACCTCTGAACAACTTGGTGTTCTCATTTCCTTTGACTAGGGACACTTTAGTAATGGCTTTGGAAATTCTCCTTCGACCAAAACGATCCAGATGATTGGATCCTTGAGTGTACTGCAAGGCTCATATATTTGGGCAGGTGTCTGGAAATGGCCACAGACTTAATCTTTATTTAAAAAGGATTAAAAGTGAGGGATGTTTTAGGTATGTCAACAGGACCTCTTTAAAGAGTAGCTTGTTTTAAACTGGGCTGTTTTAATTAAAAGGTGGCAAGCAAAGGAAAACAAAATAGAGAACAAAATCCATTTGAACTTAATCAGAAACCTAGTTTTCCACTGAAGAGGAGTTGTGTGACCTTTCCTTCCAAAGGAACATCAAAAATTTCTCAACAAAACCCAAAACAAAATATCTCATGGGAAGCTGTAATCAGTTATTCAAAATCCCTCTGCTCCTCAGCAGGCAGCATTCCCAGGCACAAACCGTCTCGCACAACACTGCTGCTTGGACCTCCCATGACACACAGATTGAGATAGGAGAGCATCAGGGAACTCTCACTGCAAGCAAGGAGGTCTGCTGAAGAACAGCAAGAGTGCAAAGTGACACAGAAGAATTGGAATAGTCTAGGTTTGAGTTTTCCCCACCAAAAAAAATTCCTGTCAGGAGAACATTTTCCAGCCAGCTCATTTTTAATTTATTTTGTCAAGGATAGTTACAGTTTGTTTGGTGTAAATAATCAAAATTAGAATTGCATCAGATTTTGGCTGCGGGAGGGAGATACAGAGTAGCTGTTTCAACACCATACTGGGAGATCTGTCTCCCACCCTCTCATTTCAGTACTTCAACCATCTTGCCGTTCAGCTTGAGCACACTTGGCTTTCGCACCATGTGGCTGCAGAAGAGTTGAGGAGGGCTTCAGGACAGCCCTGCTCTGCCTCAGGTTATGGCACACTCATGCTGCAAGCCCCAGGGGCAGATGCTGCACCCTTTGAGCATGGCTGTCATGTCACCAGAAGTCATAGGGAAGTCACATCCATCCCTGAGACTTCTTGGTTCTTAGTGACACTTTTATATGTTGCACTTCCCCAGACAGATGAGGAAGTTATTTCTTTGGCACCTGGAAAGCAGGCTGACCTTCTTTGCTAGAAAGTTTTACATAACTACAGAAGGCTGACATAGTTTGGAAATTTTCCTGAAAAACCTCTTTCTTCCATGAAGTCCTCTGTGTTAGGGGTTATCTTGGAAAGTGCTGAGCACCTCACTTAAATCAGAAAGCCTTTTTGGGGCAGATTCCATCATGAGGAACCTCTATCATCGAGCCACAATATCTAGCTGTGCCCCAACATTTGCAGCTGGAAGTAACACATGATATTTGAACTACTGCAACTGCGGATAAGTGTTCTGTTTTTAATGGGAGCCCACTGTGATGGGAGAGAAAATTCCAGCACTAGCCAATTCTTTGAAAGGAACAAAGGCCGGTAAGATCTCAGCAGAGAGTATGGGAAGCGTAAATATCCATGTGTAGTGTAGCCAGGGATCATTGTTTAAAAGTCCTTTACAGAACAAATGAAAGGCTGAAATCTTAAAGAAAAGAAAAAAAAAAACTTCTTAAGGAAGGAAGAAACATCTGTGGGAAGTATTTATGAAACATATAATGCACCTCACACAGTACCCTAAGGGCCATCTTTAGAGTGGAAATAAAGCTTCCATACTAGGAGTTTGTTAACATTGTGACAGGAGTCAGATGCAAACACAAAAGCTCACTTGTTCTGTAATGACTTGCCGAGATAAGTGTCCCTTATCAGCAATACTGTTTTCTTTTGGAAAGGAAGAGACTCTGTGTGTACAAGCAGGGGATGGAAGTCAATGAAAACAGAAGGCTGGAGAGGTCTGAATGGGTATTTTGTGCTGTAATTCTAGCTTGGGGCTGCTTTTTTGGGTGTGGAAATATCAAACACTGACCTCCCACTGACGGTCCTTGGCAGTGGGATAAGTCGCTCATTTATTTTTGCTCAGCCACAAAGCTGCTGTGTAACATGGCAAGGTCCTTGCAGAGTTACACAGGCCTGATACATCTCCCAGGCAAACAGCCTGCACCCCAGCACCGCCGCACCCAGCCCTCACATGCCCCTGCTCAAAATATCGCCGAGCTCATGCCCACAGCCAGGTAATCTCCATGGCACTCATCAGGCAGCTCTTTCAATTTGGGAAGAAAAGATGATTTGTGCAGAAGGTTGGGGTGGGAGGGGTAGAGCCACCCAAGGCATCCTTCTATTATAGCCGCCAAAGCCCATGCTAACAGGGGCCTTTGGTGGTGATGCCCTACTGCTTCTGACCCAGAAACCCCAAATACACCAAGCTGAAGTGAGCTGCATGAAAGCATCACACAAACAGGAGAAGTGAGGTGTGCAGGAACTTTTCTCTATCCAAAGTAGTCACAACATTCTTTTAAACCCAGAGGAAAAGGGGGAAAGGGTTTGCAGGGAGGTGACCATCTCTGATCTGAGACTTGCTCAACCAGAAAGCGGCTATGGACTCTTCTGGCGCTTGACTCAGGCTTACTGGCATCCAGAAGGACTTTTGTCTTAGCCTTGGAGTCTCTTTAATACCAGAGAATGCTCTGTTATAGGCTGACGATATGTTAATGGAGTGAGAACCCATAGGGGAATTCTGGGCTCTTCTCCTGAGCAACACAAACTCAGAAATTAACATATGGTATCAAGATTCAGGATAACTAAAACAGAACCATGATATTGGGGAGTTCTAGCTAAGTCTGATCAGAGCATGAACAGATCTGGTACCTCTGCTCACAGGAGAGCATTTAGGACCTCTCTGCTGCATTGAGGGTTCAGCCAAACCAACTAAACAGCTCTCCCAAGTCATTGCAACACCTGCAGCAGGCCATAGACACCCTCTAACATTTTGGAGACCACCAGTGGTCTTTCATGGCATGCTCAAGCAGCAGCACAGTTTTTGGACATGTTGTCACCAGATCACAAGAGATTTCCCTCCCCCACACACTAGCTTGCCTCCCATTAATTTTATTGGCAGGTCTGAACATGATGTGGAGCTGTACTACAGTCTGTGTAGAAAAACTTGGTGTCTATGAGCAGGGTACATCAACAATACTGTGTCAAGAGCCCATGGCAGATGATACAGAAACTCACTTGTTCCCAAGCGCGTCATCTCTCACGTGGCACTAGCTCTGCCTGGCCACCTGCTGTTGCATTAGACAGAGGGCTGAAAAGTCTGGATTAAATAAAAGGAAAACAGCTCTGGTAACCGTCACTGCATCAGTTCACATTGCATTTCCCCACTGGCTTCACATACACAGAGGGGAAAGGGTGCAAGACTAGAGGAAACTTCCACCATTGCCTTGTCAGTTGACAGAAGCCAACTCACTGAACAAATGTTGTCCTGTCAGGTCCCACAGCCCTGTCAACATCGATAACTGGCCAAGATACCACAGCTAAAATTTTACTTTTCATATTTATGGCAACCCAGCTTAGCCCCACTCTGTCTCCACAATGATCCAGGCTGGAACATCCTCTGAGCAACCATGAGGACATGAGTTTTTTTATCTATGCCAAGTATTGCTGGAAATCCATTCTGACATTGTGATACATTTCTGCTAATTCAGCCACAAATACCTACACAGACTCTGTTCCATAAACAAGTCTGAAACTAGACAGGGGGGATCAAGAGATTTTGCAGAATTTGCATGCTACAGCCAAGGAATGCTCCTACACCATCCACCAGAAACAAAAAATTAGAAAGACAGGTTTGAGGAAAGGCATCCACCAGGGAAGCACTCATGTGCAACAGAGTCGTTTGAAGAAATTGTCACTTTAAAACACATTCTCTTCTTCTGCCATGGATTCAGCACTTCTGCTTGCCATTAGCTAGGCATGGAGAGGTAACAGGTCATCATGAGAGAACTAAGCTTTAATAAGTAAAGGCCAGATCCCTGAGACCAAGATCCTCCTACTCAAGCCTCTGTCAAAAGACTGGCAAGCAGGGAAAGAATTAGAACAAAACTAGAGCCCCCGTGATCCCATCTAAGACGGCCAGCTGGATAGGCGCAGGGAGCTGTCATCTGCTCAGGCAGAGACAGGAGATGGGGAACGCTTTCACACAAAACCAGTGAGGTCTGCTGCGCAGCCAGTGCAAAACGTTAGAAATCCATACATTTCTGGGCACCTTTAATTGCTTTTTATGAGAAACTTTATGGAAATTGCTGGATAAACCCTCCCTGTGGAGGCAAGTGTGCTGACAGGAGGCCTTCTGTCGGCTGCCTGGCATGCAGCGAGATGGCTTTTTGAGGCCTTCTGGCTACAAACCAGGAGCAACAAGAAGTCAGGTGTTTTGGTGCAAACTTACTCTATTCAGGGTGAATTTCATGATGAAAAATAAGGCTCTGGTCTGCAGATGTGACAGGGTTTATGTTTGTGTGCTTTGGGATGGGCGGTGGAAGAGCTGGGGGAAGATGCGCAGGCAATATTCAATATATAGACAGGGAAATACACTGCTGTCTTTGCCAGGCACATCTGGCTGTGCCATCAACGCACTGGAATTTGAGGCACAGGACAAGAGAGGAACACAGGAATAGGCAAGCTGCTCTGTTTCCAAGTAGATGGCATCTGCTTGGAGAAACACCAAAGCTTGAAATAGTGCATCTGTGATAAAATATAAACTCCACACACTCACTTGGCTTGCCCTGGCTCTGTAAAGCAAGTCGTCTTGGGGGCTCTGAAAGGTTTTCCTAGTGTTTGACGCTATGCAAAAAGACATTTCAACAGACACACACGGCACTAGCTGTTGCACACAATATTTTACTACATAAGGCACAACATTTGTGTTTTGCAGCCGGCTCCTGAGCAGCAGCCTGCACCCCAGCTAAGCTCACTCTGCAACCTCAGGTAACAGTACAAGACTCCAGGTGCTCCAGCATCACTGAGCACTTGCAGGAGCACCATGAGAACCTACATCCTTGCAAAGCCGGCTGCAAGCAGTCCTCTGACACTCTGCCGTGCCAGGATGGCACCTCTGCTCACACTGTTAAGCAGACATGAGAACAAACAGTCATATCTTCTGCTGTGAGAAGACACGCACAACATCAGCATGCCCCTATCCCAGGCTCTACCAGAACAGTTCTAGGGGAGCAGATAATTTTATTATTCTTTTAGCAGAGGACTGCTTTTCCTTCCTGGCATAATTGAAAAATCAGTATTTCCCTGGAAAACCCACAGACCTGTCTCAGAAGAGCTTCCTGAGGTCAAGTGTTTACCTCACTCTGCCCCTAAAATGCTCAGAACAGATCTCACTAACTGGCAACAACAGACACACCATATGAACCTGTGGGTGAGGGAAGTGGTCTCATCTGAATTATAGTTAAAAAGACAGCATGGGCTGCTTTGAATCAGACCTTGTTCAGTTAAGACCTCAGAAAAGAAAAAAGAAAAAGGCAACCTAATCCATTTCAAGTTTCACAAGACAAACTACTAGTGCACAAAGAAAACACCTGTTGAGAGAAAATTATTACTGTTCTGAAAGACCATCACTGAACATTGACCCTTATTAGTCTGTGACTGGAAGGGTAGATTTCAAAAGCCTCACAGGTACAACAAAAACAGATTTTTACTTGTGACGCTTAACCTGAAAACCACCTAACTTCAGAAAAAAAAAAATCATGTTTTTCCTAACCCACAATAAATATAGCAACCCATAATAATTCATTGGATTTGAGCAAAGGTAAGCTCAAACTGATTAATTTTGCACTGAAATTCAACTTCACAAAAAAACCCCCGAAAAAGTCCACAACAAAACAATGTGGTACCTGAGTTTATATTTGAAAGAAGCTAACACTGTGGGATCTGCCGGTTTGCTTCCCTGAGTTGCATTTGCGCTGGAATCTGGTTTTGTGCTGTTAGCACTGCGGAACAAACACCAGCAGTATCCAGATTAACTCGTCTCTCAGCAGGTGTGGAGCTATCGAAAGTTACTCTGTCCCTTGGGAAAGGGCAGGGCGGAGACACTTCATCACAACCTGGAATGATCTGGAGAAGTTCCCAAGCAACAGGCACTGGGAGTTACATCGTAAGCATTGTCAGAGTCCACAGGAGGAAAAGAAGGCGAAGACACCACTGTCACCTCCTTGGCCAAGGACCATGGTAAGCAGAAGCAGAGTGAGTCCTGGCTGCCAGATCACAGCTTCCTCCTGTCCTAACGCTCCCATCAAGCAACAGCATGAAAGCTGAAAAAGCCTTTTCATCTAGAGATGTCCCCTAAACTCTTAATTTTGAACACGGTATGTTCTCTATCTCCCCCCCTATCACTTGGCAGTTTTTGGAGACCTTCTGGCAAAGCCAACACTTGTGGTCATTCTCCTTGTTCACTTCAGGACTGACTTAGTTTGGCCTGTTTTCCTTCAGCACAAGTTCAAAGTTGGGCCAGTCTTCCACAGAAGCCTTGCACAAGCATGTAGAGTGGGAAGGGGCTTCACAAAAACATTGCTCTGGTGGATGCCTCCCGGCATGGTGCTTTACCTACTCTTTTTACAGTCCAGTGATATTTTTGACTTGCAGTTCCCAGAAGTGTTGGATTAGTTTGGATTGCAGTGGCAAGCTCTTCCACCCTGCAATCACACAGTGGATGGTTCCCTGAACTCTTGTTCAGGGAAACACACAGCGTTTCTTTCTCCTCTAGGAGGGATTCTCTCAAGATCAAGCTGAATCCTGTCTTCCAGCATGGTTGGAACCTTTTGACTTTGCTGTTACCTGCAACTTTTATAGGACTGTCCTATCCTATCATGCAGTTCATTAATGTATATATAAAGTGGTCCTAAAACCCAGACAAAGCACCATGGCACTGTTCTTGACCATCTTGGAGTCTGGGAGGTTCTTCATACCTCCAGTTTACTCTGAGAATAATTTGTAACTTTGAAAAATGAGCTACAGATAAACACATTGCCACAATCTACACCATGTTCTTCTAGCCCTTTTACAAGAACATCAAGTACTGAAATGTCAAAAACCTTACCTACATCACCATCACCTGTTTTTCCTCCCCATCCACAAGCCCTCTTGCCACATGATTTAACAAGTTTCAGTTTTGACAAAGCCTTGTTATCTCTTAGGCAGCCATAAGCCATTCCTTTATTCCAGAAACCAGAGGTAAGCTTCTCTGCTCTATAGCTCCTGGTTTCTTCCCCCCCACTGCACATTTTAAAGCCAAGCACTAGGTTTGCCCTCTCAGTTCTATGTAACCTCACTCATCCCCTGGAGTCCTCAAAGGGAGCCAGGAACAAACTGGTGCCCAAAAGCCCATTTGGCACTATTCTGGGTACTTCAGGGTGATTTTTATCCCAGCCAATTATCTAAGTACCTCTAGAGTCAGCCCATACCACCATCAATGCCTGTAGAGCATTAACTGAAACAGCAAACTGCAATCGTACAGCTTTGGACAGACATGCCGAAGTCATGAAATGTTCTGGCATGTTTCAGCATCAGCTTCCCTCTGCAGTAGGCAGTGGATAGTTGCCTGTTTGGTCTCATTCACAATGATTCTTCCTCCTACTATTTTTTGGAGGCATGCCTGTTTGTTTGATCTAATTTCTACTTTCTTTTGTCTTTTCTTTTTGAGTCTCAGGGCACTGAGCAGCTCCCAGCTCAGCTGAGCTGATCTCTTATTATACTCTCTCTGTTTCCTTTGATGAGGATAATTTGTGTTTGTGTCCTTCGTAAGTCAGTCTTCAACACATTACAGCAATCAACTGATCTGAGACAAACAAGACAAAAAATTACTGTGTTCCGGGAGGTATGTGAAGATGCTGGAGGCCATATGTTCCCATCCCCAAATGGCATGTAACTTATGCTTTCCATCATAAATTGCTGCTATAGAAGCCTCTTTTATCCAGCTTAAACCTAAGTAGTTTAAGTATCTCTGCCCCCAACCAGAAGAAAGAGGCCACCATCCCTCAGCTGGAAAAAGGGTGTGATCTGTGGTCAGGGAGGAGCAGCCAGGACATGCCATACATACGGCCCACGTATCCCGTTCAAACCGCAACCATTTGTGTAGATGCAGTCTTGTAGAGCACAGCCTCCTCCTGGGCCACAAAGGTACTTCAGAGTGCTGGAGAACAGCCATGGAGCCACGCTGAGCACATGACATTGTGCGTGCATCTGCATCATATAGCCTCCCATCCCTGCATTTAGGCTTTCTTCTCCAGCTGTGTTTGGAAACCCTGCTACTCACTGACAGAAGGCTTCTGTAGCTTTGCTTTTTCCACTGTGCACCAAATGCCCCCTTGATGGGTGGGAAGAAAACACTAAGGTTGGGCGTTTTCAGCCTGGTCTGCATCTGGGTGAAGGCCAGCACTACCCCCAGCACACACTTTCCCTAGTTCATCATCTCATTCTTTTCAGGCTGAGACCAAACCTGCTTATGAGTGGACGAGCAGTTCACAGTCACCTCCATCAACATTTCATCTGTAGTGTCTTCTTGCCTTGTGGAGCTCATCAAGCAGTTTTAGGCTACTTCACCTGCCAATGATTTCCCACCTATGTTCTCTGACATGTAGTCTTCAACACAGCCTTATTCCAGTTAAAGTCCTTCGTCCCTCCCCACCACATCTTTGATTGCTGTGAACCACCAACCTCCCAGCCCTACCAACAGCCTGGCCATTGCTTCAACTCCTTGGCTTGTTCCCTGCTCCCTGACTAGACCCAAGTACAATAACTGCACAAGATTTACCACTCCAAGAACATGGCCTCTCATACTCCCCCACCCTGCGAAATCCCCGTCTCCACCCTGCCAAAATCCCCATTCAGGTCCACACGTTAGCTCATAGATTACAGCAACTGCCTTTCCTCTGGGCTTGGCTGACAGTTTTGCCTCAGCGCATATCTGCCCAGAACAGTACCATAAAGATTTTTTTTAAATCTGTTTGCTTTTCCCCACGATGTAATTCCCCTTTTTGCATTTCTCTTTTGATTTTCTCTATTTCACCAAAGTAAAGCCACTTCCCCACACTCAGAAGGGCCCTTCAGAGCCCCACCATAGAGTGTACCCCTTTCCTTCCTCAAAGCTTTTGCAGCTCTTTGATATCTCAAAAAAACCCTAAAAACAGCCAGGTTGCTGGTGTGTCGAGGCCATCGCTTCTTCTGACAACCAGTTTATTCTGTGGCTCTTGGTGCTCTCACGCTCAGTTTGCCCATGCCCTCATCATTGTACGCTTCGGCTGCGGGCACCAGTGCTTTGTTCACACAGTCCTGCTCTGAAAGCAGGAGCCCTCCTTCCTGCACTAACATAGCTGATAAACTGTGGTTTCGGAAGACTCGTGCATCCAAACAAATTCAAATTTCTTCCATCCTCCTTGTAAAGGAAAAATTCATCCGACGCAATTTCTTTTTATGAGGCCAGCTTTTACAGACCCTCCAGCTCTCGTTGTGGAAAATAAGTAGAAACTCCTGGCAGGGGATTATATATTTTTGTGTTGGTTTTTTTTTTAATATATATGAGCAAAAGCGTATATTATGCTCTGCCTACATAGGCTTTGCCAAGAAAATTTGCTGATGCTTGCAGAACTACAGGACAGTTGTCCAAATGCCTGCCACTTGCCACTCGTAGACAGTCATGAATTGTCCTTCGTGCTGACAAGTTAACGTTGCATCATAAACTGCCCATATGAAGTTTTGTTGCTATAACACATGACTGAATTCAATATGTCAGAAAAATGATTAATTGCCCTAGAGATTTTGTTCTTTAAAAATAGCAGAAATTCAAAAGCCCGACGTTCTTTATTCTGATGCTGGTAGAATTTACATCACGGATAATAAATAACAGGCCTTCTTCAGAAATTAGGTCATTAGATTATTTTATTTGCAAACATAAAAATCCAATCAGATGAAACTGGTAATGTCTAGGATACACAGACTAGACAAGAGTGACATATCAAATACTTATGGGGATTATTCCAAGGAAAACTTGTTCTGACTTCAAAGTTTTTGCAAGTTTAGGTGCTCCAGTATTAGAGATAAGATTAAAAAAAATAAAAAGGTTCTTCACAGCAGCTCAGAATTTGAAGAAGATTTGTACCTTAGGATATCCCAAAACTTAATGTATCTCCTCAAAATAGAAAATGTGTAGCTGGCCCAGGTCATGTGAATCTTCACGGTGCAAACCAATGGCACCCACCTGGCCAAGCCACCTGTGGGGGAAATTGCCTCCCACATGCAGTTCACCAGCCCTGAGCCAAAGGGCTGTGTACTTTAAGCATTTGAGATAGCAACTATAAGAGGTTCTTCTGACCCCTATCCTCATGGTACATTACTAAAAATGTGCAGAGCTCTCCTATTCTCCACTCATTTTACTGCTTTTTATGTAGCTGTGATGCTTAAGAACACCATAATAATAAAAAAGAGCTAATTCCGGGTCCAAGCATATTGCTGAGCATTCCTCTCTGGTGCTCCTCTGGTGAGCACAGCCGTGGCCATACCACACAGCAGCAAAACCCAGCCTCCCTCCACCTTCCACAAAACAGCCAAGCAACCGCACAATGACTTGGGTATTGCACCATAACCAAGTGATTGCAAACTCACCCACCCCAAACGTGATGCGCTTTCCCCAGCGCATCAAAAGCCACAACATGGTTGACCTTTGCCAGTGTTTGACAGCGAGTCTGCAGAGGGAAATGCTTCTGGTGGGGTGCTCAGGCAAACCTAGAGACAGGCAGGAAGGGGCCACATCACACTTCCTGAGCAATTTCTGTCCATTTCCACATACCTCTCATGCACAGAGCAGCCTTCCCAGACCCAGCACCCCACCAGTAGCCTGGGAAGAGCTGCTGTTGCCAGGAGGCACATGGAAAAATAAAAGCCAATTATAAGTGATGGCTAGGCTGACAGCAAGTACTTTTAATACGACCACCACACACGAATGCCAATACACTGGACTGAATCCCTTTCTCATCAGCCCTTTGTATGCTGCAGACTGTCAAGGGAAGCACGGCCCCCAGCACGACAAAGCCTGACCTCAGGACTGCCTTGCTCAGGGTGTGGGGTGGGGGAACCGGTGCTCTGAGTCTGCAGGAAGCAGACGCAGATTAAAATCAAACTGGGATATTACCAGTTTAAGCTGGTGCCTTCTGTCTCAGTTTCATTTCTCAAAAGTCCCAGCAATGGAAGAAGAATCTGCAGTTCCTCAGCATTAGAAGGTGCTTTGGCCACTCAGAAGAGAACAGGCTGCTTTTACCAGTAGCACACCTACTCCCAAGAACTACGGGGAAATATGGCACATAAATACAATTGCCTTTATTGTAATATAGACCCAGGCCCACCCTGAGGAGACAAGAGAGAAGGTGCCTGGGGCTTGCATGAGTCCTTGTCTCCTTCAAACAGGCATGGACCATCCCATGGGGACAGAGGGGTGTTGGAGCTCTCCATCACTGCTGCCCTGGCCCTGGGGCCAGCACTGGCTCCAACAGCAGTTGAGCCTTGATGTTAAACAACACATCTGTCAGTTTGCAGCCCTGTTCCTGTGCTTCAACAGGCCTTTATAGCCCAAGAAACCAGAAAACAGGACACATCAGCTCTTAGGACAGAGAGCTCTTTCCTATTTTCTCTTTAAAATGCCTCTCTGCTTCTCTACAGGCAGAGGAAGGTTGGTAAATAGACCCTGTGCTAGTACAGAAACACAAGCCTGGCCTGTACCCGAGTTGTTTTTTTAGAAAATGCTCTCCACTGAGGCTTTTCTGTTCCCTCCAGTCTCCACACCAGGACCCCGAGCTTTGGCCAAGCCTCTGCTCTTAACACTTTTTTGTTTTCTTAAATGGACTGAGAAGTCCTTTCATAAAGTTCACATGGGGAAAACACCTTCGTCTCAGGATCCGAGTAAGCTTTCAGCTCAGCCCCTTACTCACATCAGTAGCAAGCCCATCTCATGACAATGCCCAGGCCTAAGAAAACCACATACACACAAAATCCCCTTTCTATGAAGCTTTTTCAAGCATAGGGCTGCTAGGAGCTACAGCAATTCTCTCACCATGGCTCTCTGGGTGACAGGACACAAATGTGAGGCTCTCCCTCAGCTGACTGCAGGGAGCCTCTGCCAGCCCGCTGCTGCTGTGGTCTCTGGAAAACATAGTATTTAAGAGACATTTTCCCCTCCACTATTTTCAAGTCTGGCCACTTAAGTGTGAATATAAGTATCTGTTTTTGCAAGTGGCCTGTAGTTCTTCCAGCCTTGGAAAAGTGTTGAAGGCATGTTTGAAAAAATGGATAGAAGCACTTCTGTATCAGATTAGTCTTCCAGAACTGGGTTATTCCACATTACAACGACTATCCTGCCATATGATTATCTCCTTTCAACGTTCCTGCAAGTCCTTCTGCCCAAGGACCTCAAAGCACTGCATAGTCTTGGACATTTGGCACATCCTAGCACCATCAGATGAGCATCATCTACCCATGGCAATGACTGGGAGATGAAAAACAGGCAGAAGTGACAGCAGGAAGTGGAATGAGGACTCAAATCCACCAGCATGTCCTCTGCAGGTCTCCTCCAGGGCTAGGTGCACCTCCTGTCATTAAGAATAAAACACCCCATGCCCTACAGTTTTTCCAGCTCAACCATACCAGTAGAGGATAGCCTGGGAAACACAGGAGCTGCCAAACACAGCAGACACTGGTACACTGCTGGAGCTGAACACCTTGCCTCCAGAAGCAGCCCTAGCTTTCAATAGTGGGGCAACAAGGCCTGCTGTGAAGAGCAGTTGCATAGTCAACAAGTTTTAGACCGTTTATGTGCTTTAAACTATTTTAATCTGACACAAAACAATCTCCTTCCTTTTCATCATGTTTATCCCAGCTCTATAACTGGCAGGTTTATTACTCATAATGCAGAGGCCCCTTCTGAGCCCTGTTCAACATGCAGTCTCAGGTCTCTCACACAGTAATGCTGCTCTTTCCACCATCTTCCCATTTTTTGAAGAGTAAGTTCTCACTGTTGTTGAAGGAAGGCACAACAAAACCCAAGAACGTTTGCTTTACAGAGCAGCACATCCTGACTCAACAAACAGTCATTGGGACTAACTCTGACCCTGTTGCATGGACCTGGGTAGGCAACTTCTCCGCCTGCTATGTTAGATTTCCATCAGGAGTTGGATGCTCAGGGATAGGAACAGAAATGAGGAAAGAAGCAGCAAGGAGATACATAAACACCTGGGAAACAAACTATTTGCTGTAAAATAATTCAGTAATAAGCCCAGTAGGATGAGTTGTCTTTCCTGGCTGTCCAGTCACAGCTACCTCCCAGCTTGCACAAAAACATCAGCATGGGATGGAGATGGGTTTCCCAGAAGCCCATGTCAGAAGAGACAGGCTGTGGGGGCAGTGGAGAGCATTTGGTGTCTCAGAGGAGCTGCCACATGCTGCTCCAAAAGCTGGCCTTACAGTCCTTCCCACTGAGGGGGAGGCTCTAACAGTGTGCATGACTGTTGCTAAGCAAAGCTAGGAGATGGGGAAGAGTAGATTTAATGATTAGGGGGGTTTCCCTCCTGTAAAGACAACTGTGGGGCCACAGCAACGAGAAGTGAAGCTCAACACAGAGGTGGAGTCTGCCTGAAACTGGCACGACACATCACTGGGCTGAAAGATTTCAGTTTTCACATGCTCCATTTTTCCAACCCAAAAAGATGAAATTTTCCACAGAAGCAGATGCTTTTCTTGAAAGATTTCTTTGAGTAGAAATGCCAAATTCTCCATCAGGAAACTGTTCTGATGGAAGCATTTTCAACAAGCCCCATTCGAGCTCTATTTCAAGACTGGCTTTTGCTGGCCTGAGTCAGTTCTTTAACTCATCATGGGTTATTTTTCCTGCCATTACGTACTTTTAAATTGAGAGTGTCTCTGTTTTAACTGAGCTGCTGCTACTGTTTAAACAAGCCCTTGTTCTGAGTCAGGCCGTGAACACAGCAGCCCTGGCACGGCTCAGCCCAGCGTGACCAGGGGCTGCTGGGCAGCAATAGCCTCCCTGTTGAGAATCCCATTCCTAGCAGGAGCGTGGCAGTTCCACAGGGATTGCTTATCCATCCACAAGTGGACACAGCTTTTTTTTCAAATCCCCCTCTGAAAATCCAACCATTTTAAACCAGTTTTGAGGCATTTTCAGCCTACTCCACCCATTTCCAGAGTGATGTCAGAAGAGTTTATAACCATTGTCTGGTTCCACAGGCTCATTGCCACTGATGAACTGGGAATTATTTCTTTAGTCTCAATATTCTGCTACATTCACATTACCCGTCCTGTCCTCCAAGTGCAGGAGGAGGGGGTGCCATGAAGCAACAGGTGCCACCAGGACCGCAGAGTAGAGCACCTGTCTCTGCACACCACCAACAGCCTGGGATGCTCCACTGTGTCCCCAGGACTTGCTTCAGTGTTGCCACGCTTTGTAGGGAGGGCTTTTCCCAAATACCTAACTGCATTTTCCATTGCTGTGATGCCATCTGGGCAGGGTGGGCTGTAGGCTGGCCAGTAGCCCACATCAATGCCTTCTGTGTATGGACTGGAGCCTTCATGGCTATTCCACAAGAGACAGGGTAAAATGTCTCAGCTGCACAGAAACCTCAAGCCTCCTCTCAGACCTGCTGTAACAGCACCTGAGCAAGTTCTGCTGGGAAGTGTTTTCCACAGCTTTCATTTCAGCCACTTTGCTGCTTTGGACGTTGGCAGACGGGGCAGAGTCTCCCATAGCACTGACCTGGACCAGCAGCAGCATCCTCTGCCCTGATCCACCAGACTGAGAAGCATCTTGCGGGAATTTGACAAATGCCAACAAATTGCTCCCCACCGAGAAAACCAGCTGCAGTTAGCCCTGCTGCATGCACCATGTGGACACCCACAAAACCTGCTGCCACAGCCACCCCACCTCTGGCAGGTCCTGCTCTGCACCAGGGAGGTGGGTGCTACCTTTTCCAGCATGTCATCCCCTCCTGGTGCTCCTACCAGCTTCTCCCAGGCGTGAGCAGAGGATCTGTGGCCTCGGCTTGCCCTCTTGTGGTGCAGCTCAAAAAACATCGCAGCAGGTTTCAATATTCCCCCCTATCCATGCTGGAAGCACAGTTCTTCACATCATGCATTCAGACCTACAGACATCAATTCATTTTCCTTGATTACCTTCTCGGATCACCTTGAAGCCATTCACAGATCAACAGCTGAGCTGAACACGTTCTGCAGCCTAGAACAACATTCTTCCACTCAATACTGTTTTTCATAGAAACAATTAAAAAAACTGTGCGTAAGGGGAATGGATTTCCAATAAAAACTCAAGCTAAAAACTATTTTAAAGTTTGCTTGAAAAAAACCCAAACAAATCAAAACAAACTCTGCTTTAGCCAAGAACTGAACCAAAAAGTTATTCTTGTCCTTCCACGAATAAGTCCTATGAAACACTAGATTCTTTCAAACCAAAAATGAAAGCTCTACCACAAGGAAAGATTACTTGTTTTAACTTCTATCATTTCAAGTTATAAAGAAACTTCATCTCACGTTGGACTGGCTCTTGGTTTAAATTAAAATTCGTTTTTAAATAGAAATATTGCTCTCTTCACTCAGCAGTATAAGTGCACTAGGGGGGGAGATCGATAATGTCAGAGGCTGTAAGACTCCCCAGACCTGTCATTTAGCCAGGTAGTTTATTCATGGCACTACCTACAAGTGAGTTAAACATCTCTACTGGAGATTATCAACACTGGGTTCCCCAAGTCTCCAGGCTCCTGAGCTAAGTTGCTCCCCTCCCAGTGATGTACCACTGCAAACAGCGCATTGTATCAAGTATGTCATCTCAAATTTACAGGGGCTCCCTCCCCAGCGCTGGGCCAGACAGGCTGCCAGCTTGCATCTGCCATCATTCACTGCAACACAATCTCAAAATATGGACCAAAGAGGCCGCTAATTCAGTGTCCTGACAACAGCAGTGGCCACTAGTAGATGTTTAGAGAAACCATGTGAGAATAGGCACATTTGCAGCCATCCCTCCTCCCTTGGCACAACCTTATGATGTTTTGCTACTTAAATACATATATTTACACCTCGGAACATCTGCTGAGGTAGGGCAAACCACATGGAGACTGCATCTTTAGGGCTTCACATCCTACAATGCTCATTTGCAAGGCCTTGAAGCAAGTCTATTCATCTATCTGCAGTTCATTGCATCTCTTCAACTTTATCTAGAAACCTCTCACCTCCCTGGGAACATAATGACCCGAGTGAATGAAGCAGGACCTATTTGGACTTGCACAATCACACCACTTCAGGTGGTGAAGGACGACCTTCAGGGAGGTCCTGCACAATCACAAGGATGTCCCACACCTGACCCCTTTATTCCTGTCCTTCACTGGTACCATAAGGGACCAGAAGATCTTCACTCAAGCATCTGCTGTGAGTTTCCACCAGTCCAACCAAGAAACATAGAACTAAAACCAACAAAGGCTTCACATTTCAGTGACAGTCACAATTTAATGCAGGAGACTTAAACAAGCAAACCCTAGAAGAGAAGTCACCAGGTAGCTTTCCATTCCCCCTCAAAAAACCACAACCTCTAGGCAAAATGCTTTAATCAAATGCCAGCTCAGTACAGGACAGAGCTGCATGGCCTGTGTTGTATGGTCGGTCAGACCAGATGATTTAATAGCTGCCTCCGGCTTTGAGGTCTGCTATTAGACTTGAAATTTCAGAAAGACAACAATCCCAAGAAAATCAATGGAAATGCAGTTTGATTAATTGTTAAGACATAAGAGCCAGCCTGTGTTTTGACCAGCACGCCACAAGCACACCAAGCACTTTAAAGAGCAGTCTCAGACACAGAGCAAGAAAAAGCACATTTAGAGACCTAGGATGCACGGGAGCCAGGAGTGCTCTGCTGCCATCTCCAGAGCACAGGGTAAAAGCACACTGAGAAAACCTGAGTGTGCCTCATCTGCTGGTGGATGCCACGTGTTTTGCAAGTTAGAGAAACCCCCTGTCAGCTTGCTGAGGGAGATGAGTTCATATGCGATTTCCTTAATCTCCCTAACCAGCATCTCCTGCCGTTACTGCAGGGCAACAGCCCCTATGGGGCATTTCTTACTCCGCAAATTTGGGTACTATCCTCTGATCACACAGGAGAGGGAACAGGCCTGAAGAGAGGCACATAATGTGCCACAACCAACTGAAGAGTGGCAGACATCTTACCCATGGAGAGATACAGAGGAATCCACCCAACAGCTTCTCTTGCATACTCAGCACCGAGGTCACACCAAGAGGACACAGGTGGACATTTTGAGCTTCACCCATGAATCACCCAAACAATACATCACAATCAATCACACATGTTTAGATTGGAGCTTCATTCTGCAAACTTCACTGAGCACATTAATGGGGCTTCAGCTTGCCCCAGGCATCTCACAGGCTCAGCGCTCTTTTACCCACCCAGGCAGGAGGCAGCAGGCAGGACCTCTTTACATCCTTAATTATTATCTGCTGAGATGTCAGCCAGAACCAGGAACAAATAAAAAAACCAACCAACATAAGTTGGTTCCTTGCATCCTCTGCCAAGGACTTCACAGCTTTCAGGAGCCACCACCACCTCCAGGCTGAGCTAATGCTGCACGGACATGTTTCTCCTGGCTCCACAGGGACCTTCCTGAGATTTACATGGACCACAGCTTAAGAGACTCACTGGAAAAGCAGCAAACTGAAATCCTACAAAGCAAACCAAAAAGAGAACAAGCCCACGAAGCTGGTACGGCTGCTGGGGACCAGCCAGCCCCAGGGAGCGGTGGCATGAGCTACTCACCAGCTGCACATTGCACCACTGCCGGCTTCCCCCATGTGCCATCCTCCAACGGGAGGACCTGATCCCGACCAGCTCAGCCCACCCATCAGGACCCACTATTGCACTCTGAAAGCCTGACTCCTTCCTCGCCCCTGTTTGCGCTGGGGCAGGGAGGAGGTTCAGTGCCACCAGCACGCACTCCCCACAGGGACAGGACCACCCAGCTGCAAGAGCTGCCCGGCGCCCGGCCGCTTTAATTCCTGCCTTTGCTCTCAGCCCGGAGAGCGGATTGAGGCCAAGTTCTCATTACTGCAGATCATTAGCTGGACGGGAAGAGGGCCTCCCCTTATCACTTTCCCACGTTGACACTGAAGAAGCTGCATCACTCTGCTCCTGACAGGAAGATCTCCTGGTTTAGGTTGAGGTGAGCAATCCCAGCCTCAATTCAATCCCATTAAACTTTTCTGCATTGATACAACACCTTTTATTGCCGTGTCAAACACTGAGGACATCCCTTAAGACCCAAGCAACCTCTCCCCTCAGAGGGCAACCAAACAGCTTGATAAAGCAGGAGCTGAGCATGTTTCACCAACATATGTTTTGAGGACGGATGTAGTTAAACCAGAGCCAAAAGTCCATCTGGAAGGTGATTTCTGTCAAGCAGGAGCTGTGTCAGCTGCTGCCTGGGACCCTGGCCATCTCTTCTGTCCTCCTCCACCAACCGCCAGGCCAGGAGCCACAGAGGGTTAAATTAACTGGTGGAAAAGCACTGCTAAGCCCCCATCACGGGGCAGCCCCACAGCTGAGGGGCCAGTGGGGTGGGCAGAGGGGAAAAAGAAGCTTGGGAACACCTCAAGTTTACATCTTCACCACCAATTTGGTATTGATTTAAATTCATGTCTTACAGCTCATTCTTTTTGTAAAGAAAGCAAACCAGAGAAACTTTACATGTTAGTGAGAGCAGAGGTAGAGGTAACCCCAGCTGGTGAAGGTGACAGAGAAGCCATTGCTACCCTTAATGGCATCCACAACCACTGACCCGGGCTCAGAGGTGTAAAACAGGGCAGGGCAATCCCATGGGGGAAGCAAACCCCCTACAACCCCCCAGCAGATCCCTCCGCCGGGGCAGGAGGGTGCTTTGACCACTGGCCCGCACCTCTGCCTCCTTCCCCATGGGGACCTGTTAGCCCGAGCCCTTCGTTAACCCCCTGGTTTTGGACAAGTGAACGTACTGGCACCAGTGCATGTCACCCCAGTTTCACCCCAGCTGGGGCACCCCCCACCAGTTTCAACACCCCAGCACTTACCCAGGCAATCCCTCAGGCAGCCCTGCGCCAAGGCAATCGCTGGAGCAGGGCTGCTGGAGAAGCCAGCCTCCCCAGCACATATCTCACTCTGACTACTCAGCAGCAGGTCAACCCCCACCTCCTGCTCAGTTCACCTCCAATGACCACACACAGCTCTGGTTCTCCTCTGAAGAGCCTCTGCTCCCCTCGTCTGTTTAATGCTCCTCTTGGGAAACTGGATCCTCCCGGGAGGATTCAGGATGCCCATGATGGAGGTTTTGATCCCATTCTGGCTGCACTCACCCTCCTGAAAGGCACTGTATCATCCCCAGCACCATCTGTTCTCCCTTCCACCTCCCAAAACACCTCTCCTTTCCTCCTGAGTGTTTCCTATTGCTGCAGCTTCTGCTGCTTCGAGCACAGCGACAGTGCAGCACCCACCGTGCAGACCCCACACAGATTACAGCACGGTCTCTACAGGACTTCTGGCTGTATCCTGTGAACCATCTACTGACTAATTAGTAACTAATTATTTGTACATCTCTAATGCTTCGTTTCCAGGCTAGCAGAGCATTTTACGAGCATAAAGGAACCAAAACTCATCATTTCCCTGAGGAGTACAACACACTGTGGCTGCTGAACCCTGCTCTGCTGCTCAGTTCAGCTTCTGGGAAGCTGCAGTTTCAGGGCCTGAGCCCCAGTTCTTATGTGCACCATCCCCATCCCTGGGATACACGCAGGTTTCCTACAGCTCCTTGCAGCTGGGGTGTTAGGTGCCAGCTCCATATGATGAAGAGCCATGTGCAGCCACATCTACCAGAAAACAGCAGCTCCTTTCTCCCCACCTTTTCCCCCTAAACCAACGTAAACATCACACTTTTTTTGAGCCACTCCAGTATCGAACAACATGCATTAGCAGTCTAAATGCCCTTGAGAAGCCAATGCTATTTTCACATATGCCAACAAAGACAGGAGCACGTCAAGAATCCGAACTCCCTGCCTGCCGCAGAAGCTTCTCTCCTCTCCCACCCAGGGCTGTGGAGGGAAGCAGGACACTCGCACCCCCACACCATCAGCAGCCATTGCCAGCAACAACAATGGCATCCTGGCCACAAAGAGCTGCTCCTCTGCAGCGTTGCACTCCCTCTGCCCTCATAAATAAGAGGGGAAAAAAAAATTGCTTTGCCAGATAACTGTACGTCATAAGCAAGCTGTCAAAAAAATAAACCTCTCACTACTTTTCCCCTAAGGATTGGAACGTATCTGGGTTTCCACTTTGGTAACACCAGAAACCTCACCCAGGAGTGGAGGAACAATATTAACTTAGCAGGAGCTTGACCTGCAGGCCCATCACAGTCGCTGCCTCTGTGTTTTGTACCCACTCCTTTTATTTCTCTTGAAGGCAACAAGGATTTCCTCAGCAGATCTGAGTCCAACACACCACAGGCAGTTACATGATGCTTTTTGGGGTGCCCACTAAAGATGTCTGCTCCTGGGCTAGCCCCCAGGACCACTACCACTTCTTCTGGCCACTTAGGGTGGGCAAAACTCAGGGACCACTCCACAGGAGTCTGTAAGCTGCAACTGCTGTGAACCTGCTCCAGAAAGGCTGTTTTTGGCTTTTCACAGAGATTAATTCCCCCCAGGTACTTTCTTGGGTTTCAGACAGCAAAATACAGCCAGCCCAGGCAGGCACCCATGGTTATCTCTGCCTCAGCCCGGTGGGCACTGGCATGAACCACTGAGGACCAGCCTGTTGTTATATGTTGGTGGCTACCTCTGAAGTAGCCCATACTCAGCAATGCCACCAAAGAAGATAGGTTATCACATCCCCCAGGTTGGGCACAGCAGGGTTTCCTCACCCCAGCAGCCCCTGCACCCTGCTTGCCCCAAACACAACCATTCCCTGCCACACACAGAGCTCATTGCACACCAACAGCATAGTCCTACCTGGAAACGGGGACAGCAAGGATGTCCTTTACCTGGCATGCACCTCAGAGAGAAAAATGGCCCCTGCTTGTGGCTGAGATATCTCCCTGCCTCCTGGAGTCCCACCCACCCCAGACAGCACAGGCCCTTTGCATCATGCAAACGATGTCCCAGCTGAGGCCCGTCTCCCTCATCAGCACCTCTGCCAGGTGCAGGACATTGGGCACAGGTGTCTTTTATCATCTTGCATCCACTGACTCTTGCTGGAGCTGCTGCAGGAGCTTGCAGGTCATCCCTCCCTTCTCTCCCCTTCAGGTCAGGAGGGTCCCCTGACCTGCCCCTGAGTAATTTCATGATGTTTACAGTAGTAAAAAAGCTTCCACAAATGACCAGACCTTGTGCTGGGCTTAGCAGAGAGCCACAGGGTTTCATCCAATGCTTGTGTTCCTCTATCTCTGTTTTTGGAGGGAACCAAACAGGAATTAGCCAGAAATATGGGATCCTGAAGTAGGACCTCTTCATACACATGCACAAAAGCAGAGTGGGACAGGAGACACCACAGCTGCTCCTTGTTGCACTAGAAACCATTACCTCTAGCAGAGATCATAATGGGCCCAACATACCTGCCAGTCCCTCTTCTTCCAAGCTTTTTTGAGTCTTTATGAGCCAGGCTGATGCAAGAGGCATCATCCAAAGCACCCTGTCCCGAGATTCCCCTTTTTCTCTGGTTTCTGGCCTCAGCCCACCTTGCCCACATCAAGCAGATGGTGCCCCAAGCCTCGTGCTGGAAGTGCTGTTGGTCCAAATGAAGCGTAACGTGACGAGTTGTCCCTAACAAAGGGGTCCTCTGTTTGGCTTTCCCATGAGGGTTATTATAGCCAGCGTTTATTTTGGACTGGATCCAAAACATGCATTAGTGTTCCTCATCCTGTGGATTTCTGCACTCCAATGAGTGTAGGGGCTTACAGACACGGGGCCAAGCTGGAGGAAAGTTTTTCAGGAGTTTGAAGTCTTCTTCCTATACACATACTACTCAGAGAAATGGTTTCTGAGCGTCCCTGCATGCTGGGAAAGGTCGAGACCAGTCCCATATGTGCTCATCCTTGCCCAGTTTGCTGTGGGGCAGTGGTTAGTGTGATGAGCAGGCTTGCGGATCTGCCCCACATTCCCAGTGGTGCTACTGGGGTGTGCAGTAAGTCATCTGGGTTTCTCATGTTGGGATAATGATACCAAATCCTCATCACAAGTGTTTCAGGACCTAATGAGAAATGCAACAGGTTCCTGCTGTGCTGGGAGGATGGATTGGCATTGGTTGAAGAGATGTTCCCATTCCCAACGCACAGAGCTGCTGGGGAAGTGTGTCTCTCCACAGCAGGTGACGCGTGCGTCATCCCCTGTCCTGTATATGAGTTGCTCTGAGGAAGATGTCACCTCTTCCCTGCAAACCTTGCCAACACACCTCCCAGCCAAGGTCAGGAGAAACCTTTAAACTTCATTTTGTAGCCTCAAAAGAAGCACCACCAGGGTGCTGGGCAGCAGCAATAGCTCACATGGGGTGACATGAGCCCCAGGGAAGATGCTGGGACACTCTCTCCCCCCATGCTGCACCACCGCTGCTGCTGCAGGAGCTGCCACCATCTCCCTCATGTTAACAGTGTGCTCATCGTGTTCTCAGCATGTCCTTCGCTGAATTGTGAACGTCAAAGCAGGCTGCATCTGCTCTCTGTGCCTCGCAGTAATTAGGAAACAATATTATAAAAACCAGTTCCCATCTCTGCTTTCTTTTCCTCTCCCCTCCTTCTTGTTGCTCCTCCATTCTCTTCCCTTTGCAGGCTGTGGCCTTTGGACTGAAAGCTGATGAGCTGTTGTGTGGTCTAATCTGCAGCGCTTGTTAAGAGGGTTGTTAACGTAGTTTCTAACCACCTGCTCTGTGTTGGCTTCCCCCAAGTCCCTGCCTCAGAGCGGGTTCAGTTCCTCTGCACCACAGCCTATTGCTGCCAAGGTGCTGGGCTTGTTGCTCTTTTCCAATCCAGATGCTCACAGGCACGAGCTTCACCACCCGCCTTGAAACTGTGCTCTGCCCAAATCCGTGTGCTCTGCTGAGAGGGACCAGCACAGCTCCGTGGGCTGTCTGTGCTGCTGTGGTTATTCGGGGTACATCACTGCATATAGTTTTGTGCTCAGCCATACATCCTTCCCCACTGTTTCCAACAGCAGCATGGCCAGCGTTGGCAGCAAACCTTGTGATTTCTCCTGGGCCATCTGCTCCCACCCAAAACATCCAGCTGCCAACAGCAGACACTGGGTGCTTGCCATCACACTTCACGCAGCAAGGACTTGACCTTCAATTGATGCATCTTGCAGACAAATTTCAAGTCTAAAATGTGGGCACAACACCCACAAATACAACTCCCTCTATCAAATGAGTAGAATGGGAAGCAGAAGTTGGGAGCTGGGGAGGAGTGTGGCTGCAGGAAGGGACAGAAAGAGTCAGGTGGCCCAAGAACAGAAATGCCCATGGAGCTGAGATCTTGTGGAGTTACTGGGCCAGGGAAATGGAGTCTCCTCTCCAAGACAAGTGTCCTCTGTTTGCAAGACAAAGCAGACTCACATTGTAATAAATGCTTTGCACATAATAGGTTACAGCAGGGCCATAGGAGCTGAGCACTAGTTACACATGGCAGCCCAGAGCGTGCCAAGATGCAATGTCAACCCAAGTTCAAAGGTGCAGCCCCTTTGCATCCATTCTGCAGCATAACAGCAACACCTCCAGCTCTGCGTTACCCCACCCTGAGCTCTTGTGAGGGGCTGGGGGTGGAAAATGGCTACAAGTCACTGGCGGAGAAGCTGCTGGAAATGATCTACTATCTGTCAGACTAACACATCTGGGGTGTGAGGGGACCATGCCCCTCACATCAATGGCCAGATGGTTCAAACTGGCTCCTTTCTGGGGTCTGAGCAGAGCCCGCTCTTTGCAGCAGATGATTTCGGTTTTGTTTTGAAGGTCTTTCTAATTTTAGTGTCATCTTAGTATAGGAGTAGAAGGAAAGATCTAGAAGCCAAGGTTACTTTCAAAGGGAGAGTTAGTAGTAACGTCAAAGAATAACAAAAGTGTTTTGAAGGCATTCTTACAGTTGTCCTACCTCATTTTCTCTTTTTCCTGAACACTGTTTTTGGCTTGCTGAGAACCTTTGTGTCTCCATACCACGAGCCAGCAGCTCCTGGGTACTTGGAGATGTGTTTGCTGGGAGCTGCAGACAGCAATTTGCCAAGCACAATGCTGCCTTTGAACCTAATAACTTGCAGACAATAATACTCTTTTACATGCTAATAGATAGTATTGTTCTTCAAATGTCTGACATTTATAGCAATATAATATCTCTAGCAAAAAGCATGCCAGTAACAGGCACAGCTTCCCAAGGCAAGTGCTGGGGAAGTGGAGGGATGGGACAGGAATTAATATACAAGATTTGTGACTGAATCTCACTTCAGATTTCCTCCAATTGCTGCCATTTCCTTCCTATATTTCAAAACTCATGACTGCCCTGAAAGGTAATTCACAAAAAAATCCCCACAATACCCAGTGTAAATATAGCAGCAGACGTAGATGGGCTGTAAATTAGCATCATCCACCTGGAAGCTTTGCTGGCTGGCATCCAAATGAAAGATCTGGGCCAGGACTAGGTAGCCCTGCTTAATATCAGAGAGGCAGTAGGCAGGAATGGCTGCCTGGAGAAGAGGTTTGCTTGAAACCGATGAATTATTAATAAACGTATTGTTATTTATTATTGTTCTTAAACAGCCTGTCTCTCGGCACATACTAAAATGGATTTCAGTCTTTCCTTATAATGCGTAACAAAATTTGTGTCTAGATGTGAAGTGAGGAGATGTTTCTCTCAGGGATAGCACCTAAATCCCCAGTGAGATGCACAGGGGGGATTTGGTGCGTAGGGGTCAGTGGGCAAGGATCAGAAACCTGCATTTCTGTTTGCATCCCTGCGCAGGATGCAAACTGCAAACCAGGGAGGCAAAGCTGCTTGTTTGCTTCAGCCAAGCAGCTTCTCAATGGCCAGACAACCCAGAAAGTTGTTGGAAAACCTACAAGGAGAAGACGTGCAGCGGCTTTAAAGGGGAAGCCACAAGTTGAGGTGCATGCGGAAGGAGGAGGCAGAGAGCAGAGCGAGCATTTGACCCCAAATTCCAGGTGACTCCTTCCAGAGGCTGGGTCCTGCCGTGCATCCAAACAGCCTCACTGCTGCATTCCCGATGGAGAGGAGGGCTGGAGGAATAGCAAGCCTTACATTTTTGGTGCAAGTTCTTGGCTAATACAGGAGCAGAAATGTTGCCATGATGTCTACTGGATAAATATGTGCTACTGCTGCTCTCATTTGTCTTTACAGTTTTGGAGGAGATGCAGATGGCCCTTTAAATACTTGCAAGGCCTGCAACTTTTCCAGAGTGGGTTTTTTCCCCCCTTTTTCCAAGCTACTTGGCTCCCTACAGTAATTAATATTATCCAATGGGATGAAAAGTAAAGCAAAGCCTTCATATTTGAGATTATTCACGCAAACAAAAATGTAAACAGCTGTCTGAGAGAGGAGGAAGAAACGGGCTCTGAGACAGGGCCCTGCAGGAATGCGCTGCCTGTAGCTGTAACAAAAGCCTGTGCTGGGATATTGGGTGCTCACTGGGTACAGCCAAGTGCGAGAGATGCTGTGCCACCATGTTCTTGTCAAAGAGAGAGGCCACCAGCAGTCCCAGGGGACTCTGTCCAGGGGGTTTTATTCCCTGGAGCATCACAGCTCCCATAAAACCCACTCCTCTCCAATGCTACTATGCCAGAACTTGTCATGGTGCTCATCCGAACCGCTCAGTCTAGCCAAAAAATCTCAAGGACTTGGGGAAGCACAAGGAGAAAAAATATCCCCACCCCCTCCTAAACTGCAGCCACTTAGTTTTAGATCGATTCCTAGATAATGGAGAACAGGATCATAAAGCTGGGCGATTGCTGAAAACATGAAAAGAAGAACAGAGGGGCAGATCATTAGCTTGGCTTCACGGAGGCAGGTGGCTCTGGTCAAAGACAGCCCTAAGAGAGGCCCCAGTAGCAGTGTGTCTGGTTGCACGGAATAGCTCTGTAATGAACTGGGCTACAAGCTGATGCATTGTACCATTTTGGAGGAGGCATTAGCTTTTAAACGGAGCAGATAACCTCAGGAGGAGTTAATGAAGCATTTCCCTTTGTGTTCCCCTGCTTCCCCCCTTCATTTGCCCTTTGGGCACAGGAACCCTCTCCTGCAGCTCTGTATCATCCATCCTGACCTGCTTAGATCTTGAAACGGGGATTTTCCTCCTATGGTGTTTATGAAGATTCAGTTATATTTTTCAAGAGATTTAACAACAAAAGTTTCTGCTTCTGAGACTGAGGAAAAAATTGCGGAGCTGTTTGGATGGTGCCTGTGTCCTGCAGGGCTCCCTGCAGGGGACGGGGATGGGAGCAGTGGGCTGGGAGCAGCTGGGGAAGGCAGAGGAGGAGAAGGTAACCACAGGGAGACTGCTCCAAAAGAGCTGGGAAACAACATGCGATCCTGTCCACAGCAGAGGAAAATGTATAAGGGAGTGTTGGAAACCTGACTGCTAAAGGGGGAGGCTGGATGTGCTCAGAAACATGTGGCTAGACTGTGGCTCTAGGTGAATTAATGAGTGTATGTCCTGCAAGGGGCTCAAAGGAGCCTGTTACTGCAGAAAGGGGGGATTTCTCTTTGGCTCTGTGTGTTTGAGAGGAATGCTGCTGTTCTTTGGGCAGTGAATATCTGAGCTTTTGACCCACGGGGAGGCTTAGATCCAAGGAAATGGCAGAGCCTCATGTTTGCATTAAGCAGAAAGACAAAGCCCTGGTTTTAAAAAGAAAGCCCTACTTCTCTTCCTCCCTTTGGGATGGCTCAACTGTCAGCAACTCAATGACCTGAGTCTCTCAAGTACTGGAAGGTAATAACCAGATAACTCATAACAAGTCTTAGACTCAGGATGTAGAAGCCAGAGCTGTTCTTGCCTTAACAAAAGACATGGGGAAGGGCTGTGGCGGAAGGTGCTGTGCACTCCTCAGCATGGCAGAAGAACAGAGCGGCAGCAAACTGTCAGATACCATCTTGTTTTCACGGCTCTCATGGCCAAAGTGGGTCAGCAGACACATGAGCTGCCTTTCTGCTCCCCTTCGTTGGTGGCCTGGCCGTACGCACGCTCTGCTGGGCTGGCAGCTAAGCTAGCTTTGAAACCACGTACGTGTCTATATTCCTAGTGTGTTTTGTATGCCTTGCTGGGATGGGATCCTTCTTCACATTTTTCCTTGCATGCCCTAATTACGTGGATGCACAAAGTAAATAACAGGTGGAAAAGTCTTGGAAATACCAGCCACACACTTTTTACTGCCTAAACACTTGCAGTTTTACTACCTGTCCATGAAGCTGATGTTCTTGGCATTGTGAGACTGCTCTTCACGTTAGTGACCTTGATGAGAGTTTTGGCTGGAAAAGGGGACGAATCCTACCCCCCGACACATTCACAGCACTCACTTGCTCTTCGGAAATAAAATCCCCTTCTCTCCATCCTGGCTCTGGATGTCAGTTGGGCATCTAGATTAAATGACTTTCTGAAGTCACAGAGGAAATTTGAGACAATGTCAGGAAGAATCCACATTTTAGGAAGTTTTGCTTCAAGCACAAGGTACTGGAGATGTTTCATGACAATAAAAGTCACTTCCAAGCCAGGACCTCCTGTTCAGGTGAACAGCTGATTATGACCCTTGTGCTGCTACCCATCCAAGACCTCGGTGCCTGAAGAATAAAATAACTCGTGTGGCCTGTGCTGATTCTCACAACAAGGGTGGATTTCATTGTTTCTCAGTCTTCTCAGGGTGAAGTCCTGATATAAGATCTAGGGGATTTTGATGCAACGCTCTGTTGGCTGTGTTCATAGAGCTTCTCTGTGTCTGCTGTGGACACACCAGTTGGGTATCTGAGATCTGGCGAGGACTTTTCTTCCAGCCGGGAGAGACATTGGAAAGTTTCAAAATTCTCTGTGAGAGTTAGACTGGAAAACATATTTAGTGCTTGGTCAAAAAGATCTTAATAATTGAAACCATTTTTGTTTTCGTGATGATTTATTTCATAGTCTAAAATTAGATATTAAAAATCATTTCAAAATGGAAAAACTCAAGATAACTCATTCCAAACGTTCGGGAAGAGGATGTTGTGACTCGGTAGGAGCAATGTGTTTCTCTTTCTGTCCTTGATATAGTAGCAATCCTTTGATGTTTTCATTTTGACATGCTTGCGTTGTCCAACAGCATAATGACTCTGTTTAAGTGGTTTTTCCAAGCACCTGCACCTATTTAAATCAAAGCTGTGTTTCTGCTACTCGCAGGTGGTACGGGTGAGATGCCGTGGGCACCATCACCACAGATATTCCTTGCATAGGCACGACGGTGCCAGTGGAGAAATCTCACATTGTAGGGAATGCACTTTATAGAACTTCCTGG
Source organism: Eurystomus gularis (assembly GCA_013400335.1). NCBI lineage: Eukaryota > Metazoa > Chordata > Aves > Coraciiformes > Coraciidae > Eurystomus > Eurystomus gularis. Next base: position 530,320 of record VZZY01006140.1, on the reverse strand, counting down.
CTGAAGGACTATTTCCCAAGCTTATGTTAGAGTCACCAAGCAAATCTCTTGGCAGCATAGAATCCAAGCTGGGAAGGGGAAGCTCAGATCTGGCTTAGGGAGCACAGTGAGCCAAGCTGCAGCCAAAATATGGATCTGATCCTCAAAACCACTGCGGTAGTCCAGCAGCTGTCAGGCTGGAGGCTCCTGTTTGCTCTCTAGCACCCGCAAGGCAGTCTGTAAGTTCATTCCTAGCTTCCTGATGCTTGCAGGATTCACACAGGTCAAGCTCATCAAGGGTCTGGGTGAGGAAGGCTTGCAGGGCTTGCACACCCAGGGCTTAATTTTCTGCAAGCAGTTGCTCATGAGGCTCCAGTGTGCTGGGTGCTGCCAGTGCTGAGCAGTGCATGGGGCTCTGCGTGTGCCAAGGGGCTCTCCCAGCATCTCCACAGGCTTTCCATGTCTCTGCCTTCAACGTCTAGCTCAGTGACACAGTCCTACACAGCTGTCCTTCCTCGCTTGCTCATACTTGTGGTGTGAGTAATCTGCACCGGCGCCTCCCTAGCAGGTCATGGAGCCTCTTGGGCTGACCAGAAGAAGGTCACGAATTACGGCTGCCTTCACAGCTCCAGCTTGATTGCTCCCTGTGGGATTCATGCCTGAAGCGAGCCAGGATTTGGCCTGTCATCTCCCTGGAGCACAGCAGCCTTTTGTGGACACTGCTCTAGCAAATGGGTTTGAAATCAAAAAAGGGCTGATTAACCCTCTTCTAGCACAGCCTGTGTGGCTGAGAGCATGATAGGCCATCGTGGCACTTTCTCTCTAGGGCAATGCCGGCTGCTGTATTTTCTTTGCAACAAATGATGCTGTGTAACAAGCTCTAATGCTAAAACCAAATTTACACATTAAAAAGCCCAAATCAATTTAGCTGGTAGCTTCTGGTCTTTTCCCTGAATCCGTGTCTGTGTCCCTTTGCCAATGTCCCTGCCGTGGTGGCTGCTGCCTCACACCATCCATGCTGCTCCTGGGAGCTCACTCCAGAGATCAGGGGCTGGTCTCACCTGCAGGCACTGGAGATCTTGTGAGGGCAGGTATTAGGGAAATGCCACTGTTGAGCAATAAATCCTCAGGACCTCCTTATAATGCTGGAAAGTCTCCCACTCCCTCATTTTTTTGGAGATCGGGAAATGAAGCACAGAGAAGCATTGCTGATCTAGAAGATGGCTTCTCCATCAGAGCCCCGTGTTGGATTTGCTGAATGGAGGGGGAGGACATCTCCTGAGCGGAACTGGCTCACTTCATGCCTGGTAAAGCACCTGGACAAGCCCTCCTGGCTGTTTGTAGGACTAGGGCATGCAGCCAACAAATCTGCAGCTCTGCCCTTAAAGTCAACAAGAGCTTTGTTCACTTCTGGACAGCTGAATTTCCACTACATAAATCCAGCCCTCCTACCCTGGTGTGAGACACCATCAGTACGTTTCACTAAATAAAAGTAAAACGCTTATCTTTTGTTTCCCTATTCATGAAACCACAGGTCCACGCTGGCTACTCGCATGGTTAATCATAGACCTGAGTCTGCAGGTGGGAAGCACGCTGGGTTTCCAGGACACCATGTTTCCTTTGGTGGCCACGCTACTTTTCACCTTCCTCCTCACACCTTTAGTATATATTTCTTTGAGGCAATGGACACAACAAGGAAATACGTTACCAAGGCAATGGAAAATCTAGGCCTCAAATTACAGATTTCTTCTCCAGCAGGACCTGAAGGAGATGGAGGAGAGTCAAAAGCAGGAGTTATTACTGAATTCAGCAAGAGCTGTGTGAGGCTGGTGTGGAGGTTTGAATGCCCTGTACCACTAACTCTGGCAATAATTATTAATCTTTTAGGGACTTTGTTACTCTTCTGTATTAGTGGAGGGTGTTTGTGGGATGCTCTGCACAACATCCCTTCTGCTCCAGGCTCAGCTGAGCTGTGCAGGGGAACTGCGATGCTGGGGAGCCCAGCAGTGGTCCCTCAGGTCCTGGCACTGCTGTTCAGTGGGGTTACACCAGCACAGCACTGGGAAGAAGGGTAGTGTCCAGAGCATGCCTGCCCAGTGTTATGCTGGCTTTGACTTCTAAACTTGACCCCTGTAGAAGCAGGACTGTGAATGTGAGGTCACCCTTTATTCTTGCAGCTGTTCTGAGCCAGATCCTGTGGTGGGATTTCAGGGAGCACTGTGCTTTTCAGGGGCTCAGAATGGGGGTGAGACGTGTCCCTGCAGCCCAGGGTTATGGTCCCCTGGGTACCCACTTGCTGGTCAGACACTTTCTCACAGACCAGGGATATAATTCCCCTCCCTCGACCCCTCAGTTTTAGCCAGGCACCGTTGCCCAGTTATGCCACACAAACAGGACTGTTCCTCTGTCAAAGAATCATAGAATTGTTTTGGTTGGAGGAGACTTTTCAGATCATCGAGTCCAACTATTAACCCAGCACTGCCAGGTCAATACTGAACCATGACACTCAGCACCAAAACTATACAGCTTTTAAGTCCCTCCAGGGATGGGGACTCCACCACTGCCCTGGACAGCCTGGGCCAGGGCTGACAACCCTTTTGGGGAAGAGATTTTTCCTATTGAGGCCATTTCCGCTCGTGCTATCACTTGTGATTTTGGAGAAGAGACAGACTCCACCTGGCTCCAACCTCCTTTCAGAGAGTTGTGGAGAGTGAGAAGGTCTCCCCTGAGCCTCCAGGTTGAACACCCCCAGGTCCCTCAGCTGCTCCTCACCAGACTTGTGCTCTAGAGCCTTCACCAGCTTCGTTGCCCTTCTCTGGACACACTCCAGCCCTCCAAGTGCTGCCACATCATCCTCAGAGCCCCATTCCCCCCAGTAACGCAGTGCTTTGGGTGTGAGCAGAGTCGCTCCAGCGCAGGAGGCAGATGTTGCACAGCTGGACACGCTGCGTGGAGCAACACTGACATGCAGTGGTGGGCTGCTGCCATCTCTGCCTGCCCACCCCACAGCACAGCCACATCAGGGGGATGGATGCAGGCCAGCCTCGCATCGCTTCTGAGAATGTAGCTATTTCCCTGTGGAAAAAAACATCCTGGCTGATAATCTTCCTCCCACAAAAGTGGCGCTTGCCACAGAGGAATCACCTGCTGGTTAAAGAGGTGGGAATTGTTAGCAGCTCTCTGGCAAGAAGCATTTTTTTCCAGCATGTTATTTAAATTTCTTTTAAGCAGTCCCATATACTGCTTATAAGTGACTGTGCTGCTTACAGCCCAGAGGATGCTGATGACTGTTGTTCCCAGGTGGGAAAGTCTGTGTATACACTGCAATGCTGACCTGGGAAAGGAAAAGAATGGGAGGAGATGAATTTCAGATCTTTCAGCCTCCAGGAGCTCTGAATGCGATGCTGGCAGCTATGTTGCTCAGAAGATCTTGGCCACACTGGCTGCCCGTGCTGAAAATCTTCCCCTTTTATCAGTGCTGATCTGTTTTGAAACCTAGCCAGGGAAATGGCATGAGGCTGGGGCTACCCTGGCTGCCAGTGCTCCCCGGTGCTGTCATTGTGCTTCCCAAGCACACGTTCAAGACAATGTCAGCTCATACGGTACCTGGATGTGACCCAACCATGGCCAGCTGGTTCAATCCCCTGCTCTGCAAGGGTCTTCAGATGTGAGCTCAGCCATAGATCGATGTCTGTCACCTTTGAGCACCAAAACCCAGGAGGGGTGGTGACAGGGAACAGGAGAAAAGGAGCAACAGGGAACCTGTAATATCTGACAAAAAAATCTCCCTTTTCCCAGGTTACGGGTCAGTATCCAGCATTTAGCAAACTGTATTTACAGTAAAAGACCAAACAATATTATTATGGCCTGAATACGTGTGAAATTGGAGCAGTGCAGTGAGGAACACGTAGGAAGGAAGAAGGAGCTCCAGCCTTATCTAAGGGGGTCCTTTGGGCTGGTTTGGTTCTGTACAGGGGCTCAAGGGGGGGTTGCAGTGGAGCACCAGCTCAAAGTGGGATGGTTTAGCCAAAAGACTGAATGAGATTCCTGGATGTGTGAGAGAGGAAACAGTGAGTAGGAGGTGGGAGAAGACTTTACCTTTTTATGGGACTGGGGAGACTGATTCAGGAATTTTGCATCCAATTCAGGTGTCTGCATTTAAGAGAGGGTGTTGGAGAGTGTTGAAAAGAGCTATAAAAATGATGGAAGGACCGGAGAAACAGCCTTACAGGGGGGAGAACTTAAAGACCTCCATGTGTTTGCATTATTAAAAAAAGAGGTTGAGAGGTGATTTGATGACAGTGTATAAATACCTTCACGGGGAGAAAAAAGTGGGCATTGCAGGCTCTGTAATCTAGCAGGGGGGAAAACATAAATGGATGGCTGGAAGCAAGAGCCAGATGAAGTCAAAGTGGAAATTAATCACCTTCATTGTTTAAAATAAACCTCAACGAGTCCAGTATTTTGGAACAAATCCAAAGGAAAATGGGGAGTTTCGCATTTTCACTGTCTTGAAGACTGAGGTCTTTTCTGAGAGACGTTAGCTAAGGCACAAGCTGGCACTTTGTGGCTAGGGCTCAATGTGGACATCACTGGGTTAAAGCAGGGCTCAATGCAGAGATCATTGGGTTAAAAGGATGGTCTGGAAACGGTCAGAATCAAGGTGCCATCCAAAAGGGCGTGTTAGCACACACGTTTGGGCTTATCCACCAGGCTTCTGAGCAGGGCTAAAGAAGAAAAATGTTAACTCAGGAGCAATGATGTAGTCAAGAAAACAAAGGAAAAAAAATCCATCATGGAGCTTTGTTTTGCTTATTGGCTTTTAAGAAAAAAAAATCAGAGACAAAACAAAAGGGTACTTGACAGAAACATCTGCAGGTGCAGAGCAGTTGGCTGGGGTCTGGCCAGTGAGAAGAACCCGCTGTAAGTGCGTGGACGAGTGGCTGTCCCAAATTAATGAAATCAGTTTAAGAAGGGGTTTAGCTGCGCTGGTGCAGAACGTACTCGTTATGAGAGCCTTGAGGCCCTTCCGAGTGGAAACGCCAGATCTGTCTTTTGGAGGGTGGGATTTTCCCTACCCTGGGCGTACATCTGGTCTTTTGTTCTGGACAATAGGAAGGCCCCTTCCTCTGCACTCCAGCTCTTGCTGCCGTGCCTGGCCCTGTTCCCACTGGCTCAGCCGATCCCGCTGCCTGCTCCCAGGCTCCTTCCATCCACCAACTCGACCACATCCCCCGCTCCTGGCAGCTGAGAGCAGCTGAGCACAGTTGGATTTGGGCTGTGGCGGTGCCCAGTTGTGGCTTCTCCTCATTGAGAGGAAGCTCAGCCCCAAGCAATTGATGGAGAAGCAGAAATAAGAGGTCTTGCTTTGTCATCTGATGGATTGTCCAGGGTCGGAGCTGAAACAGCCACTAAACATCCCACCAGCACCTCTGTGAATATCAAGGACCTGCATTCACACTGAGAGTTTCCTAAATCATGCAGGGGATGCAGGATTTGGCAGCTCAAATGGTCTAACGCTAACATCGTCTTGTCCCAGATGCTGCTCTCAGCTGGGCTTTGGTCCAGCCTGATCCCAACTCCAGCCACATCCTCAGCCTTGCTCCTCATGTGATGCTGCAGCACCAGTCCCTGCTGAGAGCCAGGATAAGCCCCAGCCTTGCTGGAGCCTCCTGGGGATTCATTAAAACAAACACATGGAAACAGTCAAATACCAAAATTGGCCTTGAGAGTTTTGAGCAGGAGCTTGAGCCCTGGGGAAGGCACCTGGCTCGGTGTGGCCAACACCCTCCACTAGGTAGTGTAGGAATAGCTGATGAATTTGGACAGCCCCCCCCCCCCCACCAGTCCCTTATCCCCTCCCACCCCATATCCCAGGCAATAACGTGCTCTCAATATTCAATGAAAAATACCAGAGCCCTGGAGTGAAAGGCAAAGTGTATGCCCATGGCAGAAAGCAGGAGAGATTGAAAGTGTTACCAGTGCTTTAGGGTGGGTAATAGCAAGAGATTTGCTAAAGGGATCTGGAAGAAAAGCCCTTTTTCAAAGGAATTATATAATCCCCGGTAGCTCAGCATCTCACGCTCAAGGACTTGCCTCCACGATCTGCCGTCAAACGACGAGAGGATTTGTTGCTCCCTTCTGTGGATGTGCAGTACAGAAACCCTTCCCACACTGCTTTTCTAAATCTCATTTGCAGGGATGCTCCTCTGCTCCTACCAAGTGTTGGGATTGTCTCTGTTTTGTGCTTCATATTCACAGAAATAGAAATAAAAAGGGGAGCAGAAAGCACCTGCCATGGAGCCATGCTCCTCAAAGTCTGGAGTGCAGCATCCCTGGAGCCAGGGAATGGGGAGAGGGGTCCCAGGGATGCAAAGATTACATCGGAGAGGAAATACCCAGAGGCTTGTTTCAGGCTGTGTTGGAGGCAAGAAAAAATATCTGGGTGTGAGACAAGGTGTGCATGGGGCAGGGAGAATCGGTTGGGGTGTGCAGCAAGGACAGCGTGTGTGTGCACAGACATGAGATGCGTGTGCAAGAGAGGAGTGGGATGGAAAATCTGCGGGTGGGAGCGGGAGCAGCTGCCCATGGGTGCCCGTGGGTGTGATTGCATCCATAGCCAGCTTCCGTGGGCCAGCCGAGAGGCACCGTCTCTGAGAGATGCACTGGGGCTGGCACCCCAGGCACAGACCAGCTCTGGGGGGCTTAGCCCCCGTTTGCAGCCCCACAGGATGCTCGGAGGCAGACAAAGCTCTCTCAGCAGCAGGAAGCCTAGAAAGGGTTTCAGTGGAAATGATTTTTACTGGAGAGTGTGGTTTTGCTGAAATCAAACCATTTTGTGGGAAGACATAGGAAATCATTGATCAGGAAAAAAACCTGAACCATTCATTTTGACCTTCAGAGTGTAATTTTTTTCCAAAGCATTTTATTACAACAAATTGCTCGCTTTAGTTTTGATGTTACTGCTGCGATTGATTTCATTTCATCCTTCCATGCATGCAAAGTTCCAAATCCCAGGTTGCGCCCAGGCAGGCAGCACCCGACGCTGCGCTCGATTGCTGGGTGTCAATGCAATCATCCCAATCATTGCTTCTGAAAACCTTCTCCAGGAAATTTAGGATGGACAATAGCATTTGGAGATGAAAACACATTTGAAAGTGCCGCAAATGCCCATGGAAGAGAAATTGCAGTTTCTGAGCCATCAGAGTCAGCAGCGTTGAGCCTGTCCCTCCCTGCTCAGCCCTTTTGATCCAACCTCTTGGATAGCAGCAAAAAACATGTGCACTGGCCAATTTATTCAGTCTTTTGCATTTGTAGGACATTTTTGATGGGAAAAGGAGCTTAGCTTTACATTTGTATGATCCTGATGTGCTTAAAGTTAAGCCGCTCTCTGTGTGCAGAATTGGGAGCCATTAGTGGTGCACATACCACCACCGTGTCCTGCTCCTTGCTGCTGACGTTCACCCCCTGCAAGAGAGGGAGGTCTGGCTGCTGATCGCATTTATTTGAAATGACGGCAGACCTGTGCTAACGCCGGGTTTATTTATGCTCATGGTAGAAGCGGTGGCTGCTGTGGCACGTGGCAACTTGCAGCCCCGTTGGCCGGGGACGTGACTTTTGCTGCTGTCTGGAAAGCTGCAAAAAAGATGTCAGATGTTTGCTATTTCATCACTGCAGTCGCTTTATGCAAACAAAAAAGGTGCATGAGGCCTGCAGAGGCTGCGGGGTGGCCTGTGGCCAGGGCAAAGGGATGTCCCTTCCCTGCTGTGCCTGCGAGCTGGGGACAAGGCTTGGTTGAAGGGAGCCGGAGGAAGGGATGCTCAGCACTGTGGTGCTGGGGCTACTCAGAGCTCATGCCAAGAGCAGTCAGCCAAAGGCACTTGCAAAGCAGCATCACTATTTTGAAGACATATACAAGGGTAAACTCACCGTAAACACAGTGTATGAGGCAACTGGATCCCAAAGAAGGGCGAACTGGTCTCCTCACGGAGGCCTGGTGATGCTGTGGATGCTTTTCTACACACGGAGGTGGGGTTCCCGGTCTCTGACCACCAAGCCCCACCACCGGCAGCCATATGCCTGCAGAGACAACTCTCCAGGCTTCGTTTTTAATTCATTTGCTTTCATTTACATTCAAATCAGGGGATAAATGTAGGCAATGCGTGCACTTAGCTAAGGCAAGGCTGCTGTTTCAGAACAACCACAGAGAAGGTGGTTTATTTTTAAAATACACAGAGAAAGAAACGAAGACAGAGCTCTGCACTCTAACTCTCTAACTGTCATCTTCTTGTTGCTAATGTTGGCCTGGTCATGAAAACAGAAAGATTTTTAAAAATCATTTGCTTCCCAACACACACGCTGTTTACTTGGCTCCAGCAGTGAAAATAAAGCCGTGACTTCTGCCTGTGGTTTAAGTCAGTTCCTGCATCTCATGCACGGGTTCGCAGAGATGCTCCTGGGGACTTGGACTCTCGATCGCTCTTTATTTGATGATTTAAACAAATGATAAATGTGCATGTGGGATAATGAAAATATGTGCTGAGGAAGTGCAGCCTAAAGAATATATTGATCTCCCTTAAACCAGGGCAATGTTTGACAGGGCTCTGCAAAGGGAGGGGAGGGCACCCTCCTCAGGGTCATATCCTGCAAAAACCCACTGGGTTGGGCTCTTAAATGGAGGTGGAAAATTTTCCAGCATCATGTGGGGCTTGAGGCTCCCCGGCCGTGCGCCCTGATAGAGCACGTGGGGCCTCACTACTCATCCTTTGCTTTTAGAGCATCATTTTGTCTTCAAATGCGATCCTGACGTGCTTAAAACTGACAGTGCCCTTTCGCAGCGTGCTTTTTGAGCAGCCACATGCTAACACCAACACGCACCGGCCAGGCTGGGACCCAGCTTTGCTCCTCAGTCCCCGCGGCAGATTTGTGCAGCTCCATCGTTTCTGGGCTCTGCCTACCTCCGAGCACACGAGACTCTCAGAAACCACCTAATACACGTTGACTTAATGGGAGTTGTGCAGCAAAATGCTGCTGGGTGCTTCGAAAACTAAGTCTGTGGCAAGGAATCATTACTCCTGCATTGCAATTAATGATAATTAAAAAAAAAACAACAGCGTTTCTGTATCATGGATTATGCTGGGTGCCAGAATTAACATCTCATTGAATTATCAAAGCTTTCAAGCAGTGGGAGGTGGAGAGAGTGGCTTGGGGCTTGCAAATAGGTCAGAGAAAGAGCTGGTTGCTAAATATCTGATGGAAACTTTCCGCTGGGGAAGAAAATCTTGCTGATTTGATGGAATAAGAACAAATCTGGGGAGGACGTGGATACCCTTAAAACTTAGGAAAAAAGCAGGCATGGAGGCTGGGCTGCCTGCTCACAACCTGTGTCAGCCCTCCCCGTTCCCTCAGGATCCAGCCTGCTCAGACGTGAATTTCTCACCTTCTCATTCCAAAACGAAACCATAAAAAGAAGGGAAGCATGACAATGTGGGTGGCACGGTGCCAGCGCCGGTCTGCTCTGTGCCCTTGGCATCCCCGGCTGAAAGCCCTTGGAAGCAGCCGGGGGCTTTTGGGGGCTTGGCTTTTGGGATCCGGCTGGGGATGGTTTGGGTCCGGTGCTCAGGGCTGTGGAGCACTTGCAACCATATTTGACATCAACAGGGGGAGCGGTGAGTCCTGCTGAAGCTGTGCAGGGCCTGGGACATGCCACCCGCATCAGAGAATCATAGATTCATAGAATGGTTTGGGTGGGAACGGACCTTTCAAGCTCATCTAGTCCAACACCCCTGCAGGGAGCAGGGACATCTGCAGCTAGAGCAGGTTGCTCAGAGCCCCGGCCAATCTGACCAGGAATGTCCCCAAGGATGGGGCATCGATCACCACTCTGGGCAACCCAGATCCATCTCTCCCCACCCTCAGTATAAAAAAGCATCCTCCATCCCTTTCATCCCGTGTCTTCCACAGTCTTTCTCCAGTCTTTGGCACAGCCTTCGCCCAGCCCTTGCCGGGCAGTTTTGGGGGCTGTTGGTGATTTCCACTAACGTGTGAATTCACCTCTTGGGGTTTCTACCGCTGCTGCCACCAGGACGTGGTGCCACGAAGGCTCTGGGTTGTGTGTACCACCAACGCAGCAGAGGCAGTTGATTTTCTTTTGTCAGCTCTTTATAATGATTCTCATAATAAGTCAGTACTGAATAAAGCAAGCTGGGCAGAAGGAGTCTGGTTTTGCACGTGATCTTGTCTCCAAGGGATGACCAATTCTCTTTCATGGGTCCTGCTGGGATAAGGGTGCCCCAAGAACATCTGACCCAGGCAGGATCTTCCCATCTCTCTCCTGTGTCAGGGTGACAGCACAGGGCCACTTGAGGATAAAGAGATCAAAGGTTGTGACATGCTTAACTGCTCCTCCCAAGCAGAAAAGGAAAATATATCATATTTTGGAAACCAGATGAGCAGCTCTGCCAGCATGGGCTGTGTGGGCTCTTGTGCCTCCACGGGGAACAGCCCTGAGCCGGGAGATGGGCACAGGGTCCATCGCTTTGGCTGCTGAGGTTGTGCGGCTTTTATTTTAAACTAAGCAGACAGGAATTGCAGGCAACTCTTTCCTTAACAATCATTCCTCCTCTTGGCTTCTCCCTCCCTGTTCCCAAAGACAATAACCTCGTGTGAATCGCTGGAGGAGAGGCTTGAGCAGCAAACTGTCCTCCCTCTCTGCCAGCTGTGCTCCCCCTGATCGGAGGGACTTGTGGGCTCCCGTGGGGGATGACAGCCTGATGACTATTCTAAAAAGCAAATCTCAGAAGGGTTTGTCTCTGTGGGGGAAACTGTGCAGCATAGCTGCTGGGGAATAATAGTTATATTATTATGCAGGAATAAAGTCCCATTTATTTCCGAGGAGGGGATGGGTATGGGGGAAGAGTAGTGAGTTATTGCAGAATAATTAGCCACAGCAGCTATGCTGGGCAGCGTTTTCCTTGTAGACAATCCCTAAATAGTGCTCTGGAGAAGGACTTGTAGCCTAGACCATGTGGTGGGTGAAGGTGGGACCGCCCAATCCCAAAAAGACACTTGTCAGCATCCACCAGCTCCTTCAAGAACAAGAGCCGATGCAAACACTCGCCTGGCAGTGCCACACACCTACGGGCAGGGATGGGTGGCTGAGAGCCACCATGCCCCCAGTGTGCTGCACCTTCCCGCAGCGGGATGCATAGGGACGGCTGCTGCCCATACAGCTCCATACGGCCCACCCAGCTGCTCCAGCACATCCCAGCATGCAGCCACGTGCCTTTGTGTTGATGGGAGCAGCGTTTTCCCCACCGCACAGGGCTGGCAGCGCATGCCTGCGTCTTGCTTCAATGCGCGTGAACCAGCAATCACCCAGTTGGGCACCATAAATAATTAACACATGTGTCACTGTGCTTCCTCCCCAACCTGTGCTGCCCATTGCTCCTCTGGGACAGGGTGGATTTGGCCAAGGTCACTCAGGGTGTCTGGCCCCAGCAAGATCATGGGTGGGGGGCAACCTGGGTGCTCCCCCAGGTTTCATTGTCCTTATGGCTGGTGCCTTGGTTGCATCTGAGCTGTGTGGGAAACAGCTCCAGCCGCACAGAGGGGACATGGCCATGGGGATGGGCTGTGGAGATGATGGAGCTGGGCAGGGGGAGATGATGGGTGTGGGCAGGGGTAGATGATGGACGTGGGCAGGAGATGATGGAGGTAGGAAGGGGAGA